>OY294052.1:21675373-21808360 GCA_958510825.1 Brachypterus glaber | reverse complement strand
AAAAATTTAACAATTTTACATTTCGAAGTTTATTTTTAACAATGAAAATCACTGGCCCAATAATCTACTCTGAATAGGGAAGTAGACTGTCATGTCACTTTATCTAAGATCACTTACTTTTCCCCTTCAAGGTTATTCGAAGACCATTTATGTAGTGGTATACCTGTGTTGCTTATTTCAGCTGTGTACAACATAGTTTCATTGACGTTTTAAAATTAATTTGAATTTTTAGGTTATATCTGTTGAAATGTGTAACTGTCAATAGATATATGGAGCGTTCGGGTTGGACGATCTTTTAACTCTTTTGATTTCATTGCTAACTTCATGGCAACAGTCATTGTCATTGTCGTTGATGAAAATTGACATGAAGTTAGGCAATGGAGTCAAAAGAGTTAACAGATCTTCCTACCCGAACGCTCCATTAGGTTCTTTTTCGCTTATTCCAAACTTGGACAGCAAATTGATCCAGGGATAGTGGAGACGGATTACTTATGGAGCGTTCGGGTTTGACGATATTTTAACTCTTTTGATTTCATTGCTAACTTCATGGCAACAGTCATTGTCATTGTCGTTGATGAAAATTGACATGAAGTTAGCAATGGAGTCAAAAGAGTTAACAGATCTTCCTACCCGAACGCTCCATTAAGTTCTTTTTCGCTTATTCCAAACTTGGACAGCAAATTGATCCAGGGATAGTGGAGACGGATTACTTATGGAGCGTTCGGGTTTGACGATATTTTAACTCTTTTGATTTCATTGCTAACTTCATGGCAACAGTCATTGTCATTGTCGTTGATGAAAATTGACATGAAGTTAGCAATGGAGTCAAAAGTTAACAGATCTTCCTACCCGAACGCTCCATTAGGTTCTTTTTCGCTTATTCCAAACTTGGGCAGGTCTCACATAGTTTTTACAATAGGGCAGTAGACACCTCGGCAAAACAATTCATATTTGTTGTTTTGAAGTTGGTATACATGAGTACATAAGTTCAAGTGAGTGGATAATTGTCAACAGATGACCCATTATTTGAATTGTGGAGCGTTCGGGTAGGAAAATCTGTTAAATCTTTTGCCTCCATTGCTAACTGCATGTCAATTTTCATCAACGACAATGACAATGACTGTTGCCATGAAGTTAGTAATGGAATCAAAAGAGTTAAAATATCGTCCAACCCGAACGCTCCATAAGTAATCCGTCTCCACTATCCCTGGATCAATTTGCGATATATGTTTTTAGAAAAAACATAAGTATTTAGACTGTGATAAAGAAAATGAGATTACCTAGATTTTCGGGATATTACCCCCAAGAGTAATAAAAAAGGATTTACTACTATAATATACACTCCCGGACAATAAATCCCGGACACCTAAAAAATTGTCATTTTTTAAATTCAAATATTTCGAAAACTAATTAATGGATTTGACTGATTCCTTTTTTTTTAAAGCTTAAATTCTCTACTTTTGTTTTTATTTAGGATGGTTAAAAAAAGTACTTTTGTATTAACAGCAACAAATAATGTACAACTATGTTTTTTGCCCCATCTTCTATGACTTGCATGGTACACCACTGCAACTGTTTATCAAATTTTTAAGGTCTCTCTTATTGCTGAAGTTTTAATGACTATTTTCTACTTCTGGTTTAGGAGATATCAGGATTTTCCTGAAAGTTGTCATTTTTTCAGTTAACTCGAAAAGTACTACATGAATTTAACTGATGCTGTGCTTTAAATTTGAAGCTTAACGGAGTTACGTTTTTCTTCTAATCAAGTTTATCAAAAACATAAATTGGGTTTGATAAACTTGAGTAGAAGAAAAAATAGGGTCACTCAATCCGGCGGCAGTTCTGCTAAATCACCGTTAAGCGTCCGTCAGACGGCAACAGAAAGTTGCCCTGGGATGAAGAAACTGTAGAAGAAGAAGTAAAAGACATGAGCTTTAAATAAAAAACAACAATTCTGCTAATTTAGTACTTTTTGAGTTAACTGAAAAAATGACAAGTTGAAGTAGAAGTAGAAATATAAAAAACTAAAAAAGAAAATATTCATTAAAACTGCGGCAATAAGAGAGACCTTAAAAGTTTAATAAACAGTTGCAGTGGCGTACCATGCAAGTTCTAGAAGATGGGACAAAAAACATAGTTGTACATTTTATGTTGCTGTTAATACAAAAATACTTTTTTTAATCATTCTTAGTAAAAACAAAAGTAGAAAATGTTTAAGCTTTAAAACAAAAAAGAATCAGTCAAATCCATTAATTAGTTTTCGAAATATTTGAATTTAAAAAATGGCAATTTAGGTGTCCGGAATTTAATGTGCTGCAGTGTATTAATACATACATATTAAGTTATTAATACAGTTGTAGTTGCTGCCAATGAGTAAAATAATTACAGATCACTTCCTGTTTAAATAGAATAGTCCGCCATATTAAATTGAAAGTTTATTTGGTCATATTTTAGAGATATGACTAGAATAATTAACACAAACAGTTGCAACCTTTGGCACTAAGTAGCAAAATAACGGATTTACAGGTAACTTTTCTCTAGATAAAGCTTTTTCTGATTTTCTTTTTAAAAATATCATTATTATATTTGATGCTGGGTAATAAATAGGTTTGACGGTTTCAGTATTGAAAATTCTCAAATCCACTAAGCTACAAAAAATAGCCTCTGGACAAAATTGGTTTTAAAAAGTTATTATGTATGTATATAAATACCGATAAGTATATTCTGGTGTAGTTCTTATTGCATTTTATTTCTGTTTAAAATCAACAAAAAAAAAACTACCAAAATTTTTTTTTGACTCGCATGAATATAAATCTTTAAAAGAATAAATATATTCTGAGCAATAAACGCCATTAAATTTAGTATTGGGAACTCTTACATTCAACGAATTACATGAAAACCCCTCTGGATAAAATTGGACATAAATACATATATAATATATTGTACATACATATGTGTGTTGTTATTCTTATTGTAATTTATTTCTGATTAAACCTAATAAAAAACACTACCAAAGTAAATTAATTTAGTAAATTGCAAACTAGTCTTGCAGTTTAACTTTAATAGCTTCAACGTATAACGAATGTGTTTTTATCACGAGCATCCGCAAACCAACCGAGAAATCTCAAGTTTCTTTATTTTTCCTTATTTATTTTCAGAATTTATTTATATTGTGTCGTGTTTGTTGGACATAATATAAAGCAAGTTTACTTAAACATTAAGGACTATTAACTACATGGTACCAATATAAAAAAAGTTTAAATAGCTGTTTTAAGATCTGAAAGAAGATATATTATGTGTGGCCCGTTATATATTTGTACCCAACTAATTGATATTTAGTGACACATTTTGTAAATTCTTTAACCCACCCCCTTGTTAGTAGGTATATCATTTTACATTTAATATTATTATATAATTAATAGGTTTATTATAGACAAAAAAGTCACACTATGTATAGTAATAACTCAGTATATTCAACTCAATTCTTCTCAGATTACCTATATTTTCCCTTTAAGGTAATTTGAGGACTATTTTTGTAGTGGTATACCTGTGTTTAAACTGTGTATGAATAACAGATTTGTTTGAAGTTTAATAATTTGAATTTTAAGGTTAAAACTATAACTGTCAAAACATATAACCTCAAAATTCAAATTAATGGTCAGCTGTTGACAATTCGTCAGTTACTTAAACTAATGCACACATATATACCAACTTTAAAACATCAAATATAAACTGTTGCCCTGATGTGTCTACTGATCTATTCTGGAAACTGATATTACAGTTGGATCAGAAAAAAAAACAAGATAGAAAATCTAGTTGTGTAAATTGAATAATTGTTTACAAACAATGCAATTGTCAATGTTGACAATATTTGTCAAAATTATTTATAATTATAAAGTACATAATCAATAAAGGATTTAATTTAATTAAGTACATAATTAGAAATGCATCAATAAAATAATTAAGAAAGCTCAAGTTATTGGGTTACTGGAAGCAGAATGTGAGCAAATTTGAATGATTCGGAAAGTTTTGTTAAGATTGAAGAAAAAATGGATACAACAGGAAACAGTTAAAAGGCGTGCAGGCTCGAGAAGAAGGAAGTGAAAATTTACTTAATTATTTAAGAGAACACACTTTACGAGACGCGGTGCAGGCTGTAAACGATAAAAAATTTGCTGGGTCGGAAACCACACCCCGCTGCCGCATCCATAATTCCTAGATTGGAAATTTTTATGCAGCAAAAAAAAAACCTTTTTTAAACGAAAATCATAATTTTCATAAATTTCACTTCGGAGGGACGACTGCGTTAATCAAACAAAAGTCGTTTTAAGGAATAGTAAAATGTTTTATATAGATCTTTTAAATTTGTAAATATCAAACAATTTAATTTAGTTTATTAATTCAGATACCACTGTAAAAGGTGACCTCCTAGCGTTTAGGATTCAATTGGCGGCAATGTCCACCGTAGCATTGATTAATCTGCCCCCTATCGACAGCGTGCAATAGGTTCTTGAAACCAATAACTGCTTCCTTTTTTGGACTGTCGATAGGTTTATCCAGTTTCTGCTTTTAGCAGTAGATGTCGCTAACTGTTTTTGCTTTTCCTTATAACGATTTTTAAACTCTATATAGAGATATATGGAAAGGATTTGATTTTCGTAGTTGTCCCTACTACCGATATGTGGCTCTGAAGAGTGCTAAAAAGCACGAAATCGATCAGTCACTTCGGAGGGACGACTGCGTTAATCAAACAAAAGTCGTTTTAAGGAATAGTAAAATGTTTTATATAGATTTCATAAATTATATGTTTCATCACTAAGAAGTTCAAAGTGTTATTTCCCATAAGGTTTACTAAATATTGTGTTTAAATGTTTTATATGATAAAATATTCAAAATGTTTTTTCAGTTTATTATTTATTATATCTGGATCCCGGAGGTAAACGACACTATGGCACGAAAACGTAATTTTTCAGGAGGGCAAGTTTTCGATTCTTTTTTAACTTTAAATGCATATTCTAGGGGCTCTCTGTTAATTTTGTAAAAAGAAGGAATATTAACATAAAAATAACCATCTTGGGGAGACTTCTTGCTGCAGATCTGGACCTCTATATTTGCTAGTTTTCTATTTCTTCCAGCTTCATATAACAGCAGTTACTGTTATTTAACATTATTTGCATTCACGGATTATCTGTAATAATTTATCAGAGACTACTAATAAACTTAAAGAAAAACTGATAATATGTCAAATTATTCTAACCTCTTTCTTAAAATCTTACTTAAACTATCAAATAATTAATAAAATTGACATTTTGCCATATTTAAAACTTGCATTTTTTGTGAGTCCAACTTTACAAACATTATCCTGAATCTTTATAAATATTTAATGTCAAAAATATCATATAGGAGCTCTAGTTATTCCTATGGTGTGGCAACAGTACAAATTGGTCGTATATCCATCAAAAAATTAATTAATTTTCGAACAGTTAAGCATTTATTTAAACAAACCTATACGGTAATAATTTCTCCAGAACACACACGCATCCACGTATAAAACAGCCAGGACAGAATATTACAAGCCTGGAGCGAGTTTATTGAAAAGTGTGAAATATAAATCATGGACGATTACGCTGAATACAATCTTTTGTAATTGTACTTCCACCAAAAAGGTTCCAAGTGGTCGGATTCCAAAATAATATCACAAATGAGCCGTGTAGGTAGAAAGAGCAAAACATGGGGTACACTTTTTTTAAACGGCTGCCAAAATTTAATTTTTAATCTTTTATACTTAATTTTATTTTAGTTCATATTTCATATCATATTTGGAAACAAAAGAACACAGTTCAAGTGTTAAACTTGAATATTATTAATTTTTACCAAAACTACAAGGATTAAAAAAAACTTGTCCCATTCAAGAACACGGTATTATTGAATGGGACAAGAATAAAATTGCAATTAAAGATAACAAATCCTGAAAATAGCTATTATTATCAGTATTACTAATAACACTAAACCTATTATGTCATTTCATAACAAAAAATATAGCTGTTAAAGGTTACATTATTTTTTAACATAGAATTTACTTTAAATAATTTTACCAAACTTTGATTCATGTTTTCTTAAATCAATATCAAATATTAGTTTGATTTGAGTTCTAACCCATCAAACAATGGTTCGTTGGCCTCCCTTTGGTAATCCCACATTGGGCCTACATACTGAGCCGCCCTAAGGCCGCATACGACGGACCAATGTTGGCAAAACTTTATTGGTCCTATATTGGCCGCTATTTGATCCTGAAGTTTGGCCTTATTGATTCAATGGATTCTATTGATGCTAAATAATTTAGCACCATCATACGTTTGTTTTCTGGTAAAGAATTTTATGTTCTATGTGATGCAACACAGACGAATCTCAACGAGTATTTTGTAGATACGCCTGTTTTGCCCTAAGCCCACGGTATAGTTAGTTCAACTAGGTAGCATCTTAAAAGTAGCATCCTACAACCAATATTAACAGCTTGTGATAGTAACAGGTATTTATTTATATGTCCAATTTTTATTTAAAGGTACTGTATAACAACTTGGGGCATTTTCTGGCGGAATAACGCAATTTGTTAACAAACCGGTCAGCACCAAGACCTACCATCTAGTTGGCACTTAGGGTGATCTCTCTTAAGGTTGGTAATAGTTTGTCTATGTTGCCTGGAGCTTCCATAGATTTATTGCATACCCACGCCCCCTGCTTGGAAGTGTTGTTTCTACACCAGCTTTACCATGAGACCTTGTTAAATATATGAATGGGTAATGCCTTCTGGTACTAGTACTAATTTCTAATATACATTTGTATTTCAGCCCACTAGAACAAATGGTAAATTAGAAGGTATGTAAAAAAACAACTATTTTTTTCTTAAATAATTTTTATGTTGAAAAATAATCAAATAAAGAGTAAAATGATAAAAGTATTAAAAAGGACATGGCACATACCTTATGGGAAATGGCCCTCGGTTAAATTGCTTCAAATTTTAGTATGTTAGGGAGCATGATCTCCTGAAAAAAAGTCTCCATGGGCACAAAAAAATTTGTAGTGCCGTTTGCACACTGGTGGATTTAAGATTTTTTAATAAAAACTGTTTTTAATATTTTCTAATGTAGAAATTAAAGGACATGGCACATACCTTATGGGAAATGGCCCTTGGTTAAATTGCTTCAAATTTTAGTATGTTATAGAGCATGACCTCCTGAAAAAAAGTCTCCATGGGCATAAAAAAATTAATGGTGCCGTTTGGCCACTATGGTCATTTAAAGACCATACAATCTAGATGATTATATAGGAGATTATATAGGTACTTAAATCGTTGTTTATCCATGTGTATGTGTGTTTTTATAATTTTAAATGAGTGGTTAATAGTTTATATAATATTTAAAGGCAAGTAAGTGTGTGTGGGTATCTTTTATTTACTATTTTTGGGTGTATATGGGCAGTGTCGGTGCAACCAGGTTTAGGTAGGTGGATTTTTGAGGGTTTTTTTTTAATGGATTTGTGTAGTATTTATTTTGTATGTCTTAATAGTTATGTGCATTTCTATTAATTTTATGTGGGTTTGTATGGGTGGTTTTGGGTTTGGACCAAACCAAAAAGTCCAATCAATTTCATAAATACCCATAACTAAAGTTTAGGTAAACCTATGCACATCCATAAATACTAAAAAATACATTAAAACTTATAAAAACCTATAAATAACAATACACACTCACACTACCTTTGCACATCCATATATACATAAAACCCCGTAAAAAAAACATAAATAATACATATATACCCATACAGACCCAACTATAACCATAGCTACCCATTTGCATCGATAAATACTGAATAAATCCATTAAAACTAATAAAAACTCATAAATACCCATAAATACCCAAAACAACCCATACAAACCCACAAAAATTAATAAAAATGCACAACTATTAACACATAGAAAATAAATACTACACACATCCATTAAAACCCTCACAAATCCACATACACATACACCTGGGTGCACCGACACTGCCCATATACACCCAAAAATAGTAAATAAAAGATACCCACATACACTAACTTGCCTTTAAATATTATATAAACTATTAACCACTCATTTAAAATTATAAAAACATACATACACACCGATAAACAACGATTTAAGTACCTACATAATCTCCTATATAATCATCTAGATTGTATGGTCTTTAAATGACCATAGTGGCCAAACGGCACCATTAATTTTTTTATGCCCATGGAGACTTTTTTTCAGGAGGTCATGCTCTATAACATACTAAAATTTGAAGCAATTTAACCAAGGGCCATTTCCCATAAGGTATGTGCCATGTCCTTTAATTGCTACATTAGAAAATATTAAAAACAGTTTTTATTAAAAAAATCTTAAATCCACCAGTGTGCAAATTTTGTTTTTGTTTTGTTTTTTGTTTTGATTCAAAGATTTGTATTT
This sequence comes from Brachypterus glaber, assembly GCA_958510825.1. Taxonomy (NCBI): domain Eukaryota; kingdom Metazoa; phylum Arthropoda; class Insecta; order Coleoptera; family Kateretidae; genus Brachypterus; species Brachypterus glaber. The sequence goes on along the minus strand of OY294052.1, from coordinate 21,799,875 downwards.
TTATAATTAATCTAATGTAAGCCGACTTGGCTCAGCCAAGAACTTATTTTTTTTACTTTTTTTTCTGTTTTTAAACAAATTTGCAAATTAACAAATTAAACTTTAAACGAATTCTAACAGGATAATTTTAAATGATCGCATCGAAGCTTTTTCCTGGTAATTATAGGTAGCTGATGTTAGTTAATAGGCCACGTGCACACCACAATTACACACGTGCATATAATACGCTGCATAATAACATATAGGTGGAAGATATTCTAAAATACGTACGGCTTGTTAACGAAGTAGGGAACCTCATTGTTACCTCTATGAAGGGACGCCGAATCATAACGGATTAAACTATTACAAACAATGAATTGTCTAATATAATCGAATAATCATGTATGATATACCGAGAACTACAAATTGAAGCCATGATATTATTATCAGTCAGACTGGCTATGTATTTACCGGGAAAATACCCATAACTGAGAAACTAAGCCTTTTTAGGCCTATGTATAAATTCTTTGACAACATACATAGTATCCAACAATTTTTTTAACAGTAAAAAATAACTGATAAAACTGAGTTTATAACAAACAGGCGGAGAAATAACACTTTCTTAGCGAGTTGAGTACACTGTTTTTGCTATGGCCCCTCCACCAAAAAATATATAAATAAATTAATATCACAAAATATATACATATTTACATATTTAAAGAAACTTTAAGCAAATTAGAATTTATTATATGAGAAAATTTATTATGAGAAAGCCTGCTGTCAAAAAGTTTCAGTGTATTTTTGTTGAAAATCAAAAAACAAAAAGATCAATTTCCAATTTAATCGAGTTAGTTACCTTAGGTTACCCTAGGGTCACTTCATCTGTACTTGCTATGTTTTTGCTCTGGTTTTCGTTTTTTTCTTCATTTCGGGTAGCGCCACACAACAAATGAAAATTGAAAATTTCCCCTCTTTTCCCCTTAAGCTTAAGGATACGAGATTTGGAATTTCATTTTATAAGGTTCCGGTGCCGGAGCTTAAAGAAATATATGTAGAAGCCTTCATTAACTCAAGACGGCAACCCTATTACATTGATTTGACAATGTAAATTTTTTGATTTAGACAGGTGTCAGTGGAATATAATTTTATAAATAAGGTTTAATAAGTAAGATTTAAAACCCTAATTCTCAGCTGATCGTCACTTCCCAACCGTTGTCATAGGCAACGGGTGGGAAACAAACAGTAACTACTAACTAGGTTGTAGGAAATAATATTTTTACACGCTTTTATAATCTTCGCCCTTTCTTTACATAGTAAAATTTTACCCTTAACTGATACGAATTACTATTATACCTACAATAGGTACATACTTTTAAAAATCTCCATAAGCTATATCTGCAAAGTTTACAAACATTAACAAAATTTCATTTAAAAATTATTAGGTGTCAAGCAACCAAGTTAATAATTTAAAAAATCAGTACCGATACGAGTTGTTAAAATTACTGTGCTAAAAGTTGCACGTAATATATTTGACGTTTGAAACTTTGTTATGCAAAAATAGAATAGTCTATCTGAGTCTATCTAAGTGCCTATTCACAAGCTCGCATAAGAACATAATACATAACAATGCGATGCCGTGATTGGCTTGATGTACCGCCATGTATCTTGTAAGCATCGCATTCTTATGTTCTATGTTATTGTGCAAGCTTCTGGATAGGCCTTAAGCTTAACTTAATTTAAAGTTTTTCTGTAATCAACGCCTTTATATGTATGTTTGTTCGTTTCATAAAAAGAAAGGTAAGAACAAATATTGTCACTGAAACTAATAAATAAGTTCTTTAAGTTTGCATTTACTTTTAGGGTACTTTTGTGAAATATCTACCGCTTTTTCCATTTAACCACAAAAGGCAAATGAAAGCTATAAAATAAGTACATTGTATAAATAAGTAATTATTATCATCAATATTTAAACAATAGCTGCCGCATATTATGTACAAATCAGATAGTTTACTATTACACTTACAAGTGATTTTTTCTTCAAAAACCAGTAACGGAAAAGGATAGAACAAATATTTTAAAATGGAAAGGAGGGGTGGTCACAGTTGATTAATTAATCTAATCTATTGATGTTACTTCAGGTGTACCTCAAGGGAGTCATATTGGTCTTTTTTTATTTTTACTGTTCATTAACGACATTGTTGATGTGTTAAAAAATTGTCGGTACCTCCTTTTTGCCGATAATCTGAAATTTTATAGAAGTGTTGAAAATTTCAGAGACTATTCTATATTACAAAGTAACCTTAATGCTCTCTCTTTGTGGTGTCAAAGAAATTATTTATTTTTAAATGCTAAAAAATGTAAATGTATTACCTTCAGTCGTAAGCTAGTTACTGCAGATTTTCCTTTTTACTTAGACAAAGTCTTCTTGAAAGGGTTGAAAATATTAGAGACCTAGGTATTACATTAGATTCCAAACTATCTTTTAATATTCATATAGATAATATTGTTACACAAGCATCTAAGATGCTAGGCTTTATTTTTAATAATATCAGAGACTTCAAAAATCCCCACGTTATGAAAATATTATATTTTTCTTTTTGTAGGTAAGTGTTGGAAACAAACTCATGTTTGTGGTCGCCCTATAACACCAATCAAATTAGTAGCATTAAAAGTGTACAAAATAAATTTTTAATTATTATTTTTTAATTTTTGACATTTAATGTCAGTCAATTTTCTAATTTTTTTTTTTAAATAAAAAAATTAACGTAAGAAGCAGATTAATTTTTGGCATGATGGCTGGGAAGATATATAAGGAAGTAGTGAATCTGTAGAAATGGAGGTGGAGAAGGCAGAAGAAGATGTTTGGAAATTAATGTGAAACATACAAAATGTCATAATTCGAATAATTTATGTTTTTTCAAAATTAATGGAGAGCCCCTAACACAAGCCGAAAGCTTATTTGGGGCTCTCCATCCTTATGTAATATATTGCAGAAATAAATAAATAATAAAATAAATTAAAAATAAAATTAATTTACATAGTTTAAGTTTAATATACCACGTAATGAGTATCATGTCTCTCCTGTTAGGGAACATTTAGGGATGCAAACACTAAATAATCGTAGAATATTTAACGATGTCTTAATTTTATTTAAAGTCTTGAATAACTATAATAACTGCCCGTAAGTATTATCCTTTATTAACTATTATGTACCATCATTTTCATAGAAAACGCTCACATCACAGAACCCTGAGGTACCCCAACATTTTAAATTTTTAGTTGTGGTATATGTACCTTACTAAGATTGACACTGACATTTTCGGTAATAATTAAGTAAGGTTAAAGTACAGTCTAAAAAGTCCTATAACTGTCTTAAAGCATATATGCTTATAAGCAAAAAGGTTAACAAATTTTATTATAAATGATATTTATACAGTATGTCTCCAGATAGAGTTACAAAGAGGTATTTATTTTTTATTTTTGATTTGATCTCAAAAAAAGTCACTCTTTATAACTTGCCCTGCTTGATTTTAAACTCCCAAAACACTAAGCGCTTTTTGTACAACTCTTACGGTTCATGGGATAATGTTTTTTTCTTCAAAATAGTGTCTTCAAAAATATAAAGAAAAAAAAACATCATCAAGAGTGACTTATTTTAAAAATAAAAAAATCTTCTTTGTAATTCTAACAGTTGGTTTGTGTAATTTGGTGTAATTTTTGCGTGCCAAGCCTCAATGATGGCCTGTCGTAATTCTTCAGCATTATGACCCAGAAAAGTTAGTTTCTTCCCTCGCTCTGACTCCGGTATGGAAAGGGTTTTCCCGCAGATAATTAATTAATTGCATATCTTCTTCCGCACTACTCATTCTACTTCGAACAGAACCCCGCTTTCTGATAATCTGTCCAGTTTCCTCAAGTTTTTTCTTTGCTCGCATTATAATGCTGTTTGCAACATTTAATTAATAATAATAATAATAATAAAGAAGTTTATTTATGATAACAACGTTACATAAAATGGAGTTAGCTCAGCTCTTCCCAGGTACCGGTCGTTACTGGAATATACTAGAATGATAAGCAGTCCGGCCCCCAGAAAGTCTGATCTTCCGCTAATCCAAAAAATAATAAAAATACATGAAAGTTACATAAATTACTAACTAACTAATAACTAGTTTCTAACTAAATTTGGAAAGAATAATATATAATGGATAGTTCGATATCAAGATATTACTAACTATTAAAAAGAAGTTGTCTTTGGTTTGTTTTAAACTTGTTCAACGAAAGTGACCTAATTTCATAATCCAGTCCATTGCAGAATTGCACAAAATTATAATAAAAAGAGCGTTCATAAATAGCAGAGTAATAACGAGGTAGAGACAAGGTATTCTTTCTTCGAATATTTACACTATGAATATCACCCCTAAAACGAACCTTATCAGTAAGATAGCTTGGAGCATTTGCATTTATTACTTTGTGAAACAAGCAACGACAGTGAAGTTTTCGTCTTTGCTCCATATTAAGCCAATTTAGTTCCTTAATTTTTTGTGATATAAGATTATGTTCTCGATTGTATTTTCTTATTCCAAAAATAAATCTTATGCAACCGTTTTGTATCTTTTGAATTCTGTCCCTATCAGCAGCGTCTATACAATAATTGTAAACAGTATCACAGTAATTCAGTGGTCATTTCACGTACACTTATCCCGTCATTTATTCTTGCTGTTATAATACATTTTTGATAATTTGTAAGCTGCGGCATAACTAATGTGAATTATTTTGACAAGTAATGTCATAATAATATTTGACAAATAAATGTCAAAGAGACCTTGATAAAGTTCAATATAATCTGTAACATTTTTAGGTGTAAGCGTTTATTATGAAAACGATGGTACCATGGTCTCAAACTAGGTTTCAAATACTTTTTAGCTCTACAAGGCTTTTAAACAATTATAATGTTAATTCTTCTATTAATCGTATGCTAACTTATGGTAATCGGTACAATGAATTTAATGATATTGATTTTTTTAATAGTTCCTTAAATAGCTTTAAAAATACTTTAAGACAACATATATTTGTTTAATACTACTACACTGAAAGAAATTACATTGAAAAGGTGTAAAAAATACACTCTATAAATGTGTAAATTTTACACCTTTATATAAATGTACATCAACATTGATGTGACACTACACACGTGAGGTGATTTTGACCTAGAGTGTGTATTTTTACATCCATACCTTCTGCAACAATACACTCGGAGCTCAAGAAAGTGTATTTTTATAAACATACATTTAGCAACAATACACCCGAAGTTTAAAAATCACACTTCTGATGTACAAGCCAGCCAATCGCGGGCGTTAAGCTAGTAACGTGACTCGAGAAGCCAGAAACCCTGCTTCATCGAGTCTGGTGGCTGTCGACCATTATAATTGTTTACGTTTGTAAGGGCGTACGTATAATTTTGTGTGTGCTAGATTTTTCAAAGAAATAATTGGTAAGTTGATTAAAAGTAAATATTTAAAAAGTGTGATTAATACAATATCCTTAAAACATACATTTTATAATATTTTACTTAATTAGGCGGTAACACTGGCCTGCAAATTTTGAGTTGTTAAGGCTTGTGTATGTTTTCTGTTTCTATTTTATATTGGTACTTTTTGTAGCGCTGATTACGAATATACGTTTTATTTTTCTGTTGCGTAGTTTTTCCATAAAACACTATTCATAAATAGAAAAATAACAAAATGGTTATTCTATTTTTACTCGTTGGTGTAAACTTTACACACTGGATATAAAAATATAATACACACCGCATTTATATTAACGCTTCGAGTGTAAATTCATCAGCAGCAGCTGCAAGTAAATTACCCATGCACGTGGATGTAAAAATATATCTCAGTGTATATTCATCTGTTTACTTTAAGATATTATTATGATATTATATAAACTGTTTTCTAGTTTCTAACTTTGTAATTTATATGTAAATTGGGTTTACCTGTAAAATAAATAAAAAAAAATTGAAACCTGTAAAATTTTCTGCTTCAGAATTGGAGAAAATCTAAAGTTGATGATGAGTTTTTAACAAACGCTTTTTCTAAATCTATAAAAACAGTAAATTTAGATTCGATTTTTCTAGTATAATTTAATGATATAGTATATTTATGGATGGTATACTGTCATTGACACTAAACTAACTAAGAATTTGATTAGTGAAATGTCAGAATTATTTGACACATTTCATTTCGTTGGTTAAATTCTTATTAGTTTAGTGTTAATCATTTTACATTTTACATTTTGTTTAACCTCGTACTATTCTACTTAATTAAGCATCCCCTAAGTCCAGGACTTGTGTGGGCTAGTAGCCTTCGCCAAAATTCAATTATTAATTAACTGAAAAAGGCGCCGGTGAGAATCGAACTCACCCTATTTTGGGTAGTAAACTCGTCAAGTACGACGCGGTAGTCCAATACACCAATCCTCCCAAATCAAACTATTCAATTCAATTTAATTCAATTTCAATTTATTCAAAATATTTAAATAATAACAGATAAATAAGATTGGAAGATATTGGCATTACCTAAACAAGACTGTTTGTATTGAATATCAACAATTCAAAATGTATAAAAAAATATATAAATACATACTGTATAAGATTAATTGTATATATACAAAAAAGTAATCATTTATTATTTTGGTGACAAAAATTAAATAATAGTGGGAGGGAGAGAGAGAGAGAGAGAGAGAGAGAGAGAGAGAGAGAGAGAGAGAGAGAGAGAGAGAGAGAGAGAGAGAGAACGAAAAAAGTTGATAGAATCCCAAAATTAATACATAAGAACACAATAAAGTTTACTCAAATATATTTTCAAAAATTAAAGAGGTTTGTAAAATGAAGTATTTAAGTTTAGTTTTAAATAGAATAATTTTTTTAATGTTTTTTAGGTCAGTGGGTATGACATTCCAAAACTTGACTGTGAGGTATTTTATAAATCTTTGTGAAATGTTTTTTTTTAATAAAGGAAAATTGTTAATTTGATTAGATCTAGCTCTTGTATTATAATCACATGTCCTATATTCTTCGCCAAAATTCCAAATTAAACATTTAAAAGCATATGTATTCCTGACATTAAAAACTTGCATTTCACTATAAAGTTCACAAGTGGGATGTAAATATGGCTTATTAAGTATTATTTTAATGATAGAATTTTGCATAACTTGTAAATTATTAATATAAGTTTAATACATGCCACCCCAAGCTGTAATACAGTATCTTATTAACGACTCCACTAATGCAGAGTATATAATCTTCAGATTTTTTTGGTTAAGAATATATTTTATTTTATAGATTTTGTGTCTTATAAATCTTAATTTTTTATTTAAATAATCAACATGTTCATTCCAACATAAATGTTGGTCTATAATGATACCTAGATATTTTATTTTACCAGTTTTATCTATTACTTTGCAAGTGCAGTTTGTATTAAGGTTGCATTGGTTATCGTGAATTTTAATATATTTTTTATTTAAATAACAAGAGAATGTTATAAATTTGGTTTTTTCTACATTTAAACTAAGCTCATGTGCTCCAAGCCAGTCGTTAATAAGAATTAAGTTTTTTTCAGCCGTTTTATAAACATCTTCCCAGGAATTTGCAACAAATAGTATAACTGTGTCATCTGCATACGATATTAAGTATCCAGTATTATTTTTTATGTTTGTTATTCCGTTAATATATGCAAGGAATAGTATTGGACCCAATACGGTTCCTTGTGGTACGCCTATAGAAACAACACTTGGTTCACTAATGCAATTATTTATTTTTACATACTGATGTCTGTTTTTTAAATAATCTCTAAACAATTCTAAAGTTTTCCCTCTTATTCCCATGTTTTCTAATATATCTAAAAGTTTACTATGGGGCACTGTATCAAAAGCTTTTTGCATATCTAAGAAAACTGCTAAACATTTTTTACTTAAGTTTATAAACGAGTAACAAAATCATGGACAGCATGTTCAGTACTAATCCCAGACCTAAAGCCATACTGGTGGTTTGATAAGATCATATGTTTTTCTAAAAAATTGACCAGTCTTGTTTTAAGGGAAACTTCAAATATTTTTCCAAAATTATTAATAATGGATATTGGTCTGTAATTATTAGTACATTTTTTGTTATCACCTGCTTTAAAAATTGGACATACGACCGAGTTCTTCCATTTAATTGGGATAATGCTGGATTTATAACTAAGATTTATTATATACTTTAAAGGTTTAACTATATGCATATGTATGTTTTTTAAAGTTTTTGCAGAAATACCATCTTCACCCGGGGCGGACTTTGCCTTTAGTTTTGATATTATAATAATTAATTCATTTTCTGTTACTGGTTGCAAAAATAAAGATTCAAGTATAAGTTTGTTTTTAACCTGAGGTGCACGTGTACTTTTAATTTTACTTGCCATTTTTTTACCTATATTAATAAAGAAGTTATTAAAACTATTAGCTTTTTTTTTTGTCGTCTAATATAATTTTACCGCTGTCATCAACAATGTTGCCGATAGTTGCTTTTTGTCTTTTAGAGTTAGATGCCTCGGATACCACTTCCCATATTTTTTTATAATTACCGTTTGCATTTTGTATTTGATTTTTATAGTAATTGTTTTTTTGGTTTCGAATTAAGTTAAATAAAAAGTTCCTGTATTGCGTATACTCCAACTTAAGTTCATCTGAATATTTTTTTATTAACTTCTTTTTTAATTTATCCCTGTGTTTTATAGAATTTATTAAACCTTGGGATATCCACGGCTTAATTTTTTTATTATAAGGAGTAATTTTACTTTCAGTACAAACTAGACTGTATTAAAAGCTTTTTCTAAATATCAACCTATACTTTATTAGTCATAGTTCAACAAGAAAATTTAGATGAACAATATTGACGAAATAGACGGAGGATGGATCCTTGTAGCGGACGGTCTGGACATTATAAAACCACTCAAAGTGAAATCCCAAAGGTTCATATTTAAAAGATAATGGCTTAACATTTCTTCAGGATGAACCAGACTTAAACCAATCGCTGATCCTCCAAAATTAAGTATCGATTTTAATACTATTTTTCACCTATATTGAGCTATCTATTTGCATTAGGGACCGTTCAAGTATTACGTAACGCTCATAGGGGGGAGGTCATTTTGGAGTGTTACGCCCATATTAATGGTATAGGAAAATAGCGTTACAGGGGGGGGGTGGGGGTCCAAAATTATCAAAATTTGCGTTACGTAATACTTGAACGTTCCCTTACGAAGAAAAATACATGTTATGAAATTATCGCGGATGCAGAATTTTACTTTGTTGAGTGTTTTTGGTAAGACGTCAAATTTTTGATCATTTTTACACAAATATTTTTGCTTTTAAATTATTATTTAATATTTATACATTAATACTAAATAGCGCAACATTAGATTTTTCTTTTAAAAGGAGCGCTGTTTACTTGATTTTGTATTTAAGTTAATTAGACAAACCAGTGAAAGAAATGTCAGAATTATATTTCACATTTTATTTCGTTGGTTAAATTCTTAGTTTAGTGTTAATGATTGAATCAAAAAATACGTAAATCAACCTATACTGTATTAAAAGCTTTTTCTAAATCTATAAACAATGTTTTATTTTTTTAATTTTATTGTTTTATTTTTAACCTCGTACTATTCTACTTAATTAAGCATCCCCTAAGTCCAGGACTTGTGTGGGCTAGTAGTAGAGGGAACCACCGGCTTTAATTGACTTTCGAACCAATATATCTAGGGAGTACGCCTTCGCCAAAGTTCAATTATTAATTAACTGAAAAAGGCAATCGGCGCCAGTGAGGTTTGAACTCACGATCATTAGATCAGTGTCAGGCTATATCGATGCCATTGACCGCTGAGCTAAATCTCCCATAACAACCTATACTTTATTACTCATAGTTCAACAGGAAAATTTAGATGAACAAAATTGACGAAAGAGACGGATGATGGATCCTTGTAGCGGACGGTCTGGACATTATAGAACCACTCAAAGTGAAATCCCAAAGGTTCATATTTGAAAGATAATGGCTTAACATTTCTTCAGGATGAACCAGACTTAAACCAATCGCTGATCCTCCACAATTAAGTATTGATTTTAATACTATTTTTCACCTAGATTGAGATATTTGCATTACGAAGAAAAATACATTGTTATGAAATTATTGCGGATGCAGAATTTTACTTTGTTGGGTGTTTTTGGTAAGACAAATTTTTGATCATTTTTACACAAATATTTTTGCTTTTAAATTATTATTTAATATTTATACATTAATACTAAATATCGCAACATTAGATTTTTCTTATAACTTTTTAAGGAGCGCTGTTTACTTGATTTTGTATTTAAGTAAATTGACAAACCAGTGAAAGAAATGTCAGAATTATTTTTCACATTTTATTTGGTTGGTTAAATTCTTAGTTTAGTGTTAATGATTGAATCAAAAAATACGTAAATCAACCTATACTGTATTAAAAGCTTTTTCTAAATCTATAAACAATAAATTTGGATTTTTTGAAAATCTTTTTAATTTAATGACACTTATTTTATAAAACATGCAATTAAAGTATAATATTTAACACATTAAATTATGCTAATGTAATTAAAATACATTGTGTAGAACCACACTCTAAATGGTATTCTTACTGTTCTTAACCTCAGGGGGTAAGCCAGGCTCATATCTTGTTAGGCGCTTTATTTATCACTGTCCGTGGAGTGCCCCTCGCTACCCACAGCCACACATCGTCCGCTAACAAGCGGTTATTTATTTAATTATTTATTTATTTTGTAATAGCTGCTTTTTGTAGTGATATTTACGATGCCACACGCAGACTGGAAGGAATTTCTTATTGAAAATTGCGCCCCAGTTGAAAGGTTTATGTGAGATAACCAATATCTATGCAGATTGATCTGGTAGTTTTTATAATTACTTGTTATACTCTTCAAATTACGCACTGATTGAAGAGTATTATACGACGCACTATGCAGCCCAAGCCCGGTTTTGATGTCCAAAAAGGAAAAACGAATTTTATTAATAAAACAAAAAATCGTTTAAAAAACAATAACTAGAGCATTATGCGTTATAAAAATGCATTGGTTGTGTTTTTAGTTAATTAGGGTCCAAACGCTAGTCGATTTTCTATGCCCATGTAAAATTTAATTTTAAAGCATATACTGATGCTTGTATACCAAAATAGCATTTTTTCTTAACATACTTACGTTTGTGAACGGTGAACTGTAGTTTGTTGGTAAATCATAGGTAAATAATAGTGATAGGTCGCTGGTTGGTTTCACGATACTTTTGGGGATATAATTTGGTGTTGGGTAAAATGGAAATATTACAAAATGGCGTGAAGTCAATGTACACTAACCTGGTGTGATGTGATCCTAGCGTTGCATTGGTACCAATGATTATGGATGCTGCTTGCAGGATGTGATGAGATGAGAGCGATGCATATGTGAATGCTTTAGCGTAAGCGGTTTGTGAACGTCACTAGATGCATAAGTGCATTTTAGAGCGAACGAGCGTAGCACGTGTGTTGAGTTATGTTAATTTTGTTGAACTGAATTGTAGTTGCGCACATTGCACTTTATGTACGCGAAAAGTAAGCTATATAGCTTAGGGTAAAAAGGGGTAACTTTGTCAGTTTCCAATTAATAAGAAAAATATAAATTAATTAATAATTAATATGTTACCGTTCACTAAAATTTGGTAATATCATTGTACAAATATAGCTCTAATGAATAAACATAATATTTAAGGTAAAATTAATTTTTAAGCATTAGTTTTATAATTAAGCCTTAGGCCATTTGTTTTTAATGACAAGCGCAAATACAATTTACAAAAATTGCGCGCGCACTGATACATGACGGCACATCAACTCAATTACGGCATCGCATTATTATATTATGCACAGCGCGCTGCAGCGCCAGCGCTAGAATATTATATGGTAGTTTCGAATTTTCAAAACATTTCAAAAATCGTCCTAGACAAAAAATTCTTGGTTATAAATTTGTTTCATGAAAAAATAAGCAACTTTTTTTTTTCAAATGTCTATCTGTCGGTCCGTCTGATGTAGACAGAATAACTCAAGAACGAATTATCCGATCGTATTGAAATTTTCAGGAACAATCAAGTTCTATGAGAGGAAGATCCCTATTGTTTTTGAAAGTAATCCACCCAAAAACAAAAAAGTTATGTGGGTTAAACTTTTAATGCTCAAAGAAAATTCCGATTAATTTATTTTTTTTAGGAAAAAATTACTTTTATTATAAGGATCAATTAAAAAAAAAAAATAATAAAAAAATTTAAAAATTTAGAATTTTTTTTTTAATTTTTGTTTTCGTTTTTTGCAAAAATAAAATTTAATAAAAAAATTTGAAAAATTGTAAAAACTTTTTTTGAAATTTTTTTTGAATAATTTTTTGTTTTTCAAAAAATCTCTTTTTTTTAGAAAAAATATTTTTTTTTTATTTTTTTTTGAAAATATTTTTTTTAAGTAGGTATTTGGGAAGTGTAATATACCATTTACTGTGAATAATATATAATGGAATGGGTATTACATATCTTCACGGCTTGTTATGTACTATCCTTGTTATGCCAGCCTGTGGATGTGCCTTTTGGAGTTCCGTGCCCACCAAGAAACAAGAAATAGAAAAAACGCAATATACTATCCACTATAAAGAGTATATTATGAAATGTGAAGCATTACATATCTTTATGGCTTGTTTGAGTTATTACCATTGTTGGTTTGGCGTGGCGATGAAATTTTATTTTAATTTAGAACATGGATTTATTGTTTATGAACAAACATATAAGGTGTTTAAGGGGCTGTTGTTTAACATAAATTGCGCATGGACATACTCACCAAAGGCGTTTCTTTTGTCATAGGCGTCGACTCTTTAAATTTAAAAGTTGATCATTAAAAAAAAAAATTAATTTCCTATTATTAGTAAATAGTATATTGTTTTACTAAGAGAAAAAGTGAAGCTTTTTTACTAGTTGGTAGAATTTATGGAAACTACAGACGAGTAAAAAAAGCACTTTTCCTCTGAGTGAAACATACTATTTTTTCTTCAAGCATCATATATATATTTTTTTAAATATTAATTTTGACATTTAATTTATTCAGTAATAAAGTATGTTTTTTTTTATTAAAATAGGCGAATAAAACCCTTTCAAAATAAACTCAAACCTTCCTTAGCTCATTTAAATTTTTTTTCGTAGGCTAAATCGTACACTTTTCGCGATTTCGATGGTAACTTGTCTAATGTAGCATTTGCAATTTCGGAGAGATTTGTAAATGTATAAACCATATATTCTTCTTCAATAATAATAAATTTTAATCAATTTTACACAAGGTTTTTGCACAGAATCTCGAGTCAACCACCTGTTTACATAATAAACAAACAAGTTTGAAGTATGGCTGTCATCAAAGTCAAAGAGTGCTGCCGCCAGTGGTGGTTTTGCTAACTAACTTTTTTTTACCGCGTACAACAATGAACTCATTTTTTTACTGTAAAAAAATAGATAATTTCTAACTAGTGTGTTCAGTTATACAATATGAACATTTTAGTACGATTGAAGAAAAAAATATTTATTCAAAAAATTGTAGTTTTCTAAAAACTTTTACTGATTTATGGCTGATTCAGGCATAATTATAACTAACTAAACTAAGCCATTCTGTACTTTTTATTGGCCAGGTTCATTCTTTTTGGCCAATAAAAAGGACAGAACGGCTTTGGTTAGTTAGTTATAATTATGCCTGAATTAGCGTTTATAGTGGTTCAGTGCAGTGATAATAGTTATTTATGATCAAAGCGAAGCAAAGAAAATTTAGTGGGGGTGGGGGGTAAATCAGAACTTTTTTTAGTCTAAAATTACAACTTTTATCCCCTCGACAAAAAAGTTGATAACTAAAAAAAAAAAACGTTCGCTACTGCTGTCTTATATTTTTTAAAGGGGCTGAAAATTTGGTGATTTAGCTCAGCGGTCAATGGCATCGATATAGCCTGACACTGATCTAATGATCGTGAGTTCAAACCTCACTGGCGCCGATTGCCTTTTTCAGTTAATTAATAATTGAAATTTGGCGAAGGCGTACTCCCTAGATATATTGGTTCGAAAGTCAATTAAAGCCGGTGGTTCCCTCTACTACTAGCCCACACAAGTCCTGGACTTAGGGGATGCTTAATTAAGTAGAATAGTACGAGGTTAAAAACAAAAAAAAAACAAACATTGATCGCTAGCTTCACAAAAAATTTACGAAAACGTTGGAAATTTCATGAAAAAAAAATAAAAATATAAAAGTTGTTAACTGTGTAAATAAACCATTCATATTTTTACCTAAGATTTTTTTTTCTTTACAAAAACTTTTACAAATTGCGAAAATACAAATAAATTAAAATATCTATAAACACCTTTTTCCCAACTTTATCAATACCAAAAATGTTAAAAATTTCAAGAATTAAAAGTCTAAAAGTTGTTAATTTATTGGTAATAAAAAATTTTAAGCCATTGGTAAGTAAAACTATTTAAAATTACGCAAGATTTGAAATTTTCAAATTTTACTTTTTTAAATTAAGGAAAAGTTGTAAATTTTATATAAATTTTACTTTTCCTCAAGACTGAAATTAAACACTTTTATAGTTATTTTTTTTAAGAATATGGTTATTTTAAACCTTCCCGCTTGTAAACAATCTCGAAATTACCATAGCAACGTAAGATACGCATGCGTCGTAAGCGAAATAACTAGGCCCAATTTACACAACCGCAAAACGTTGTCGTGCCATTAACGAGAACAAAACAATGGTTTATTCCTCTAAATTATTGGAATAAAAGCGATTTTATAAGCAAATTTTGTTTCTACAGGAATACAAAAGTGTTTTTAGCAACAGCTTTATCAATTCTCTTTTTTTACATCAAAACATCATAAAAACAAAGTAAGTAAACAAAAATTATTAATTTTGGTTATGCTGACAATTAAAAACAAGCCACATGCTTCAGTGTAAATCGGACTTTGTGGAGTATTTAGCGGCAAATTTAAAATAACTATACCTTAAAAAAATAAACTTTAGGTATTTAGCCTCGAAAAAGTAAAACAAATAAAAAATAAAAAAGTTGTGAATTTACAAAATTACCATAGCAACGTAAGATACGCATGCGTCGTAAGCGAAATAACTAGGCCCAATTTACACAACCGCAAAACGTTGTCGTGCCATTAACGAGAACAAAACAATGGTTTATTCCTCTAAATTATTGGAATAAAAGCGATTTTATAAGCAAATTTTGTTTCTACAGGAATACAAAAGTGTTTTTAGCAACAGCTTTATCAATTCTCTTTTTTTACATCAAAACATCATAAAAACAAAGTAAGTAAACAAAAATTATTAATTTTGGTTATGCTGACAATTAAAAACTAGCCACATGCTTCAGTGTAAATCGGACTTTGTGGAGTATTTAGCGGCAAATTTAAAATAACTATACCTTAAAAAAATAAACTTTAGGTATTTAGCCTCGAAAAAGTAAAACAAATAAAAAATAAAAAAGTTGTGAATTTACAAAAAAGTTGTCTATTTCATAAAAACAGTTGTAATATTTATTAATTACAAATATAACAGTTGTCAATTAATAACTTTCTGGTAATAACTTCCAAACCCATGTTTACAACTTTTTCGATTTCAAGACAGATAGGTGATTACGAAGATTGCCAGCCGAGCTCGGAGAGAAGTTTGACAACCGTAATCGCCCTAAAAATGGCTTTCGTCGGAGTATCATACCCTATTTTTATTTTATTGTAATAACCTAATAAATAAATTTGCATTTTTGACAAAATACATTGAAGTTTGAGTTCAAATATCATCACGAAAGAAAGTATCCGACGTAAGGGAGAGGAATCATTCGCGCTCTCTTCTTTTCGTCAAGAGCGTTATAAGGCGTGCGTGCCTACAACGGGACTCCCATTTGCACACACATTCCAAATATATTTCCCGTAGCCACAGATCCGTGCATCAAACTTTATTATTAATTACTATTTTACTTTTCGCACAAGTACGAAAAATCTATCTTTTCGTAAAGATTTATTATACAAAAAATGGCGCGTTTGGATATAATCAAATAACAAAAAATAGAGACTTAAATTGAGAAATATTTAATAATTTCTTGTTGTTCTTGTTCTATAAATGTATGTTAAATTTTTTTTTCTTGTTTTATTAGAACAGAAAGAATTAAAGAATAAAGTAAATCTTTTTATTTTTGTCAACGTTTCGGTCTTTATTGTAAGGCCATCTTCAGGGCTTGTTAGATAAATATTGTAAAATTATATAAAAAATATTGAGTAAAAAATATAAATTGATGACATTGAAGGAAAAAAATTATTTCAAATTATTTTTTCCTTCAATGTCATCAATTTATATTTTTTACTCAATATTTTTTATATAATTTTACAATATTTATCTAACAAGCCCTGAAGATGGCCTTACATTAAAGACCGAAACGTTGGCAAAAATAAAAAGATTTACTTTATTCTTTAATTATAATTATTAATTATTTTCTGTTCTAATAAAACAAGAAAAAAAAATGAAATATTTAATAATATGTGATTTATCCAGTATTTTGAGAATTTCGCTTTAGTTCTTACAAGAAACTTAATCAAATTAACAGTAGTTTTTCACATCCTATTAAATTTTGAATAATGATATTTTTAAGATAAATAGATAGACATTTTACAGTATAAAATTCTGCTTAATGTTTGACCCCTGGGGACAAAAAGAATAGATGGATGTTGAAATATGTAACCCGCCCTTATTCACCGGATATGAATGACCACATTCTGTCCCCCGCAGATTCCATGGGTTACTTCGCGTGAAACAATAAGATTTTATTTGAACACATGTTTAAACACCACCCACTGTGTGAAACAAAAGTCAGGCCATTTGGTGAAATATGCATAGGACACTTAACTGACGCAAATCTACGAATAAAAATGTTTTTCTATTTTGCGACTCTTAAAGGCTCATAATCACACGCATTTTGCGTGTTCTTATAGGCCTGTAAGAGGTTTGTACTTTTTTTTTTGAGTTGGCAATCCAGGACAAAAGACAATCGCTTGGCGTTTTCCGTGCAAATGTTAATACCGCTTTTAAGTTTAGTTTTCTACGAAATTGTGTTTTAAGTTAATTTTTACCTTGTTAAAATTGTGGCTTGGTTACTTGCAGTAAAAAAGAGAAGAGCTGACTATAAAATATATCAAAATATCCTTTGTTCTATAAATTTCAAATATAGCGAAAATTGTAATGCCAACCCAAAACAAACATCCCTTAATCGGTCATGAATTTAAATGTAAGTTTTTTTAAATTTTAGAACAAAATAGAAAAAATAGTATAAAGCACTCGTTTCATAACACGTTTTTAGCGGTTTCTAAACTTGTACTCGTGCGCTAAAAACGGATGTTATGAAACTAGTACTTTAATATACTATTATTCTTGTGGAAAATATTAAAACGCTATTCTGAATTAGGAATTTTAGCCTAGTAGGGGGAGTTTGGGACCCTTCGTACAGTTTTTACAGATTTCGTTGTAAAATCTTTCAAATATTTTTAATTCTATTTTTATCCATCAATCAAACTAACATTTAATTTATATTAAAGAAAATTTAAATTAAAATGCAAATGAAAAAATGTATTTTTTAAAACCTTATGCAAACTCTATGAAGATGCCCCTCTGTGGGGTACCTTCGTACAGTAAAAAAATTTTTTTCGCTAGTACGTTTATTATTATCCGAGTTATTATCACGTTAATAGAAAATAAACGTACAATTAACAAAAAACAACAAAACAATTTTAAATTTAAATTAAATCAAGTGGTTGATTGGTGGTTAGAACTTTCCTCCTCTTCTTCCCTTTTAAAGCTACTTTCATCGAGTTTTCGTCTACGTCGTTTGAAAAGTCCAAACCAAGCGTTCACTTCTTGTAAGTTTTTTCTTATTTTTATTTACCATGAACATAAAAATATTAATATATCAAATTTATATCCCCAGCAACACATTACCGACGGGCCATCACTGGGCCATCAACCAGTGTGATGACCCAGTGATGGCCCGTCGGTAAAGTTTTGCTGAGTTTGAAGGATGCACATGTATACAGACCTGCAAAAATGTACCCCTTCGACACTGTATGAATCTGCCCCTTATGCGGTTATTTATATTTTGTAACAATAATCAAGTTTCAAGTATAAATACTTTCTAATTTATTATTAAAACATAATTTTGACTATGTTTACTTACCATAAAAAAAATACCTGAAACAAAAAGCACTTTATATCCGACTTACACCAAAAAAAATTGTAGGCGCTAAAGTAATTTTAAGAGCGTTAAAACAGTTTTTTATACTACTTCTCGATGGTGGCTAAGGACCCCTGCCACTCACAGGCAGATTTAGCACGATAAGAGCTATGTGCGGACTCAAATGCGCGTAATAAAAGGCAGACTAACATCTCTACTCTAAATTTCTCTACTCCCTAACATCCCTACTCCATAAAATCCCTACTCCACAACAACTCTACTCCGTAACATCTCTACTCCATAACATCTCTACTCCGTAACAACTCTACTCCACACTATATGCACTTTATTAGCCACTTAATAATAAATGAGCAGTTCAAAGAACAAAGAATCTTCTTCTTCTAGATTATTTTATTTTTTCCCTAGAAAACGTTTATCTTTAAATGTAAATCTAGAACAATCATAAATGAATTATTCTAAAAGCAACAATGACCGCGTACTCTTAACATGCACTAATATGTAAGTAATTAATAAACTGAATTCATTTTTGACAGTGACTTAGCATGACAAATATTCTTTTGAGTTAAGACAAGTGGCTAATCGAGTGTCTATAGTGTGGAGTAGAGTTGTTACGGAGTAGAGATGTTATGGAGTAGAGATGTTACGGAGTAGAGTTGTTGTGGAGTAGGGATGTTATGGAGTAGGGATGTTAGGGAGTAGAGAAATTTAGAGTAGAGATGTTAGTCTGCCTAATAAAACCTTTTGGTTTTCACGTAAGATAAGATATACGAATGTGCCCCGTGTACGAATGGTGCCAAACTCCCCCTACAGGTCGATTCGGAATTATTTACGGGTTAGGGGCTGTCCATATATTATGTAAAGTAAGTTTTCGAAATGTTAACCACCTCCCCCTTGTGTCACAAGCTGTCACATTTACTAACATTTAAACTTTTTCGAATTTCAAAATGGGTGGGGGAAAGCCTCCTCCATCCCACTATAGCAACGGCCCTGGCCATTTGTCTTTTCGCTCAAATCAACGTCCAATACGTAACATTTTGCTAGACCCCTCCCTCCCTCCTGTCACAAATTGTGGCATTTTCTGTGACCCTTTCACCACCTAGGCGCGTTAGGAAACGTTCAAGTATTACGCTCCTAGGGGGGGGGGGTCATTTTGGAATGTTATGCCCATGTTAATGGTATAGGAAAATAGCGTTACACGGGGGGGTCCAAAATGATTAAAATTTGAGTTACGTAATACTTAAACGTTCCCTTACGTAATATATGGACAGCCCCTTACCCGTTATTGAAATCTACTTAATGTTTTTTTTTGTATTTTTGGTTTATAAATATCACGAAATGTGGATAAAATGTGAAAAAAGTGGGTGTTAAAAAAATGCCTGTTTGTCTGTATGTCTGTCCGTCTGTATGTAAAACCTTATTACTTTTTAACAGAATGTCCGATTTAAAAAATTCACCAAACGATTCAGGAACTTTCTTATATGCGTCACATCAAATATGGTTAACAAAACAAAAACTATATTTTTTAGCGATATATCACTTATTATATACCTTATTTCATTTCATTATTAGTAACTATTTAGTACTTTTGACTTTAATAATTGGTGCTAATATTAGTTGTTCTGGCTTAGGTTGCAATCTTGGTATTAATTTTGATGTTTTTTAAAATGATTTGTCACTGTCAGAAATATAATTTCGTATATTTTTTTTAAAAATGCCTTCAAAATTTTTTTATAAGCAAACAAAGTGATATAATTAAGTGTTGTAATAATTGTACAATAAAGAAGTGATAAATAAGTGATACAAAATAAATTGTGGTAGATATTTAACAGCCTATGGACTTCCAAGCTACTTCCCAAGCATGCTTTAAAATACTGTTGTAAAAAGGTTGCCACATTTCTGGGTTACATTTGAACAAAGACATAAATGTTATCATATTCTTACTAAGTATATTATAAAATTGCAAAAGTTTATATGTTATATGTAAGAATCGAGGTGTGAATGATATGACAAAAAAATATAACCTAATTTTTTAAGACAAGCTCGCATAAGAACATAAAACATAACAATGCGATGCCGTGATTGGCTTAATGGGCCGCCATGTATCTTGTAAGCCAATCACGGCATCGCATTCTTATGTTTTATGTTCTTATGCAAGCTTCTGGATATGCCATAATAATGTCAAATAACATATCGAGTGAAAAAAGATTGATAAAAAAAATGAAAAATCTACCATAGCAAATATTTTAAAAGGGTGCAATGTACCTGGTTTCTAAATTCTGGCTAAGTTTAACAGCTTTTAGTTAAAATGTTTTAGGTTTTTTCATGCTTACATGACGTACGAGTATAAATAAATGAAATGACTTGACTACACACTGGAGTGTATGTCCTAGTAGGACAGTCCTATGATCGGTACTTCCATAGAGGTAGCATAGCAATTATTTAATTTTAAAGAAATATGACCGCCAATGAAAAGTTTTAATGTTAATTTAAAGAGTAAACAAAAACTTCTACCGAGGATTATACCTGTTTGTTCTTTTAATTTATAAAAGACGACAATCAAAACTAAATCGTTCGGAAATTTTCATATGAAAGATTTTTCTGTTTTTAATATGTCGGAATTTACAATTAAAATCAATGTCAACAAACCTTTAAACAGAGACGGATTTAGTGATAAACGAAGGAACTAAGAACTCTTCTCTCTAGAATAAGCATATCGTTAATATAAAGTATGGCCAACATCTCGGTTTGTTTGTAAACAAATAGTAGGTATATTCAGGCCTGAACAATAACAATTACCAGTAACTGTTATTGTTGTCTCTGTTAGAACAAAGCTGTGCGAGTAAGACAGACAAATGTATATGTTGGCTACGTTTTTGTCAGTTTTTACAAATGAATTGCCAATTCTAGAGAGAAGAGTTATTAGTTCGTTGTGATAAATACAACAAATTTTAAGTTAGAGCAGCAGCTCCGCCCGCTCTTTGGGAACGTTCAAGTATTACGTAACGCAAATTGTACCAAAATTCATACACTTCATACACACGGAAAAAAAAAATTATAGCTAGGAGCGCTATAACACACATACCAAGCAAATTATAATCGCTTATTATATAAATACAAGGCTTTCTCTTACAATTATGGCAGTCAGTGTAAAAATTTATATGAAATACTTTAATTGTTTAGTGAATAATAAAATATAACAAATAGTATGGCATTTATAGCTTAAATAGATTTAATTATTGTCCGTGCTAATAATTTTTATAATATAATAAAATTTCTGTAAATTTATAATAGTGCCTGTAATAAATATAATCGTGTCTGTAATATATATAATCGTTTCCAATTTATTTTTAACATTATTAGTTATTGTGTCCCTTATAATCTATAGCTTAAATCACTATAATTTGCCACTGTTACCAAATATCTTATAATGTATAGCGCAGAGCCCACTAATTTCTTTCCGTGCACTGGTTCTCGCGTTATTATAGATTATACAGATTTCATATTTTGGCTACCCCCCTAATAGGGGGTGTGTTAGGGGGGTAGCCAAAATATGAAATCTCTACAGCCTTCAATAAGGCGAGAACCGAGGTATGAAGTTTATGAATTTTGGTACATTTTGCGTTACGTAATACTTGAACGTTCCCTTTCCTCTTTCCGTACCTGAGGCCCGTAGTGGCACATTCTTTACCAAGAGAATCTCCATATCTCTGAAACTATGCATTTTATTTTTCCTACGACCCCCTTTGAAAATTACATTTAGCACACTCTTTTGTTCTTTAGAAAAAGACTTATATTAGTGTGATATAGTTTGATATTTTTATATCACCCTAGTTTGATATTTATGTAAGTAGGTTTGCCTAATTTTATATAGATATTTACGTTTTAAATTCTATTAATTTTACTCACCTCGTTCTATATGCCATTTTCATCTTTCATGACAGCCTATTTTGACACCTTTTATGTTTTCAATCCAAATATTTCTGTTTTTCATGTCAAAAATAAAAACTATAGTTATAACCTTACTATTTTAACCAATATAACTTGAGATGTTTTATTAATGTCTAGATTTTATAACAATTACTTAATTTGTGATTTAGTTACCTTTATAAAAAAGATCAAAATACACGGTCTTTTCCTTATGAAATGTAAAACAGTACAGTTTTATTGTCTTATATGGCAGCATGTCCACAAAAATCTAACTGAATTAGCAAACTATTTGCCTTGATTTGCGCTTGTAGGCAACCCATTAAACAGCTAATAAATTATGGGTTGCCTATTAGGAATAATATATTGTAATAAATATTAGTAATAATATATTGTAATAAACATAAACCTAAGAAAACTTAAGGAAAATAAAAATGATATTTCCTATATGACATACATAAGGTAGATATGTTCGTTGGTTCCTACACTTTTGCACTTTACAGTTGAACACATTCTTTGTCATGTTTAAAAATTAAGTAAAAAATTCAGTACTTATTTGGTTGGATGAAAAGTGTACGTAACTGCAAGAAAGTGCAGTCCCAACGAAGAAAACTATACAGTGCGTTCCAAATTACACCCCCCCCCCCTCTTAACTTTTGAACCAGTTGAGATATCGACTTCAAATTTAGAACTCTTAAATAAGACAACTTAAACTATCTTTTAGCATATATTTGATATTTTCAGCTCTTAAAATGTGAGCAGGGGGCATGAGGGGACATTTTAAAGCTTATAAAATTCTCTATTTAAACTAATATTTTTAAAAATTGATTTTTCAATTTTTTGTGCTAAAACGTTCGATTTTTTAAGTTTTTTTTTATAAATTTTTATTTATGACAACTAAAATTAGTTTAAAAGTATAATTAACATTTTTTTATGATGAAATTATTTGTTTTTTTTTTAGACGAATTTTGACATTAATACCCATTTTCAGCCCCATTTTAAACCCAAAATTTTTCTTTTTTTAAATTTAAAAATATGGAGTTAAATGGAGAATTTTATAAGCTTTAAAATGATGTATTATACGACCCCCCTTTCCATTAAAAAAATATGCCCCCATGCCCCCCTGCCCACTATTTAAGAGCTAAAAGTATTAAATATATGCTAAAAGATAGTTTAAGTTGTCTTATTTAAAAGTTCCAAAAAAAGCCCAAAAAAGTCGATATCTCAACTGGTTCAAAAGTTAAGATGGGGGGGGGGGGGTGACTTTTGGACCACTCTCTATATAAATTTGTATGCTATTTTATGCTTCGCTTTTCTCATTCTCGAAATGAATAATAAAAATTAGGAAATATTAAATTAAGAAACTTAAATTTTTCGGGATCGTAGGAAAAATAGTGTACATAACTCGTTGTAAAGTGAAAAATGTCACCTTCCACACTAGTTATGTGATATACTATTTATTACATATGTTTATATAAACTTTTTTACCTAAAATAAACCTTTTTAATAACATAGAGTATAAGAAATACAGTAAAAATAAGAAATAAAATTAAGGAGTTAAAATAACCCGTTTTTGGCATTTTGGATGGAATGTAAGACTTATATATTTTTTAAAAGGGTAGTGATAGGCGAACTCAACTGTACCAAATTTAAGCTTAAAAACTCAAGGGAACTATTTTTAGAATGAAAATTGGTGCTTTTATAAGAACCTTTTTTTGTTAACTTTTAATAATTTTAATAATCTTATACTTGCTACTTTTTTACGATAAAAATTTGTTTTTCCATCTAATTTTGTTTTTTCAAAATAAAAATCTTAAGCCAAAATTTAAAATTATTATATAGTTTCGGTGCAAAAAGCAGCTACTTCTATTTTCTGTGTTTACTATTTCCAGATTTGATACTTTATTTTATGTTGTATGTCTGTTCTAAATTTTATTTGTAACATTTAACTAACCCCGTAAATATTATATGAAAAGTATTTGGAAAAAGGGGTTTAATGGATTTTCTTTACTATTCCGTTTTGTAATAGATATTTTTCGTTTCTATGGATTTAACCTTTTTTTGGATTTTTTGTATCTTAAAATTATTCAGTCTTAATAAAATTTTGTGCAAAAATGGGTAAAGGGTTTTTTTTTTATTTTTTTTTTGTTTGAAAATTTATATCACTTATTTTTATGCTAAATTCTATAAAAAGATATTATGCATTTTAAGATCAGTATTTGGGTTCAGGAAAAAATATGGGGAAACAAGTTAAATTATATCAAAATAAACCAAAAATATTTAATTTTAAACGAAACAAAAAAAATAGTTAGCCTCTTTTTACGCCAAATTTTTAAAATGTGTATGAGATCTAAAATCACATTTGGACTCAGGAGAGAATTTTTTATCAAAATATATCTTAATTTTACTGAAATATATAAAATATAAAATCTGGAAAGAATAAAAGCAGAAAAAATGAGTAGCTGATTTTGTTCATTTAAAATTCATTAGATTTGGATCCAGAAGAAAAAAATAGATAGGAAAACACATTTTCATCGCAAAAAAAGCAAGTATAAGATATTATAAAAAGTAAGCAAAAAAAATCTTTTAAAAGGGCTGATTTTCAGCACCATTTTAAAAAGGGTTCCCTTCTGATTTTGGGATACAAATCTTATGTTTCAAATATTTAATTCAAAATTTTTACTCACAAAAATAAATCTTTATATATCTCGGAAACAAAGTATTTTTGGACACATTTTTATAAAAACTTTTTTAACGAAAGTGATCCATCACACATGTTTCTTATTTAATTTATTTAAATTTTAACAAAAAAATTCTTTAAATTTTTGAAACAAAAAATTCAAAAAATATGTCACAAAAATTTACTTATTTGTGATTTTTTTAGTACTGGGTTTTGGAAAAGTCTATTCTAAAAATGCTTAGTTTTGGAGATATAGTTATTTTTCCACTAAAATGCATGGGTATACTGGGGGCCTGATTAATAATAATAATAATAATCATCTTTATTTTTAACTGCCACAAATATAAATACAGTGGGTAAAAACAGATCAAAGAGAAACAAAATAAATAATTTAAAAATACACCTTAAATAAGAATATAAAATAGTTATACAATATTTATATTATGTTCCTAGTTAGGAAAAAATATATATGTGTACACTTCTTTAAAATCAACGAATAGTGTAATAATAATATATTCAAAATAAAAATATTTTATTCCTTTTATTGTTGGTATCTTGTTTTACTATAGAGCCTAATATCTTTTAAAAACCATCAACATGACATGTTATACCTTAAATTTTTCCTTTTATTTTCCTATATAACAAATCGTTGTATCCCTTTCCAACTTATTAGAAGAAATATAAAACGACTGACGTGAGTTGAAAACAATGGAGACAGGCGTGGGAGATAACCATCAGGAATTTTGTTGAATACAAATTTGTCGAGAATTTTTAGAGGTGTTTTATTCTTGTGGTCTTGCCCAGCAGGGACCAATTGTGAAGAATATTTACACCCTTTATTCCCTAATAAATTATTTAATGATTTTATCTCTGATTTGGTCATATATAACGCTTTAGTGGTGTTAAAGAATTATCGGGCTAAAGGGTATGTCCACGAAAACCTCTTTGCTAAAGAAGAAAATTAAAATATTAAGTATATCTAAAAAAGCGACGGAATGGCTCTGCATTTTACCGGCAGATGCCCATATCTCCTAAGTTAAGAATTTTTAGAGACATATTAATCTAAACTTTTTTCTTAAATTTATTTTCTAAATTTATGGTATAAAAGCTATTTAAAAGGGTAAAAATGTTACCAGGAGGAAGAAAAGCATTAGTAGAAGCCATACAATTGACACAGGTAACAAAAAATGTTCTACATTATAATTTGGTTGCAAAATTTTTGAAGAGACATACTTTTTGATTTTTTTTAATTTTTATCAAAATTGGAGCTTGTTTGGGGCTCTTCACGACACTGTGTAAAATTAATCAAATAAATAAATAAAATAGATTATTCTATAACCCAGTATTAAAAATAATCAATAATATCTTTTATGTCACAGTTTCCGAAACTTATATTTTTTCAAAAATTTGAAGAAAAATGTTGTCAAAACTTAGATAAATTAAACAAGAAATAGGTATCCATTATTGCCCTAAAAATAGTTTTCGTCCGTGAATCCTACACTATTTTTTATTTAATTGTAATACAATTGTATATTAATAAATTTTGATTTTTTACAAAAAAAAAAAAAAAATACGTTAAGTTAAAATGTTTCGATATCAACTAACCAATCAACGTCGAATATTTTACTATCTGCCCTAACGTGAAAATTTTTCTAACATACTTACCTATTATACTGCCCTTGTTGTCCTATCTACAAAAATTCACTTTTTGAGATAAGCACACCATTGTATTGCTTTACACTAGCCCCATGTGCCCACTAAAAAGAAATGTCCTATCTAAAACCCAAATCCTAAAAATTAGCCTCAGATGTTTGTCCTATGTGGAAAATTTTCAATGTTCTCTAAATAAAATTGTCCTAACTAGTCTTTACTAGACGAAGAAGTCAGGACTAGGACTAACTTTATAGATCTTAATTTGCGTTACGTAATACTTGAACATTTACTTCATTGCAATGCATTGCGAACTCAGGGGTGCTCCCATGGGGAGAAGATTGGGGGGAGCATTAATCATGAAATTTTCTGTCAGTGGTAAAGCTTTTTTTTTAAGTTGGGTAATCGCATACATTTCGGATTTTTTTTAGAGTGAGGACCTTTTTTTAGTCATCAAGATTTTCCGTTGGGGTAAAGCTTTTTTTTGAGTTGGAAAACTTCCCAATTTTAAGCTGGTAAATATTTTCTCCGCCCCCCGCCTCCAAAAAATCCTAAGCGTGAAAATATCGTTTATTTCGAACTCACCTTATAAAAAATTTGAAACGGGTAACCTTTCTAGACGGGTGGCAAAATGAGAAAGTTTCTTGTCTCTGTTCTGTTCAAAATTTACCGTTGGGGGTAAAGCTTTTTTTAGAAGTTGGGAAATTTCTTAACTTTAAGTTAGGAAATATTTGCTCTGCTTCCCGCCCCCAACAAATAGCTTCGGAGCACGCTGTGCAAACTTCATGCCAGGTCATCAAAAACTGTTAAAAACACTTACCATGGAGTAAAAAGCATGAAAATATAGTTTTTTCACTACTAGGTTTAGAACATACCATTATTTATCATGTTTTCAGACTGTGAAATCAATTTTCTTCACCTATAGCATTAATAATTTTGTCTCTCCTAGTAGGAGTAAATTTTATAAACAATTGATTTATGTCATTTTTATGTTTCAGTTCTTTATGCAATTTTTACTAATTAAACCCAAGAAAATAGTTTTAAATAACTTTTTATTTATTAAATATAATTAATTATAATTATTACCAATTAATACAATCAATAATTAGCTAAGTAATATGAAAAGAATAAAAAAAAAACTAAATTTTTAAACTTTTTAAACAGTTTAAGGTATCTATTTGAGCAAATGTCATTGATCAAGGCTACTTGATTTTTATGAATATTTCAAGAAATATTATTTCTGTTAATAATTTATTTTATTATTTGAATAAAAATAGTTAAATTGTGCTAGCAGTGAAAAAAATAATATATAAACCACGGTAGAGAAGGCTATTATAGCCTAGCACTCTTAAATGTAATGTTTATTTAGGTTTTAGGTGGTTTTTAAATTTTTTCCCTATTGTAAATATTTTTTTATTAATAGACTAGGTTAGGGCTAAAAAAAAATTAGACCCCCTTCTACCCCCCTCCCCCTTAACCGATTTTGCTCAACTACGAACTTGACCAAGATAATATAAAAATACATTTGCATTCGATATTTTTAAGTCGCTAGCTCAAAGCTTTTTAAAATTATCGTGGATAGAGGCAGACAGACCGACATTTTTTAACACCCACTATTTTCACATTTTCTCGACGTTTCAAGACATTCTAAACCCCAAAAATGCAAAAAAAAGATTTTTGGCTCGATTTTAATGAAGGGGGGTTTTAGATAACTTAAAAAAATAGTTTTATCCAATACATTCAGATAATGACACAATTACCAGTTTTATTTTAAATAAATAAACTCAATAATAACCCTCGCGTGGCTTTTACTTTATTGAGTGGATAATTATTTATTTTACCCACTCAACTGTCAACTGTTAATTATTTTCTTGTAAATGTCATTAAAATTTTTAATAAAAATATGAATTCCTAAGCTATTTATTGGATAAAACCTTGTATGGCACTCATTGGTAAACCGATATTGCCCTCTCGAAAATTAATTAAGGTTAATTTTCTCATGGGCAATATCCTACTTTACCCACTAGTACCATAAATAACTATTACATCGCACCCGTAATTATGGACTTACCCTTTAGTGGTGTTAAATTATCAAACAAAAGATTTCGATTGTGGATATTCTTTTTTGATAAATGTACGTGTCTGTAGGTTTTTATCTGGATCTTAATGATATATCAAACTACCACGGTAATTTAGCGTTGCATAAAAAAATCATTAATAAACTTAATTATAGATTAATAGATAAAACATCCTAGCAGGGCCTTCAAGTTTATCTTTTATTTGTGCCAAGTATTTATGACAAATGCAATTTTTTAATTTTAAGGTAGTCTTGGATTTTAAGGATAAAAAATACATTGAAGCAATTTTGTGCGATATTACTAAAGCGTTTGACTGTGTGGAAATTAAAATACTACGCACAGCACTCCTAAAGCGTGAATAGGTTTGATAAGAGAGTACCTAAAGTCTGACCATGGATTATGGTAGAGGATGGTTTTCACATTAAATAGTTTAATAGTTTAATATTTCCCTGTATGACCCAGATAACTGGGTATAGGGTTGTCAAAATTAAGATCTATTAACAGTGAAATCCTAAAAACTCGTTCTTGTTACCTAAATAATGTTAAATAATCTTATGCAGAGATCATGGCAACACACATAATTAATTCTTTTTAATAATTTTTATAGTATATTCCATGTTGGTTTTAAATATGTTTACAGCAAAGCTCAATTCTTAATAGTTTTTAAGAAAAAAAAAGGTCCCAGAACGAGTATAAACAATAAACTAAACTAAACTAAACTAAAAATAGATTTAAATATTGTAAAATATTTTTTTTTTGTGTTTTTAAAATGCGTATATGAAAATTAGAATATATTGAATTTATTTATTTTAGGCCTATAGGCCTAAAATGAAGTTATTTTTGTTCTTTTATGCTTTTTGAGACAGACTTGGCAAAAGTTTTATTAATTAACTAAAAAATATGTTTAAGATACATCTTTATTTAAACTAAATTACACTTTTCGTTTGTTAGATACCTTTTATTTTTGACAAATCTGTTCAAAACATAAGCATAAACAATTATAGTTCTTTAATGTACAGACCATCTTATACTATGATTCATGGTCATACTTTAGCTACACTAATCAAACCTACTCACGCTTTAGGAGTGTTGTATGGTTTCAGTAGTAATATCATAAGTGCATGTTGAATTAATGATATTTTTTTACTGTATTAGAAAAATATTTTGCTTGGCAATTGTTTGAGTGCATGCATGCATTTTTCACGTTACAAAATTCCGAAACAGCAGGTCAAGCAATTTTGACGAAAAATGCACGAACACAATTTCCTTAAGCAAAGTGTTTTTTTATATACAGTAAAAAAAATATGTATAATTTAACATGCACGAATGGTATTTTGAAAGACTATTTCACAAACAAAATAAGGAAGTATATAATTTTACAATGTTCAATATTGCTTCATATTTAAATTAAAAAATTAAGAACTAAACAATATTACTTTAAAACTATAATTAAAAATTTAAATAAACGATGTTCACTTGTTCGCGAATGTTGCCAAGTCTAAACTTTGCTTGAGGGATATTTTATGCTTGAGATTGTTCCAATAAAATGTTTGTTATCATATATTTTAGCATTTAAATAAAGATCATTGCTGTTTTTGTTTAAAAAGTTTAGTTTTCAACTGAAAAGAAATAAAATAAGGGGTGTTTCCACCTGTAAAAAACCAATTTGCTATCGGCTTCTAATAAAGTTTGGCAACGCTGTACTGGTACCAGCGCAGTCATTTGATGTTTTGATTTCCGTAATTTAACAGAATTAAATTATTTACTTCTCTACTGTAAATATATTTTTAATAAATAAGTCTTTAAATTAGTTTTTGGTGGCCTGCTTTTAATACCAAGATTCAATTAAATAAATTAAAATTTATGAATTAATGATTTAAAGCTTTTAAGATGGAAAGTGCATAAAATATAATATATTATCTGAAATTAATTTGGGTTTATACCTAAGATGTTTTGGTAATAAAATAAGCATTTATACTGCGT
This sequence comes from Brachypterus glaber, assembly GCA_958510825.1. Taxonomy (NCBI): domain Eukaryota; kingdom Metazoa; phylum Arthropoda; class Insecta; order Coleoptera; family Kateretidae; genus Brachypterus; species Brachypterus glaber. Next base: position 21,769,235 of record OY294052.1, on the reverse strand, counting down.
ATCAATAAAAATAAATCAACTAAAGGTAAGCTTCACAAAAACACATTTTGCAAAAATATAACATTTATTAAGAAGTCAGTTTCTTGTTTCCATAGTAACCAAGTGATAATTGCATTTTTGTAAAAATTTTCATCTGATTGGTCAAAAAACTAAAAATGCAAGGTTTTGATTGGCCTATATATTGTTTGTGAAATAGTAAAATTTCCCTAAAATGCACCGAAAATTATCTCAAAGAGAGAAAGTTGATAACTTTAATCGACGGAGGGCTCTTGGAAGAGTTAGCTTTTTCTTACACCTCAGGGATCCTTACTGGGACCTCTGCTCTTTCTCATTTATATAAATGATTTATTATGAAGGTTTTGTATAATGTTTGGGCCCTAAACTTAAGGCCCTGATGACTTGAATATTTTGTCAAAACGTGAAATGATGGTTTCGTTTGGACTTATGTACTTATTCCGTTGGAGCTTAAAATGTAATAATCTAAAGAAAATATTTTCAATACATTTTTTTATATATTTAAAATCTAAATAGGTACTATATTTACGTTTGGACTTTTTTGGATAATATATAAAATTATAGTGTATTAAGCAACCGACCAAAAATAAAACATTTTGATATGAGTTATTAAACAAAAACCTATAAAACTCATTTTTTGTCTGATTAAACCCAAATTAGTATTATTACGTTAAATGGGTACTTAAATTAGGGATGGTAGGCAATTCTAATAAAGTATTCGTTTAATTATTTTGGGTACAGGTGTTAAAGTTATCGGAATTAAATCGAAAGGAAACGTTGCAGTAAATTGTCTACATTACAAATTTAATGATATGAAAGGTTTAATGGAAAAGGAAATTGTTTACAGGGGTGTGGTGGACCATTCTTTGAAAGTTTGCATGTAGTAAAATTATATTTTCAAGTCCTTTGGGAACCCTAGATTTGAATTAAATAGCTGAGCGTGGTTGCCGCAATATACACATGTTTGACAATGAAACATATAATCTACCTTCCAAAATAAAAAATTATCACATTAAACCAAACCCAAGGGTAAATTAAACAAAATAACTTATAACCCAACTGTAAGGAGTCAGTTTTGAATTTAAAAGTAATGCTTTTCAAATAATTAGCTTGATTTAATAATGGCAACTAGTCAAACATGACTGCGAAATCCTTAAAAATATTTTTTATTCGATTGATTCTAAAAGCCACAATTTTTGTGGGCGTAAAGTTGGACTTTGTGGCCCTAGAGCCAAAAAGATTTTTTTGGCCAGCTAACCAAAACTTGTTATTATAAAGCGATAAAGAAATGTTACCTTTACTGTAATATTTATAAAGAAATATGACCTTTTGCTCATGGTCTTGAAAAGATACAAGTATTATAATCATTTTTTATAAATCTAACTTTCTTTTATAACATAACCTCAAAACATATGGTTAACCGTATTCATTCACTAAAACAAACCACAAACACAAAATTTGAATTGTAAAATCAATTTAAATATTTATAATATTTAAATATAATTTTAAAACGGTTTCAGAAGTATTAATATTTTTATAACAAACACATTTTAACACAAACTAATCGAAACACTAAGCTAATTTCAAATGAAACCGCACATAGAAGAAACGGTATCCGGTCTTTAGTTCGAAAAAAAAGTGCGCAAAAATAAGTTCGCAAAAAATAAAGGTCGCATGAAAATTAGTTCGCACGCGTTTAGTTCGCAATACATAATATCGCATAAAATTAAGTTCGCAAGATTTTTGTTCGAAAAAATTGTTTTCATGAAGGTCAATGAAGATATTTGTTTATTGAACCATTTTTTGTATTGAGATAGGTACGTACGTTTTAAGTTAATTTTAATAAATGCAATTTCAGTACATAAAAGAAACGATAATGTCTGTACGGTATATTATAAGTTCGCGGGGAAGTAATTTGGCGGTAATTATGAACTTCAAAAAGGAAACTCCGAAAAAAAACAATTAATTTTTATATTTTTACAGGTATACAAATAATTACAGGTAACTATTATGTATTAAGACTGAGTTTACAATAATGATGTTGGTTTATATATATAATAGAATGTGCTGACAAGCAATAATAAAATATACATGAAATGTATTTAACTCGGTTCTCGAAAATTTTATATATTTAAAAGAAAGAACTTACAAAGAAAAGACAATTTGGAGATGTATTAAATATACAAATGAAAAGTAATTTTAATTTCGTATTTAATATTACATAAACATATATTTTTGAGTCACTTTAATTTTAGTTTTGGGTTGGTTTTAGATTTATTGTTTCGTTTGGGTTTGGGTGAGCCAATTTGGTTTGTTTTGTTCTGCGTCAGATATAAAATGATTTGGATATTGTGCTTGTATTGGTTCATTTTTTTTGGAATATTATTATGTTGAAAATATTGTATATATATATTTTATTGTAAATTAATTAAAATATTATTAATAAATGAATATAAATATTTTTCTAATTTTAATATTGTCGCTGCAATTTATAAATGGCCAATTTTTAACAAAACTACTAAAAAAAACTGTAAAAATACATTCGCGAACTTTTGGACTAAGCGAACTTATGTTTTTGCGAACAAAGATTATGCGAACTAAGTTTTTGCGAATGAAAGGTTTTGCGAACTAAAAGTTTGCGATATAATAATAAAAAATTTCTTTATCCATCTCAAAAAAAAAAACACGAAGTTTTACAGAGGGACACATATCAGTACAACTATACAACTAGAAACACTTTTATGGTGGTGGCGGCGCTTCAATAGGCTGGGGTGTAAAAAATAACGACAAAACTTTTATAAAAAGTATGAAATTTAATGTTGGGAATATCAGCTGATTTGATAGTAGTCTTTAGAACTTTCTTAGATATTAAATCTTAGATTACCGATATAATAATATATATCATGGGTTCAGAATAGATGTTGTGGGCGTTCTTAGATGGTAGTGTGAAAAACGACTGGCATATAACAAAAAGGTGTTTGGTGCTATCGACAATCTATAACAACCCGTGAAAATATTCCATGCTTTAAATTTTATTGAACACTCTTCATATTAAATAAGCATAAAATTCAGCCGTAACGGTTTCAGCCATAACGGTTTCAGCCATAACGGTTTCAGCCATAACGGTTTCAGCCATAACGGTTTCAGCCGTAACGGTTTCAGCCGTAATGGTTTCAGCCCTCTACCTCCCGTCTAAAACATATTATTGTTAAAAGAGACACTGCAATTAACTTCATTTTGAAAAAACTATTTTTGAAAAAGAAAACGCTCTTTATTTTATTTTTAAATTTCCAAGTAGTTTAATAAAGAACGCCTTCTTGAGGTTTAATTCTTAAAGAATTGGAATTAGCGTATATATGCCTAGGTATTATCTTTTTTTTACTTTCTCATAAAGAAAGTATATTTTTTTTCCATAATCATCTAAATCATTTATTTATCTAAATTATCTAAATCATCTAAATCAGCTAAATCATCTAAATTATTTAAATTATCTAAATCATCTAAATCATCTAAATCATCTAAATCATCTAAATCATCTAAATCATCTAAATCATCTAAATCATCTAAATCATCTAAATCATCTAAATCATCTAAATCATCTAAATCATCTAAATCATCTAAATCATCTAAATCATCTAAATCATCTAAATCATCTAAATCATCTAAATCATCTAAATCATCTAAATCATCTAAATCATCTAAATCATCTAAATCATCTAAATCATCTAAATCATCTAAATCATCTAAATCATCTAAATCATCTAAATCATCTAAATCATCTAAATCATCTAAATCATCTAAATCATCTAAATCATCTAAATCATCTAAATCATCTAAATCATCTAAATCATCTAAATCATCTAAATCATCTAAATCATCTAAATAATCTAAATCATCTAAATCATCTAAATCATCTAAATCATCTAAATCATCTAAATCATCTAAATCATCTAAATCATCTAAATCATCTATATCGTCTAAATCATCTAAATCATCTAAATCATCTAAATCATCCAAATCATCTAAATCATCTAAATCATCTAAATCATCTAAATCATCTATATCATCTAAATCATCTAAATCATCTAAATCATCTAAATCGTCTAAATCATCTTAATCATCTAAATTACCTAAATGGGAGGATTGACCTAGCGTGAGTTCGATTCTCACCGGCGCCGCTTCGCCTTTTTCAGTTAATTAACAATGGAAATTTGGCGAAGGCGTAAGTGAAGCGGACACTCTCTATAAATTGGTTCGAAAGTCAATTAAAGCCGGTGGTTCCCTCTACTACTAGCCCACACAAGTCCTGGACTTAGGGGATGCTTAATTAAGTAGAATAGTACGAGGTTAAACAAAATGTAATGTAATGTAATCTAAATTATCATCTAAATTACCTTAATCATCTAAATTCTAAATCATCTAAATCTTCTAAATCATATAAATCATTTAAATCATCTAAATTATCTTATGTTTTCCTAAAACGTAAAGAAAAATCAAAATAAGCAAAAAAAATATGCCTGTCTGTCCGTCGCTCGGTCTGTCTGTCTGTCTGTCTGTCTGTCTGTCTGTCTGTCTGTCTGTCTGTCTGTCTTTCTTTCTGTATCCACGATAACCTAAAAACGCTTTGAACTAACGACTTTTTGTATGCATATGTATTTTTATATTTTCTTGGACAAGTTCGTATTTGAGCTAAATTGGTTGGAGGGAAGGGGGTAAAAGGGGGTTTACAATAGAAAAAAATTAAAAAAACACGTAGAAGGCAAAATAAAATGACACAAAAATGTTATTACCATTTTTTTCCACGGCCGTTCTTTGCAAACAGCGTTGCAAAAACCTTTGTCCCCCAAAATGTAAAAAAAAATTCTGGACATAATTTTATTATTGACAATAAAAAAGATTAAAACCACCTATAGTCGTCCTTCTTTGACATCCACTGATGGACACTGACCAAACAAACAGTGAAGCGCACATAGTCTTTGTGACAAGAGCTAATTCAAATCATGGCCTTCTGGATTTTTTATTTAGTTAGAGTAGATTGCGTTTCTCGTAGAACTCTTGGAGAAGACAACCATGTTATATTTTTCTAGGTATAGGTGTACGAAGAGTATAAACGAAAAGGTATTTGGTGCTATCGAGAATCTATAACAAGGCATAATAAAAAGCCGGCGTGGTTGCTAAATTGATTATGATTAATAACACACCTTCGGTGAGATATACTTTTATGAATAATTAACCTTCCGTGTTACCAGATGGTTAAAGCAATGCAAGAAACAAGAAAGAATATTTTAAGTTCAATGTGGTGGGTCCAGGCAGTCTAACCCAATGATTTAGAGTAAAGGATTGCGCATTGACCTTCTGCGTATACAAATTTTTGGTTTCGTCTTATTTCAGACATTACCTTTTTTCTTACTCACAAGCATACTGTTGTCTCTGTCACATTCATCATTTTGTACGTAATTTTTAAATAGTAAAACCATGTATTATTCTTCTAGGTGTAGGTGTATGAAGAGTATAAACAAAGAAGTGTTTGGTGCTATCGAGAATCTATAACAAGGCATAATAAAAAGCCGGCGAGGTTTCTAAATTGATTATGGTTAATAATACACCTTCGGTGAGATATACTTTTATGAATAATTAACCTTCCGTGTTACCAGATGGTTAAAGCAATGCAAGAAACAAGAAAGAATATTTCAACTTCAATGTGGTGGGTCCAGGCAGTCTAACCCAGTGATTTAGAGTAAAGGATAGCGCATTGACCTTCTGTGTATACAAATTTTTGGTTTCGTCCTGATTTAAGCCATTATCTTTTTTCTTACTCACACTCATATTGTTGTCTCTGTCATATACACAATTTTGTATGTAATTTTTAAATCGTTAAACCATGTAATATTATTCTAGCTATAGGTGTATGAAGAGTATAAACAAAAAAGTATTTGGTGCTATGGAGAATCTATATCAAGGCATAATAAAAAGCCGGCGAGGTTGCTAAATTGATTATTATTAATAACACACCTTCGGTGAGATATACTTTTATGAATAATTAACCTTCCGTGTTACCAGATGGTTAAAGAAATGCAAGAAACAAGACAGAATATTTCAACTTCAATGTGGTGGGTCCAGGCAGTCTAACCCAATGATTCAGAGTAAAGGATTGCGCATTGACATTCTGCGTATACAAATTTTTGGTTTCGTCCTGATTTCAGCCATTATCTTTTTTCTTACTCACACTCATATTGTTGTCTCTGTAACATTCACCATATTGTACGTAATTTAAAAATCTTTAAATCGTAAAACCATGTACAAATTTTTGGTTTCGTCTGATTTCAGCCACCAACTTTTTTCTTACTCACACGCATATTGTTTTCTCTGTCACATTCATCATTTTGTACTTAATGTTTAAATAGTAAAACCATGTAATATTCTTCTAGGTATAGGTGTATAAAGAGTATAAACAAAGAAGTGTTTGGCGCTATCGAGAATCTATAAGAAGGCATAATAAAAAGCCGACGAGGTTGCTAAATTGATTATGATTAATAACACATTTTCGGTGAGATATACTTTTATGAATAATAAACCTTCTGTGTTACCAGATGGTTAAAGCAATGCAAGAAACAAGAAAGACTATTTCAACTTCAATGTGGTGGGTCCAGGCAGTCTGACCTAATGATTTATAGTACAGTGGACCTTCTGCGCATAAATTTTTTTGGTTTCACCCTAATGTGAGCCACTATCTTTTTTCTTACTCACATTCATAATGCTGTCTCTGTGACATTCCCTATTTTGTATGTAAGTTTTAAATCGTAAAACCTTTAAAATTATTAATTTCTAGGGACTTTTTGTTATGGTTGGTAATATATCCAATCCCAATCTGGCAATTTAAACTACGCGCAACAAATAAGACTCAAAATGGATGCTAACTATATTAATTACTAGTCTTATCCTTTGCTCTAAATCCTTAGACTAACCACTGCTTTTGAAATTAAACTGTTCAAGTTTAAATTTAACTTTTGTATCTACAGGCCCAATTAAAGACACGGAGAAACTTAATGATCTGGGCTAGGACCTCCAAAGGTACTAGCACTAATATAAGAAAAAAACTAAAAGTCTAGATTATCTAAAAAAAAATAAAAATTAAATTAAGTAAAAATGTTAAAGAAAGATATTAAATTTTATTAATAGCCGTAACCAAAAACTAATTTTATAAATTTACACGCCTCATTGGTTGTTGTCAATTTACTAAATTAAATTTGTTGTGAATGAGTTTACCGTTTTTTTTTTACCTGCAACGATAAACTTAATTTTACCGCACGCGTGGTTAAACAAAGAACCCTCATTAATGTGCAATGAAGCGAGTGCCAAACTGACATTTTTCTTATAAGCTATTATTTGTCCTAAATAATAGGTGAAATCATGAATATGAGACTAAAAAATCGACTATATTTGTCAGTCTTCTTTAAAAATATATTCATGATGTTAAAATTAAGAAAATTATGTCTTCGCTATTTAATCAAAAAATAAATCTATTCTTGATGTTAAAATTAAGACAATTCACACTGGTCTGGAAATAACGTTTTGCTCAACTTTCCTACAACTAAGTTTTTTTTTCATAATTTAATTATTTAAAGCTTTGGCATCTCTTTAAGACCAAACTTTAAAAAATATATCAGTGAGTTTTTGAGAAAAATGATTTTCACACAAAAACTTAACACACAAAAAATGTTCGAAGAAATTCATACAGAAAACAAAACATTAAAAAAAAGGATAATAAATATTGAACAACAACTACGTAAAAATAACGTAAGGATATATGGGGTTCAGGAAAAAAAGGAAGAAAAGGACCTAGTCAAAATTTTAAAAGAAACCACAAAAATTAATTTTAAGGAGGAAGAAATTGAATCAATTTATAGAATAGGAAAACAAACACAGGGAAAACACCGGGACATTTTTATAAAATTTAAGTCTGGTTATGCTAAGGAAAAAATCGTAAGTGAAAGGAAAAATCTAAAAGGGACAAAAGTGGTTATTAATGAAGACCTTTGTAAAGAAAATTATGAGATTTTAAAAGAAGCAACAAGAAAACTAGGTAAAAAAAATGTTTGGTCCTTAAATGGAAAAATTAAAGCCATAGTTAAGAAGAAACTTTACTTAATTGGAAGTATGGAAGACATTATAAAATTGGAGGAAAGTGAAAATACAATTGGTGATAGTGACAGTTGAACTAAAAGTAAACTAAATATAGACAATTTATTTCTACTAGGGTACTAGTATATTAAAAAAAATTAAACCATATTTAAAAAGTTTTTTTGATTCTGTCCAGATGGTTATTTTAAGAAGAATATGGTTTAAAAAAAAATAAATAAAAAAGTTGGGGAAAAATATAAAATTAAAAAAAAAAGTATAAATTTAGAAAAATACATAAAAAATACAGTTTTGGTTATATTTTTATTTCGTAACTTTTTCATAAATAACAAAAATAGTACAAAACATGCACAAACGTTATAAAGGAAAAAATTATTTCAGTATTATTTTTTTTCTCCTTGTTGGTTAACTAAATTTAGTATCAATTGTTATTACTATGATTTTCATTTTTGTTGTTTTTTAGTTTTTTTAATCGGGCTGTAGGTACAGCAAGTTTTTATAATTAATATCGAGGATGTTGAATACGAGGGTGATGCGAAAACTAAAGTTTTTTCAGATGTTGAGGAAGGAGGTAATTACGTAAGTAAACAGCGATTTTTAAATATAGTACATTATAATATAAGATCTTTAAGACATAATTTTGATGAATTAGTTATTAATTTAGAGATTATAGGACAGGAAAAGGTCGACATTATTATATTATCGGAAACTTTTAATCTTGAGGAAATCCAACATTTTTCTATTCCTAATTTTACATTACACTACAGTGAATCCAAATTTAATAAAAATGATGGTACAATATTCTATGTCAACGATAGCTTAAATTGTAATGTCAATATAATCAAACTAAGTCAAATCAGTTAACTTAGACTGACAGTTAAAGTTGATAATATTTTATTTGGTGTGTCTGCCTGTTATAGGCCACCATCCACAAATAAAAATATTTTTATTCAAGATTTAGAAAATTACTACAATAACTTAAACAAATGTGACCTAGAGATATTTGCCGGAGATACAAATTTTGATTTATTAAATACTGGAGAGGACAATTTAAATGACTCATACCTGTATGCCTTAAATCAACAAGGTTTATTTTCATATATTGATGTAATTACTAGGAATACTAGTGGTACATGTATTGATCATTTTTTTGTTGGTTTCAATAATAAAAATATCAAAAATAAACTGAAAATTAAGCCATATTTATTTGAAACAGATATTACAGATATTAATTTTGAAACTCTTTCTCGTGATTTGGGTAGTGAAGACTGGTATAATGTCTTTAATAATAATAATTCTGAACAAAGCTATAATAATTTTATTCAAACACTTAAAAAACATATAAGTAATAATACACAATTGAAAAATAAAGTATCTAACAAATGTTATAAAATAAAACCGTGGATTACAGTAGGGCTTTTAACATCCATAAGACGTCGAGATTACCTAAAAAAACAATACAATAAAAATAGAGATGATAAAGAACTGGAAAACGAATATAAAAGGTATCGAAACTTTATAAATCAGTTGAAATTTAATATTAAAAATGATTATTATGCATCAGAAATTAATAAAGCTGACAATAATTTTAAGAAGGTATGGGATATAATAAAAAATGCATCAAATTCTGAAAAAAAAATTAAAAAAGAAAGTTATAACATAAATAATGAGTTAGGTGAAAAAATAACAGATGAAAAGTCTAAGGCTGATTATTTTAATTCTTTTTTTGCTGGAGTAGGGAACACAATGATTGAAAGTATTGATTCTTCAAATCCCAACCCCCCTAAAAGCAATGCCTATGTACGTAACTCATTATTTATGTCTCCCGTAACAAATAATGAACTAATACTTCACATAGCAAATTTAAAAAACAAATCTTCATTCGGCCTTGATGGACTATCAGTAAAAACACTAAAAAGCATCCACCCCCATATTTTAAATCCTTTATCACACATTTTTAACTTAATTTTAACAACGGCTAAAATTCCAGTAGCTTTAAAAGAGTCTGTAATAACTCCTATCTACAAGGCGGGCAGCAAAGAACTCGCAACTAATTATAGACCTATTTCCGTGATTAATAATATTTCAAAATTACTTGAACAATGTATAAAAAAACGCCTTGTTGATTTTATTGAAAGTAATAAAATTCTAAATACTAATCAGTACGGATTTAGGAAAAAACGTAGCTGTGAGGATGCGCTTCTTGCCTTTGTGAACGGAGTTGTTACAGGCCTGGACGGTAATAAAAAATGTTTAGCCATATTCCTTGACTTAGCTAAGGCATTTGACACTGTTGATCATAAGTTACTGATAAAAAGATTGGAGCGAATTGGTATACGAGGTCTAGCTTTAGCCATTTTCAAAGACTACCTCTCAGAACGAATCCAAATTGTTAAAATTGGGAAATCGCTTAGTGATCCAATTACTGTATCCAGAGGTGTACCCCAGGGTACAGTATTGGGTCCTATATTATTTTTAATTTATATTAATTCCATATATGACGTTAAAATCAAAGGAAAAATTATATCATTCGCTGACGATACTGCTTTAATTTTTATAGGTGAAACCTGGGAGGGAGTATTTGAAATGGCTGAAGCTGGCATAACCGAAGTTAAAAACTGGCTTGACTATAGTCTCCTGAGCCTGAACATCTCAAAAACTAAATTCCTTACATTCTGTCAAACAGCTGCTGGTCTACCTAACTTAAATAATTTAAAAATTCACAAACATAATTGCAATAAACAACAAAATTGCCAATGTGAAATAATAGAAAAAGTTAACCATGTTAAATACTTAGGTTTAATGGTAGATCAGCATCTGAGATGGAATGAACATGTGAAATACCTTAACGGTCGGCTCAGGAGACTCATACATACATTTTATCAAATTCGAGACATTCTTAACAAAAAACTCCTTAATATTATTTACAATGCCTTAGCTGAGTCACTTATCAGATATGGAATTTTAATATGGGGAGGGCTTCTTGAAAATGCACTAACAAGACTAAATGTAACACAGAATACATTATTAAAGATATTATATAAAAAAGATTTTCAATATTCTACAAGTCAACTATATAAAGATTTGGAAATTTTTAATATTAGGGAACTCTATACTTACCAACTGGCGTTGTGGGTATTGGTCAACTCGGAGAAAATGCCGAAACTCTCTCATTCTCACTCAACAAGAGCAAAAGTCAATTCCTTCATGTCCATCCCAGTGTACAAAAAAATGCACACACAAAACTCTATGTTATATTTTGGACCTAAAATTTATAATATTTTACCATCAAATATTAGAAATATTGAAAGAAAAACTGTTTTAAAAAAGGAATTAAAACTATACATAAAAAACAATTTTTCTGACATAAAAGATAAAATATTTAAACCTAACAAATAAAATAAAATAAAATAAAATAAAAAAATACTACTTACTCTAAATAAAAAACTTACCTCTGATTATAACTCTTATATCTTACCTAACTTACCATCCAATCAACCATATGAAAGAAAATGTTCTCGCAAAACCCTCGGATATAACTAATTTTTATATTTATTTAAACTTAAAACTAAAGTTTTATTTTTTTAGAAATATTATATCTTATTTATGACACCGCACACAAACATTGTTTAGGCGGGTCTGTACATTGTAGTTTATTATTATAAATTTATATCTTAAATAAATAAATAAATAAATAAAAATAAATAAATTTGTTTTAACAAAAAAATATGACATATTAAAAAATTATTTAAGATTCGTCAAATATTGAGAAAAAAGTTTTAATGGACGTTTGAGCTAAATTGCTTTTTAAGGGCATTTTAAAAATATTTATCACTTCATATCTCAGAAACGGTTTAACTTATTAACACTATTTTTAGTGTAATATAGAAACAATAAATGGGGCCTCTTAATTTATATGTAAAACTGTAAGTCCTCCCCTGGTTAAACATTTATTTTTTTTATGACATAAAAATGATAATGTCTATTGGTTGCATACTACAGTAAAAAAGTCAGTATTAAACCTTTCATGAGTTATGAAGTGAATAACATTTTAAAAATGGTTTAGCTCCCCTAAGATCCATTAAACACAACGTTTTTCTCACTTTTTGTCGTAAAATCTGAATATATAAAATAATTTTTAAATATGCCATAGTTTTTTTTATTAAAACAAATAAAAATTGTATTTCTCAAAAACACATCCATAGATTTTTTTTTTAATTTGGTCTTAAAAAGATTCCAAAGCTCTAAATAATTAAATTATGAAAAAAAAACTTGGGTTATATGAAAGTTGTTTTCAGACCAGTGTTTTGATATTTAATCTAAAAATATTGGGAAGCCTTATACTAAGAAGTAAGCTTTCTTTTTGTTGAGATCTATGAGTGACACAATAATTCCGTAAGTAAGCAAAGTACCAAGGCCGTTATTAAAATTAGCTCATGTCACTCATAGATTCTGTACGCGTCACTATTTATGTATCATCGTTGGCCATTGTATACCGAAAGGTGGCTGTTAAAGAAGGACAACTACAGTGGCTCCTATTGAAAGTAAAATATTACATTATCCAGAATTAACCTAAGCTATAGATATTGCGATTGTAATTGTTTAACAACACGACCCCGAGAACGCGCATTTTTGGCATATTTAGATCTTTAATTTTTAGTTATTCTCATTATTAATGATGGGCATTAAATCATTTTATACCTGAGAAAAGCGTTGAATTTGCATAGTTATTTACATACACTGTGCTTATTGATTATAATTATGGATATCTCGTTTTGGAATAATTGGATAATTAAATCTATTAAAAATGTAAGTTATTTATTATAATTATTTTGTAGGGTTGCTAGACTTCAAACAAATATAAAAACAGAAACCATTAATTAAACAATCTGGTAATACAACTTTTATTAGTAACTTGACCTTAAGGAGTTTATATTTTTATTCCACAGTACTATCGTCTGATTAAATTAATTTGTTTCCTTTTTTTTCAACAACTAAAAGGTTAATAAAAAATAAAGAATAGATAATTTAAGAAAGAACTTTTTTTTAACTTACTTGTTCCTAGATATTCTAATTGTTTGCCGTTAAGCTTGTTTTTACTTTACATTAAAAACGATAATCTTTTAAAAATATACACGGGGAATTTTTTGGATCATCTGGCAACCACGATTTTCTTTTATTAATTGATAATATGGGTCTTGTGGACAATTTCTGCAAAAAATTAAAAAATATATATTTGTTGCTTTGTTTTTTATAGAGAAAAATGTTAATTTATTGGCATAATCACAGTTCGTCTAAAAAAATTAACTAAAATTTTCATTTCCAAAAAAGATTTGTATAAATTTACATTTAAGTATCAATTTTGAGAAAAACGATTTTTTTTTTGTTTCTTAAACGAGTATTTGCTTTTATTAAGATTCTGACGTAGGGAAGCATTTTTCGAAAAAAAGTGTAATTAACAAAGATGTTCCATTTTAAATAAGCTTTCATTTGGTTTTCGAATCATTTAAAAAAAAGTCCAAACGTCTTTTTGGAAGTAATTCTTCTGAATTTAACTATAACGTTTTTATTTACCAACCGATTTAGATGATTAATAAAACCTTTTAAAGCTTATCAAAATACAATATTTTTTCATTTATGTTTTTTTTTTACAGAGGGCAGTTAACCTCTTCAGTACCAGGTTTGTCATATGTGGCGAAAAGGATTAAAAAAAAACTATGTACAATGGAGTTTTTATTATTTTTATTATCAGATTTAGTTTCATCGACCCCAAAACCCCTATATACCAATGGACTTTTTGGTTAACTAGAGAGCCCCTAGCACAAGCTAAAGCTTATTAAAATTTTGGGGCTCTCCATGGATCTGTAATTTAAATACAACAAGAAATAAATAAATAAACTAATTCTAAATTACAATAGAAAAATAATATATTTTTTTTTCAACCACCGGCTTTCGGATTTGATACCATCGAAGATATTTAACAATTATTTTTCCTAATAATAGGCTAAGGATTTTCTAGACCCATGTGATAAATTGATTACCACTTGTACCTAGGTATCCTATCCAATTTATGCGCTTCGTATGACTATGAAGGTTTACCGTTCAGCTTGTTTTTATTTAAATTAAAAACATTAAACTTTAAAAAATACAAATTTTAAATTAAATTACTTAACGTAATTACCATATTTATTGGTTAAGTAACTTTAAATTACAATAGAAAAATAATAAATGTATTTTAATTCAACCACCGACTTTTGGATTAAATACCTTTGGAGACATTTAACAATTACTCTAATAATAGTCTAAGGATTGTCTCGGCCAATGTGAGAAATTGATTACCACTTGTACCTAGGTATCCTATCCAATTTATACGCTTCATATGACTATAAAGGTTAACCGATCTTTTTTTTATTTAAATTAAAAACATTAAACTTTAAAAAAATACAAATTTTAAATTAAATTACTTAACGCAATTACCATATTTATTGGTTAAGTAACTTTAAATTACATTAGAAAAATAATAAATATATTTTATTTCAACCACCGGCTTTTGGATTCAATACCTTTGGAGACATTTAACAATTACTTTTCCTAATAATAGTCTAAGGATTGTCTCGGCCCATGTGAGAAATTGATTACCACTTGTACCAAGGTATCCTATCCAATTTATGCGCTTCTTATGACTATGAAGGTTTACCGTTCAGCTTGTTTTTATTTAAATTAAAAACGTTGAACTTTAAAAAATACAAATTTTAAATTAAATTACTTAACGTAATTACCATATTTATTGGTTAAGTAACTTTAAATTACAATATAAAAATAATAAACTCTTTTATTTCAACCACCGACTTTTGGATTCGATGCCATCGGAGAAAATTTAACAATTACTTTTTCTAATAATAGGTTAAGGATTTTCTAGACCCATGTGAGAAATTGATTACCACTTGTACCTAGATATCCTATCCAATGTATGCGCTTCGTATGATTATGAAGGTTTACCGTTCAGTTTGTTTTTATTTAAATTAAAAACGTTGAACTTTAAAAAATACAAATTTTAAATGAAATTACTTAACGTAATTACCATATTTATTGGTTAAGTAACTTTAAATTACAATAGAAAAATAATAAATCTCTTTTATTTCAACCACCGTCTTTCGGATTCGATACCATCGGAGATATTTAACAATTACTCTTCCTAATAATAGACTAAGGATTTTCTCGGCCCATGTGAGAAATTGATTACCACTTGGAGCTATCGTATCTGATTTATGCGCTTGGTATGTTAATAAATGTATACTTTTGAGATGAATACCGCTCTAAAATAACACTAATCGAACCGTTTAACGCCTATAGGGCCTAAATAGCTGTACATTGCTCGGTGGAAGCAAAAGAATATTTTTTGATTAGAATTAAAAAATTAAATAAATAATAAATATTGCCAAATAAACAAATATTACAGGTAGGTAAACAGGAAAATTTAATTGATTTTAACTTTCGATAGATAACTTTCTATTAACACTTTCACACACTCAGAAAATTTCGTTGTATTTTTAATACTGAATGTTATTTGTTAATACATATATTTTATTTATAACGGCACCATTGGTATTTAATACTTTACTTGTGATATTAAATACAGCAATGTGTGTATTGTACACAAAATGTTGTCATACTAACATAGAGATCGTGCTGGTACATTTGGATTAAGAACTTGATTATCTCTTTTAGTTTTCAAGAAAATCGCTGGGTAAATAGAGTTGGGACACCCGGTATATAAACCTTATAACTTTTTAACTAAGTATCTAATTTAAAAATTATCCCACCAAACAATTCAGAGCCTCTGTAGTTTAATTCACGTGAAATATGGTTAACATTTTGGTGGAGTAAGGGGCTTAAAGGGGGTAAAAACTAATATTTTTGACTTCTTCCTCTGCTGAATTCATGAAAAATTACATTATAATGAGCCAATTGCCACGCACTATACAGGGTTATTCAGAAATAAGTTCGATAAATTTAAGAAGTGATTCTGCGTTAAAAAATATGAAAACAAGTTCCTATAAAGGTTGGTCCGGAAATGAGTCCTAAGGGAGCTACGGCTCTTTAAAATTGTAATAAAAATAAGGTTTTTAATTAATAACTCTGTAATCTAGAGCGTCGAGCTTTTGCATGTATACTAGTATTAATAAGGGCAATATGTTTCTGTTAATTTATTTTTTTAACTTATCCAGTGGAGTGCCTAGACGGACAAAATATGTGAGACTTAACACATTTTTGCCCCAAACTTTTTTATGTGTATTTTTTTTTTGGATTTTTTGAAATAAATATAGATTCCTTCAGTAAAAGTACATAAATAAAAGTAAAAATGTCATATAACGTAATACTGTAGAAGCAAACGTTTAAAAAAAAGCAATTAAAAGGAAGTAACATTTTGTGCCACTAAAAATGTTACTTATTAAAAGGCTATAACTCCTTTAATATTACATTTAGGTGTTTGGTGAAGAATCCTTTTTTGCTTAGTTTTAAGTGAAGAATCGCCCTGCAGCATTAAAATTTTATTGGTGCTTTTTTTGTTCCCCATTCAATATGTCCATCTTCGAAGGGCCGCAACCCCCTTAGGGCTCATTTCCGGACAAACCTTTATAGGAACTTTTTTTCATATTTTTTATCATAGAATCACCTCTTAAATTTCTCCTGCTTATTTCTGAATAACCCTGTATATATTTTTTATAAGTAATTAAGTCCATATATAATACAATATAAATACTTATTAATTTTTGTGTTGATAGTATAGAATTAGTTCTTTAATTTTATAAATTGTATAGGTTCGTAAAATATAATCCTTTATTAATTTGCAATTTCTTGACGATAATGTGAAAATAAATAATATATAAATCGATAATCGAAAAATTTACATAATTCATCATATTTTACCTTAAGCGGTTTATCAAATAACTTAACCATATTACGTTAACGAGTATAGAATTTTTACTATATTTTTTTAAATAATTCTGTTCCGTAACAAAAACAAAATATAATTTTGACCAATCAATACAAAGTAAATCGGAAAATTCCTAGGGTTTTTTTAAACCGCAAAAATTTCTTGCTTACCTTCCAAGTGAATAGTGCAAAATTTTGACTCAAGTTTTTTTAACCTTCTTTAAAGGTCGATTCAGGCATAATTATCACTAACTACACTAAACTGAATTAGGAAATTAATAAATTAATAAAATTAAGAAACATAACCTCAAATTCTATAATACATTTTCCGTGGTATGCAACAATTAAGATAAAGTATAAAATATAGCATAAAATAATGATAGAATCTTAAAGTACACCATATAAAAAGAAATTCTGAAATACACTAACTTTAGTGCCAAATTTTATAAACAATCGTTATCCAAGTATAAAAATAAAAATGAAGATGGCGACACCTCTGTATTTTAAAAATTCGTACATTTTCAGTGTTAAGGAAAAACACAGTAGTTACATAAGAAAATAAAAGGAACTTTTGGAGATAAGTTTGTTTTAAAGCACTATTTTTAGTCCCAACAACTGCAAATATAGTAATAATCTTCCTGCGCAATAGATATTGTTTTGAGAAAAATTACACCTTTTTTTACCCTAAAAATACAACTTATGGTCCGTTTCTTCAAGCAAGATAGTAAATTAAAAATCGCATAGTGAATATTTTTACAACAGGTTTGAATAGTATATGTTTGTGTATAGAATATAGTTATGTTTTATAAAATAAACTACGCAGTATATTAGCACATCCAATATTCCAATCTGTTTTGAAAATATTCACTGTGCGATTTTTAATTTACTATCTTGCTTGATGAAACAGACCATAGTCATTAAATTTTCCTCGAGAAAAAAGTTAATGACTATAAAAAAAGTTCCTCACTTTTTCGTGAAATATGCTGTAACTTTTGTTTTGAATCCCTGCAATATATGACTTTTGTCTGAGATATATACAACTTTTGTTTTGGATCAATGAAATATACAACTTTTCAAGATGTTTGGGGGACGCTCCCCCTCATAACTACGGCCTTGTACCTACATCATAAATTTTATCAGAAAGTTCCTTAACAAAAAAGTTGTAGCATAAAAATATTGTTGGATAAATAATGTAAAATAACTGAACAAATCTTAAAAATACTATATAGTAAAGTAGATAATCAATAGCAAAAGCCGTTTTTTTGTGGAGCAGCGGTTACTAACCAACCTTTTTTAACTCACCAATTAAACAGAGACAGAGATTCATAAAGGTTAACCGGTGTTACCACAAAAAAATTACTAAAATGCTGCAAAATTAATTAAAATCTGAAGATACATTAAAAATAACACCGGCCCACAAAAAAATACCTAATTACTCTTCCTATATTTTTCTTACATATATTTGGACGCTAAAAACAAATTTTGACAATGAAAAAATTAGCTGACCCCCAAAGAACTTAGCTCTGCTTATGAAAAAGTGGGTAGTAATCGACTTTCTCTGTAAAAACCCCCGGTACAACTGCTAAAATCAATAGTTTAGGTGCTAGAGCACTTTAAAAATCTCGAAAATCTCGGTACAACTGTATTGTGGTTCCGGTCAGATTTGGCGGGTCAACTTTCGTTTGCAGGAAATCAGCTACATTTTCAAAAAAAAAAAAAAAATTGCCTGATTTCGAAAATGGTAATCGTTCTTTGCCGAAATGCACCGTTTTTTTTCTATGGCGATTTTTTATATATTTTTAGTTTTGTAAAAAATACGTTATGGAAATCTGTTTTCATTGGAAATAAAGTATATTCTAGTTATTTTGGCCCTTGGATCCGAAAATGGTAATCGTTCTTTGCGGAAATGCACTTTTTTTTTTCTTTGCCCGCTATTTTAATATTTATTTGGAAAAAATATTATTAATTATATATTTAAAATAAAACATCAAACAGACGCAAAACCAACTTAAACAAACGTTAACATAAACCAACGCCCCCCATTAAACAAAAACCCAAACCAGCAAAAAATCAAACCAAACCAACGTTAACTTAAACCAACGCCAAAAACTTAAAAAAAAACACATTTATACTGAAAAAAATGGTGCATTTCCTCAAAAAAAGGTTATCATTTTCGGATTCAGGGGGACCAAAATAACGAGAATATACTTCGTTTTTAACGATTTCCCTAACTTTTTTTTGCCAAAAACAAAAAATATACAAAAAATCGCAATTAAAAAAAATGGGGGCAGCCAAAATAACTAAAATATAAATGTTTCTAATTATATCAGATTTCCATAACGTTTTTTTGCGAAAACAATAGAAATATCTAATTCTAATGTGGCTTATCCCATTATCTCATTTAATTTAAGGTACTGAATTGATGTACTACCTAATGAACTATTAAATACTATTTTCGAAAATTTATTATTAAATCAAAACGTAACTTCCTTGATTTTAATTATATTTTATTATATGTTATTATATGTTATTGTATGTTATTGTATGTTATTGTATGTTATAGTTAAAGAATCACCTGATTGTGATACGGCGTATTACATAAAAAAATTAAATTTAAGTGATTTGGGATTAGCTGAGGCTTTGTTTATTATTTTTTCACATCATGCCCAGTTGGTTTATGAACCTAATGGAGCGAAAAAAAACATTTTTGAAAATTTGTAGGATATACCATATTAGAATTAGACTATCGATATGTTATATTTCTCGACTTTCCGAAAAATACGTAAGAAAAATGTAATCTAGTTAAGGGTAGGTAATTCAATTTTTTTAATTTTTTGTGCGTCTGTGTAATTATTTCTTATTGATTACACTGCGCAACACTCAAAAATTTGCCACCATTTTAGTTTCTTCTGTCTATATTTGATGCGCTGATTTATGAACCTTTTTCTGTTTTTCTCGATCAGCTCGTTTTTTTGAGATATAACGCACAGTGTTTTTTTTCCTATAGTTGTTGTAAAAACAAATAAGGTTTAATTAATATATTTTTTGGGGTGGATTTGTTCTCTATTTTTAAGGCTCCAACCCAAAAAAACGGATTTCAAATATATTTATTCATTTGTTTTTTATAGGCTTTTAAATTAAAAAAATATGATTTTTTCGTATTTTTTCGCTATATTTTCAGAAAATTTTATATAAATACTAAAGATATGGCTCTGATTTTTATAAGAAACACTAACACACATGTGAGGTTTGTAAAAATTAAAAAAGTTTTAGATTGAATCCAGTAGCGGAGATTTTAGGGAGAGTTATTGAAAACAGAACAACAATATTTTTAATATAAAGAACTTTCACTTTCGGGTTTAGACCGTGTTAATGGATTTTCACTTTCCGACGTTTCGTCTCTTACTACTAGAGACATCTTCAGGGATTAATCTGAAACTAAGTTTCGAATCAACCTGTGTCACTATTTATGACGAGTTGTGGTTATTCACCCGTGACGAGGTTTTTCCTATCAAAGACTTCCATATTGCAGGTAAGTGGTAACCAGTGTCCCGATTGATATTGTTAGGATGCTTGATGATTTCTATAACCACAACTCGTCATAAATAGTGACACAGGTTGATTCGAAACTTAGTTTCAGATTAATCCCTGAAGATGTCTCTAGTAGTAAGAGACGAAACGTCGGAAAGTGAAAATCCATTAACACGGTCTAAACCCGAAAGTGAAAGTTCTTTATATCTTAATGGCCGTGAAAGCTTAAAATCTAAAATATTTTTAATTATAATTATTAAATTATTAAATAATTATTTAATGTTTATTTAATGTTTTAAAGGAGAATAAGTTTTTTTTTTAATTTATCGTTTTGTTTTTTTTTATAATAAATTTAATTTATTGCGTTTATCTTCTAAAAATAAATAAAATGCTTCAATATTTTTGTTTTTTTTTTTTGATAACCCCCGGTAAAATTTCCCTCACTGGATTAAATCTAAAACTTTATTTTTATAAACCGCGCATATGTGTTAGCATTGCATATAAAAATTAGAGTCGTACCTTTAGTATTTATATAAAAAATTTATCAAAATATATCGAAAAAATGCGAAAAAACAAACGAATAAACATATTTGAAATCCGCTTTTTTTGGGTTAGAGCCCTGTTAATAGAGAAACAATTCACTGCAAAAAAGAAATTAATTAGACATTTTTTTACTACAACTATATGCAAAAAAAACACTGAGCCCCATACGAGCTAATCGAGAAAAACGGAAAAAGGTTCCGAAATCAGCTCATGAAAAAGCCAGAAGCAACTAAAAGCTCCCCGGCAAATTAAAAAAAATCTTTTTTTTGTAGAGCAGTGTTATAATTAATGGTAAAAATCGGAGTAAAGGCGCCTTTTCACGGAGAAATTTTTACGCAAGTTTAGTGCTATGCAATTTTGTTGCAAGAATGATTCAGTCACTGCGCATGCCTTCATGCAAAATTGATGCTATTTTCGAGCCATCAAATTATTAAAACAAGTTCTATTTTTCGTCGATTTTCATGCAAGATTTATAGTTATTTTCGTGGTACCAACCTGGAAAAAAGTTACTAAATCGATTTCTTTTTACTATACTATACTATACTATACTATACTATACTATACTATACTATACTATACTATACTATACTATACTATACTATACTATACTATACTATACTATACTATACTATACTATACTATACTATACTATACTATACTATACTATACTATACTATACTATACTATACTATACTATACTATACTATACTATACTATACTATACTATACTATACTATACTATACTATACTATACTATACTATACTATACTATACTATACTATACTATACTATACTATACTATACTATACTATACTATACTATACTATACTATACTATACTATACTATACTATACTATACTATACTATACTATACTATACTATACTATACTATACTATACTATACTATACTATACTATACTATACTATACTATACTATACTATACTATACTATACTATACTATACTATACTATACTATACTATACTATACTATATAGTAGCAACTGGTCATGTTAATAATTATTATTATTATTAATAATAGGCCGCTGTCTAACTAAAAAGTTTCCTTAAAATAGCAAATGCTAGGTTATGTTTTTGTAAATGCAGAGACAAGTCAAAATTGTTTGTTTGGCAGCACTGTTTACCTTGCAATATATAGCGTCAAACTTGCGTATAACTTGCTCCGTGAAAAGGCAAATGAATGTGTAATTATCCTCATGCTATATCTGGCAGCAATTTTGCATATCACCAAACGTATAAATTGCTCCGTGAAAAGGCGCCTTAAGTTTTTTTTCAATTTATTTAAGTAGGCTTTCATTGTATTACGATTTAAACCAATTGATTCAGAGAATATATTGATGGTAAAAGGAACCTCCCATATCGTGCTTTAAGTCCATAAAATAAATAATAAAATAATATTGTTAATGAAATTTTAAATTACATCAGCTGAAAAAATAATGCAATGTAAAGACAAGATTAAAGATGAATATCTGTAGAAACGTATAAGTCAAACTTTAATAAGAATACAGTTTGGCTTTATTAATAGTCTAAAACGTGTTTTAACTGCCATCAAGCACGAAAAAATGCGATTTATTATTGTTATAAGGGCTATAAAAGAAAGTGATTTTATTGTTTTGCAAACCTAAAATGTAAACCAAATAATGCTTTACTGTGATTGCTTTTGGTATCCAGTTTATTATTCCAAAATATTCTGATTTCTAGGACCTACTTAAAATACTCTTTGAGTCCTGACTAGACATCGGATTTTAGGGAGTCGTGACGTCAGAATGCATAGCCGGGTACAATAACAAATTCATATTTATTTTATAAAAATGTTTAATACAGGCACGTAGATAGGATTTTTCTTGGGAGGGGTAGAATTTTTATTAAATTTTGCGCCCCTACCAAAAAAACCCTCTCCGAAAAAAAAGCTTTGTCCCTGACCGTTTCTACAAATTTTGCGCCACCTACCAAAACAAGAAATCACCCTCCGAAAAAAAGCTTTGTATCTGAGTGTTTCTACAAAATTTGTGCCCCTACCAAAACAAGAAATCACCCTCCGAAAAAAAAAAGCTTTGTCGATGAGCGTTTCTACAAAACGAAAAAAAAAATAAAATACCCTCAAAAAAAAAAAGCTTTGTCCCTGAGAGTTTCTACATACAAAAATTGGCGCCCCTACCCAAACAATAAAACACCCGCTGTTATTTTAATTTTTTATTTTTTTTTTATTTAAAATATAACAAATAAAGATTCTTGGGGGGGGGGTATATACCCCCTCTACCCCCCCCCATATCTACGCGCCTGGTTTAATATGTTGCCAAACTACTACATTACCAAAGAAAATTATATAAATATTATGAAAATCCCATAACGTTTTATTTAAGTAAAAGAAAATTAAAAAAAAATACAATTCTAAAAACTACGATTTAGTTGGGCTCTTTAATAATCCAAATTTAATTTTATAGTATTGTGGCTGGGTATTACTTTTACCAAGTAAAAAAAAATCTGCCTGGCCAATCGTTTTTTATTCGCAATAAAAGACTTTTATAACTTGTGATTAAAATGAATTTAATAAAAAGTCTTTTTTACAAAATGTGCAGTGTAAAATATTGCCGTCGAACTCTAGTTCTGGATAATCTTTAATGCACGATTTAACCGTAGTAAGTAATGGTTTTACGAGCATTTTATTAAGGGATTTAACTAATAAAATGAACGGTGACAAATGAATATTAGATTAGGCCCAAACAAAAAAGTTAGAGCAAAAAAAAGAAATGAATTCGCATTGCTAAGTCAAACGAAATGATTCAATTTCCTTGCAATAAAAACCTTGTTTCCGCATGCGCGTGATTTTAACCAATAAAATAACGTACATGTTACATGCTTGATCTTACATCTCACTTATTTCGTTGCACGCATACGGAAACAAGTTTAGAGCTTTTAGATATCTGCAGAGTACATGTATATAACGATTTTAAATAGATTTCACCTTCCAGACACCTTCACAAATTGAATAAAATATAAAAAGATTTTGTCGGTAGTTTGTTTTTTCTACAAACTATAAGTTTTAGTTGTGTAATTTAGTATTTTATTTATAATATGAAAAAAAAAAGATTTGAGTAAAAATAATAATTTTGAAGAAATGTTTAAAAACATTTTTCACAGGTTATAAACGCCACGTGAGCTGTTATTGCGAATAGAAAATGATTGGCCAGGCAGATTTTTTAACTTGATAAAAGTAATACCCATCCAGCATGTTACAATACTATTAAATAAAATTTGGATTATTTAAAAGTCCAACTAACTCATAATTTTCGGATCTATTGTTTTTTTTTTTAATTTTCTTTTACTTAAATAAAAACGTTAGGGGATTTTCATAATATTTATATACTTTTCTTTGTAAATGTAGTAGTTTGATAGGTTATAAAACATTTTTATAAAATTATTATTCTGTTGTACCCGGCTATGGATTTTGACGTCACGACTCGGTAAAATCCGATCTCTAGTCCTGACAGATAAAAGTTGTGAAAGCCTTGTCTCAGAATTTTTTTTTTTTGCAAAAAGTAATTCTTAAGTAAGCTCTCATATCTGAAAATGGAAGCCTAATTTTGGATAGTAGCATACACTAATAGAAAAATCTAAAAACAGTACAACCAAACGTTGTTGTAACAACTTTGAGGTATATAATAACATTTTTACGATTATTCTAAAACATTATAACGTTATATTAAATACACTTTTAAAATTTTAGATTCATATTATTTAATAATACAACAACGATGTTGTCACTATAATAGTTTTTCGAGGAAGGATGATTAATAAAGATGGCGACAACCAGCTGATTCTAATAAATGTTTTACCAAAATATTGAAAGTATGCATTTTCAGTTAAAATTTTAATGTGCATAAGTATACCCAGCGATAATCATGTACATGTACATGTAATTACTTGTGATATGTAGTTTCTATGTACACATAAATGAATTTAAAATACATTAAACCGAATTTTGAAAAGCAGTAGAGAGCAGACGAACACCAGGCTCAGCTAGCCAGTCGGGCGGACGGGTCAGATGAATTGCCTGCGTTTTGAAGCGAGGATAGTGGCGTAGTAAGTAGAGGCAATCCGACTCTGCGAATTTGGAAGCCACGCTTACCTCTCTCTCTGCACGACAAAGAAAACCCTCATCACTTAACAGTTCGTTGTTGTAAATCAAACAACTGCACTCGTTTGTAAATACCGAACACGTTTATTTTTTTGTTGTTGTATTCTATGCAATATATAGTGGTTGGCGGATATACAACTATTTATTGTTGTATACTATAACCTAATTACCTTATTAATTAAGCTATTGTTTTATGAGTGTATCTAAGATACTATCTGCAGAGGTAAACAGAAACCTACTTTTATGTGAAGCCAAAATTTAAACTAAATCCGTTCTGTAATATGGTAACGGTAGAGCTTAATATGGTAACTGTAGAGAAGACTATTATAGCTTCGCACTCTTAAATCCCTCGATGCTACGCAGCTCGGGATTTAATACCCTCGACTATAAAAAATATCTTCTTTACCTTGGTATATAATTACAATTTTTTTTATTGAACCAGCAACTTTAATAATCATTATAATGTGTGAGATGTACCTTTATAATTAACATGGCGGTTAAATCTGCGAAATTTGTTACAATAAACGGCCAGAAATAATATTATATTATAAAAATTTTCGTTTGGACTTTTTGGACTTTTTGGACGTATAAGTCAAACTTTAATAAGAATACAGTTTGGCTTTATTAATAGTCTAAAACGTGTTTTAACTGCCATCGAGCACGAAAAAATGCGATTTATTATTGTTATAAGGGCTATAAAAGAAAGTGATTTTATTGTTTTGCAAACGTAAAATGTAAACGAAATAATGCTTTACTGTGATTGCTTTTGGTATCCAGTTTATTATTTCGAAATAAACTGATTTCTAGGACCTACTTGAAAGACTCTGACACATAAAAGTTGGAAAGCCTTGTCTCAGAATCAATTTTTTTGCAAAAGGTAATTTTTGTTGTAACAACTTTGAGGTATATAATAACATTTTTACGATTATTCTAAAACATTATTACGTTATATTAAATACTTTATTAAAATTCATATTATTCATATTATTTAATAATACAACAACGTTGTTGTCACTATAATAGTTTATTGAGGAAGGATGATTAATAAAGATGGGGACAACCAGCTGATTCTAATAAATATTTTTCCAAAATATTCAAAGTATGAATTTTCAGTTAAAATTTTAATGTGCATAAGTATACCCAGCGATAATCATGTACATGTACATGTAATTACATGTGATATGTAGTTTCTATGTGCACATAAATGAATTTAAAATACATTAAACCGAATTTTGAAACGCAGTAGAGAGCAGACGAACACCAGGCTCAGCTAGCCAGTCGGGCGGACGGGTCAGATGAATTGCCTGCGTTTTGAAGCGAGGATAGTGGCGTAGTAAGTAGAGGCAATCCGACTCTGCGAATTTGGAAGCCACGCTTACCTCTCTCTCTGCACGACAAAGAAAACCCTCATCACTTAACAGTTCGTTGTTGTAAATCAAACAACTGCACTCGTTTGTAAATACCGAACACGTTTATTTTTTTGTTGTTGTATTCTATGCAATATATAGTGGTTGGCGGATATACAACTATTTATTGTTGTATACTATAACCTAATTACCTTATTAATTAAGCTATTGTTTTATGAGTGTATCTAAGATACTATCTGCAGAGGTAAACAGAAACCTACTTTTATGTGAAGCCAAAATTTAAACTAAATCCGTTCTGTAATATGGTAACGGTAGAGCTTAATATGGTAACTGTAGAGAAGACTATTATAGCTTCGCACTCTTAAATCCCTCGATGCTACGCAGCTCGGGATTTAATACCCTCGACTATAAAAAATATCTTCTTTACCTTGGTATATAATTACAATTTTTTTTATTGAACCAGCAACTTTAATAATCATTATAATGTGTGAGATGTACCTTTATAATTAACATGGCGGTTAAATCTGCGAAATTTGTTACAATAAACGGCCAGAAATAATATTATATTATAAAAATTTTCGTTTGGACTTTTTGGACTTTTTGGACGTATAAGTCAAACTTTAATAAGAATACAGTTTGGCTTTATTAATAGTCTAAAACGTGTTTTAACTGCCATCGAGCACGAAAAAATGCGATTTATTATTGTTATAAGGGCTATAAAAGAAAGTGATTTTATTGTTTTGCAAACGTAAAATGTAAACGAAATAATGCTTTACTGTGATTGCTTTTGGTATCCAGTTTATTATTTCGAAATAAACTGATTTCTAGGACCTACTTGAAAGACTCTGACACATAAAAGTTGGAAAGCCTTGTCTCAGAATCAATTTTTTTGCAAAAGGTAATTTTTGTTGTAACAACTTTGAGGTATATAATAACATTTTTACGATTATTCTAAAACATTATTACGTTATATTAAATACTTTATTAAAATTCATATTATTCATATTATTTAATAATACAACAACGTTGTTGTCACTATAATAGTTTATTGAGGAAGGATGATTAATAAAGATGGGGACAACCAGCTGATTCTAATAAATATTTTTCCAAAATATTCAAAGTATGAATTTTCAGTTAAAATTTTAATGTGCATAAGTATACCCAGCGATAATCATGTACATGTACATGTAATTACATGTGATATGTAGTTTCTATGTGCACATAAATGAATTTAAAATACATTAAACCGAATTTTGAAACGCAGTAGAGAGCAGACGAACACCAGGCTCAGCTAGCCAGTCGGGCGGACGGGTCAGGTGAATTGCCTACGTTTTGAAGCGAGGATAATGGCGTAGTAAGTAGAGGCAATCCGACTCTGCGAATTTGGAAGCCACGCTTACCTCTCTCTCTGCACGACAAAGAAAACCCTCATCACTTAACAGTTCGTTGTTGTAAATCAAACAACTGCACTCGTTTGTAAATACCGAACACGTTTATTTTTTTGTTGTTGTATTCTATGCAATATATAGTGGTTGGCGGATATACAACTATTTATTGTTGTATACTATAACCTAATTACCTTATTAATTAAGCTATTGTTTTATGAGTGTATCTAAGATACTATCTGCAGAGGTAAACAGAAACCTACTTTTATGTGAAGCCAAAATTTAAACTAAATCCGTTCTGTAATATGGTAACGGTAGAGCTTAATATGGTAACTGTAGAGAAGACTATTATAGCTTCGCACTCTTAAATCCCTCGATGCTACGCATCTCGGGATTTAATACCCTCGGCTATAAAAAATATCTTCTCTACCTTGGTATATAATTAAAATTTTTTTTATTGAACCAGCAACTTTAATATTCATTATAATGTGTGACATGTACCTTTATAATTAACATGGCGGTTAAATCTGCGAAATTTGTTACAATAAACGGCCAGAAATAATATTATATTATAAAAATTTTCGTTTGGACTTTTTGGACTTTTTGGACGTATAAGTCAAACTTTAAGAAGAATACAGTTTGGCTTTATTAATAGTCTAAAACGTGTTTTAACTGCCATCGAGCACGAAAAAATGCGATTTATTATTGTTATAAGGGCTATAAAAGAAAGTGATTTTATTGTTTTGCAAACGTAAAATGTAAACGAAATAATGCTTTACTGTGATTGCTTTTGGTATCCAGTTTATTATTTCAAAATAAACTGATTTCTAGGACCTACTTGAAAGACTCTGACACATAAAAGTTGGAAAGCCTTGTCTCAGAATCAATTTTTTGGCAAAAGGTAATTTTTGTTGTAACAACTTTGAGGTATATAATAACATTTTTACGATTATTCTAAAACATTATTACGTTATATTAAATACTTTATTAAAATTCATATTATTCATATTATTTAATAATACAACAACGTTGTTGTCACTATAATAGTTTATTGAGGAAGGATGATTAATAAAGATGGGGACAACCAGCTGATTCTAATAAATATTTTTCCAAAATATTCAAAGTATGCATTTTCAGTTAAAATTTTAATGTGCATAAGTATACCCAGCGATAATCATGTACATGTACATGTAATTACATGTGATATGTAGTTTCTATGTACACATAAATGAATTTAAAATACATTAAACCGAATTTTAAAACGCAGTAGAGAGCCGACGAACACCAGGCTCAGCTAGCCTGTCGGGCGGACGGGTCAGGTGAATTGCCTGCGTTTTGAAGCGAGGATAGTGGCGTAGTAAGTAGAGGCAATCCGACTCTGCGAATTTGGAAGCCACGCTTACCTCTCTCTCTGCACGACAAAGAAAACCCTCATCACTTAACAGTTCGTTGTTGTAAATCAAACAACTGCACTCGTTTGTAAATACCGAACACGTTTATTTTTTTGTTGTTGTATTCTATGCAATATATAGTGGTTGGCGGATATACAACTATTTATTGTTGTATACTATAACCTAATTACCTTATTAATTAAGCTATTGTTTTATGAGTGTATCTAAGATACTATCTGCAGAGGTAAACAGAAACCTACTTTTATGTGAAGCCAAAATTTAAACTAAATCCGTTCTGTAATATGGTAACGGTAGAGCTTAATATGGTAACTGTAGAGAAGACTATTATAGCTTCGCACTCTTAAATCCCTCGATGCTACGCAGCTCGGGATTTAATACCCTCTGCTATAAAAAATATCTTCTCTACCTTGTTATATAATTACAATTTTTTTTATTGAACCAGCAACTTTAATATTCATTATAATGTGTGAGATGTACCTTTATAATTAACATGGCGGTTAAATCTGCGAAATTTGTTACAATAAACGGCCAGAAATAATATTATATTATAAAAATTTTCCTTTGGACTTTTTGGACTTTTTGGACGTATAAGTCAAACTTTAATAAGAATACAGTTTGGCTTTATTAATAGTCTAAAACGTGTTTTAACTGTCATCAAGCACGAAAAAATGCGATTTATTATTGTTATAAGGGCTATAAAAGAAAGTGATTTTATTGTTTTGCAAAGGTAAAATGTAAACGAAATAATGCTTTACAGTGATTGCTTTTGGTATCCAGTTTATTATTCCAAAATATACTGATTTCTAGGACCTACTTGAAAGACTCTGACACATAAAAGTTGGAAAGCCTTGTCTCAGAATCAATTTTTTGGCAAAAGGTAATTTTTGTTGTAACAACTTTGAGGTATATAATAACATTTTTACGATTATTCTAAAACATTATTACGTTATATTAAATACTTTATTAAAATTCATATTATTCATATTATTTAATAATACAACAACGTTGTTGTCACTATAATAGTTTATTGAGGAAGGATGATTAATAAAGATGGGGACAACCAGCTGATTCTAATAAATATTTTTCCAAAATATTCAAAGTATGCATTTTCAGTTAAAATTTTAATGTGCATAAGTATACCCAGCGATAATCATGTACATGTACATGTAATTACATGTGATATGTAGTTTCTATGTACACATAAATGAATTTAAAATACATTAAACCGAATTTTAAAACGCAGTAGAGAGCCGACGAACACCAGGCTCAGCTAGCCTGTCGGGCGGACGGGTCAGGTGAATTGCCTGCGTTTTGAAGCGAGGATAGTGGCGTAGTAAGTAGAGGCAATCCGACTCTGCGAATTTGGAAGCCACGCTTACCTCTCTCTCTCTGCACGACAAAGAAAACCCTCATCACTTAACAGTTCGTTGTTGTAAATCAAACAACTGCACTCGTTTGTAAATACCGAACACGTTTATTTTTTTGTTGTTGTATTCTATGCAATATATAGTGGTTGGCAGATATACAACTATTTATTGTTGTATACTATAACCTAATTACGTTATTAATTAAGCTATTGTTCTATGAGTGTATCTAAGATACTGTCTGCAGAGGTAACAGAAACCTACTTTTATGTGAAGCCAAAACTTAAACTAAATCCGTTCTGTAATATGGTAACGGTAGAGCTTAATATGGTAACTGTAGAGAAGACTATTATAGCCTCGCACTCTTAAATCCCTCGACGCTCGGCTATAAAAAATGTCTTCTCTACCTTGGTATATAATTACAATTTTTTTTATTGGACCAGCAACTTTAACTTTTATTATAATGTGTGAGATGTACCTTTATAATTAACATGGCGGTTAAATCTGCGAAATTTGTTACAATAAACGGCCAAAAATAATATTATATTATAAAAATTTTCTCATTATGGAAAAAATTACCCAGTTAATTTTACCTGTATCTTGTATGAAATAAATAAAATTCCGTCAATCACCAATAATTACATTGTGACGTAGTAGTACTGATAATGATTGTAACACTAAAAGATTTAACTTTCATAGGGTATTATACGACATTGGCTCGATTTTTAGGGACAAAACTTTGCTAGAGTGGGAGCGCAAGATAGTAACGTGATTTGGTTGCTAGAAAATGTTCACTATATTCTTCATTTCTGAAAGGGAATGTTCATAATTCTTGATGTTCATTTAATAAATTTGTATAACATACCTACTTCCAGTTTTTTACAATAAGTTTTGTCAAAAATAAAATTTATAATATATTTACAATTTACAAAAAAAGTAACAATTAAGGTACACTTGTTTATGAAGAGGAGATTAACGGAATGAAAAAAGTTCGATTTTTATATAAAATTTTACAGTATGGGATTTTTGGGGTCTTTAAATACATATTTGGTGTCAAAAATTTAAAATTTAAAATGGCGGATCCAATATGGCGAATATAATTTCTAAAAATGGAGCTATTTTTACAAAAAAAAAACGTCTACATATACTTATAAAATTCAACCGACCGAAGACATAAAAAAACTTACCTAGCACATTACGTTTTTCTCACTACCAAGGAGTTAAAATCTTATTTTAATAATATTTTTGACATTTATATGTGTGACAATTAAAGAAATCATTTTTTTATGGAATCACTCTATAAAATTAGAAATAGTAGTCTTGTGTCCAGACGTCCCCCTGCGGTAAATGTAAGCACAGTGTCCTTGTGCGGTAAATCATTTTTTCTGTCTTTAGTTACGGTTTTGTTTGTTTGTATTGATTTCAACTATCACTAAGTGTGCTCGACTTTTTGACTAAATAATGTCAATATTTCTAATTTTTGGAATAAAAAAGATTTAAATTCATTAAATTTGATTAATATTGAATAAAAATAATCTAATAAGACATTAAAATTACCTTAATTTTGCATTTTAGTTGATATTTGGTTATAGAATTACATTATCCAGCTTGTTACATCAAAGAACTAGAAAAGTGGTATATATTCGAGTTTCTGGTATATATTCGAGACAAAAATATCTCGTCATTATGGTAATGCCTTGTTTTTTATTGGTTGAAACCGATATTATAATAATTGAACAAAATAGTCATATACACAAGAGACTGAGATTTATGCGGAAATAATTCACTGTTTTTAACATTAACAAAAAAATTGTGACCTGAATTTTGAGGCCAGATTCAGTTTCATGTCTATAAAATATAAAAATGCGTTGGTCTAGTCACATGATTTGTTTTGAGTGGCTGTGTTATTAGGAAAAAATAAATTTTTTTCAACAATATTGGCTATATAAAGATCGAAGAGAATGAAATTCTTTACAAATTTGCTACTAACCTTTTTTATCGAGAAATGCACAATACGCGTGCAAATCGACAAAAACACAAAATCTAAGATGGCGAACAGTTCCTATAATTAAATGATGGGCAACATTGTGATTTCATCTACTCCGTGGGGGACACTTAAGTGCGTCAAAAGTTTTAACTTGTAAATTATTCTCATAAAAAAATCTAGAATGATTGGGCTAGTAGATTCCTAGTATAATCGTAATAATATTACGATTATACTGGAAATCTCCTGTACATATTATAATCAGGTCTATTCACGTTCCTAAACAATATTGCTATTTTTGCCGATATTGCCAAAATAGCAATATTGTTTACGCACGTGAATAGACGTGAATTAGCCTTAAAAGAAACATAACAAGAAATACTGTTAAAGGATTGGTTAATAAAAACGTTAAAAAATAATCATGCAAAAACCTTATGAAATGTTTTCTCTGCACTTAATGAGATCCACGTAACAACACGTATCGGCGGATAATTTGATTCCTCTACAATTTAACGCTATCGGTGTAAAATCACGTATAATATTTATTAAAAGATAGTACAAGCAGCTGTTTACCGATTCTGAAAATCATGTACCTACTTGGTTCGTGCTTCTCGTTACATTCCGTCAAATTAATTGTCTTTGGTTGGGTCAATGGTGTAACCAAGAATTGAATTCCTGAAGAGTTACTATATTGTTAAAACACATTGAGCCTCAATTAACATGTGTTATTTGGAAAAACATAATAAATTACCCATTCTGAAAATCATGCATCTTAATTATTATTATTATTATTAAAAAAAATAGTAAGCGGCATAGCCGATGAGACTGTTATCAATGATTTGAATTAAACTTAAAATATATCACATAAAATTACAAAAAATTACAATATCACAGAAGAATATATAAAATCACATTAACTTATCACATAGTTTTCACATAGAATAGTGAACAAGAGTATTGTTCCATGCCTTAATTTTTTGATCGAGTCTGTTTTTGAACTGAATGACTGATAAGGCGTTTACAGTTTCATCACTAAGTCTGTTCCAGACATACACTACTCGGTTTGGAAAAGAGTTTTTACGTTGCAGCTTGTTACACCTCTCCTTGCTGAGTTTTTTATTGTGACCTCTTAACTGCTGTGTCTCAAATTGTAGAAGTACTTCCATGTTGCATGTATAATGGCCTTGAGTAATTTTGTACAGCTCAATTAGGTCTCCACGCTGCCTTCTTTGGGGGTAGGGTGTGGAGGTTAAGTATCTGGAGTCTTCTTTCATAAGGTTAATTTTTTAGTGAGGCTGGAAGCTTGGTGACTTTCCGTTGAACTTTCTCAAGTGATTCAATGTCCTTTGCATAGTATTGACTCCAAATACTTTGGGCATACTCGATCTTGGGTCTGATGAAGGATTTATGGAGTTTAAGGATCATTTCGGGAGTAAGGTTTTTGAAGGCTTTGGTTATGAGGTAGATTAAACTGTTGGATTTCTTGGTAATGTTGGTAATGTGGGTTTCCCATTTTAGGTCCTCAGTCCTAGGTCTCTCTGTTCCTTTACAATGGTGACTGCAGTCTGGCCCAGGAAGTATTGATGTCTGGGATTATTTCTGCCGATGTGTAGGATGGTACATTTCCCATCGTTGAGAGGCTATTGTCCAGATTTTTATAGCTTCAATATCTTTCTGTAAGTCAGCTTGCTATGTTAGAGTCTTACAATAACAGTTCGTATCATCAGCAAAAGATGATTTTTAGTTTTTAGATTTGTTACTAGGTCGATTATATAAATAAGGAACAGAAGAGGACCTAGGACTGAGCCTTGTGGACCCCACTTAGCACCTTACGAAGTTTGGATTTTTTGGCGCCAATTCTGTCGTAGAAGTGACGGTTTCTAAGAAAGCTGTTTAAAAAGCGATGCAGTTTTCCTCTTATTACGAAGTTGTCGTTTAATATCCAGTCTTTTAAAAGGCATCTTATCAAATGCCTTCTCAAAATCGAGATAGAATGTTGAACTTCTTATAGTAACACAGGCATATGCTTATTTGAGGCACTTCATGACTATGTAAATTGTTCAAATAAATAAATAAATAAATAAATAAAAGAAATAATGTTAAGATATACCTAAAGCAAAGGAAACATGTAATCAGACTTCACCATTTTTATTAAAATATTTGTGACTGCAGTAAAAAATCTTGAAATCTGATTACATGTTTCTTTTATTTTATATCTTAAAAATGTACAGTAAATAAATTAAACATTTCTATACAATACTATTTTAAAAACTACAAATTACATAATAGAAGGAAAATTTTGCAGCGAAATTGTTAGTGCTGATGGAAGAAACAAGATATTTTGATATGATGAAATGCGAAATACGAAGAAATCAATTGTAAATATGTTTTTCATTTCAAAATTAATGGAGATTTTCTAACACAACTTGTTTTACACAAGCCCAGGATTATTTTGAGCTCTCCATAAGTCTGTATATTTGACCACAAATAAATAGATAGGCGGTGTGAACCTAGAATCCAAAGTTGAGCACCAACGACACATTGTATAGGTAGGTGTCTTTTTTGTTTCGTTAGTGTCCCCAGGATAGTAAAAATTATTTAAAAAAAATAACATATTTAGAACCCTTGTCTTTCATAGGTGTAGGTGCTCAAAAAACATTTTCTTTATATTTTAACTCAATAGTCCTCAAATAACGTTTATTATTTCTTTTTCTAAAAACAATGTTATACTTAGAGTCATTTCATCTGAGCTTGTTTATTTTTTCTTCTTTAGAGGGTTAAATTTAAAAAATAAAGTAAATTTAATGTTTGATTTCTATATTCTTGATCGTCTGTTTTGTTTTTAACACGCTCACTGTCCAATGACCCATATATGAGTCATGTCATAGGTTTTCTGTAAGTCCAGTGAGGCATAATATGCCACATATTATGTGGTTTAAGTTTACATTAAACTTGACCCACATATGAAACACAGAACTTACAGAAAACCTATGACATGACCCATATGGACAGGGAACATGTTAATTATAAATCTTTTTTCCAAACGCAAAATAAACTAAACCAAAGCAAAATACACTAAGCACCAAAGTGATAAAAGAAACAGAAAGAAAACTGCTAAGAAGCTAAAATGGTTTTGTTATTATAAACAATTACAAGTAAAAAACATAAAAACGCCTAGGATCTGCAGTAAATACTATACCTAACAAGAAATAATAAGAGTTAAATTAAGGCAAGGGACATAGAAAAGTGGAGAAAAATATTAAAGAAACAAGCCTTGAAGATATTTAATGCTACGCATTCCATTTATACTATTCGCAGTGGATGGTATACTAGTCCAGTCAAATAATAAATGTAAATTGAAATAAATGTACACAGGCTGATATTTTAAAGGGTAGTAGTGGATGGTAACAGAACAGTCCTGTTAATTTCCACCGGGTGATTTGCGTAAGGCGTGTCAGCTATCTTACGATAAAAATGCATACATACATAATAAAATGTACATAAAATGTATAACCAATTTTGTTAAGGAGGAAATTTTCAACAATTTTTGTTTGGATAATATTTTTAATATATTAATAAAATCGAGTTAATTCAAAAATAGCCATGTTGGAGGTGAAATTCCATGTTTTAACCAAATTATTCATCGGACGATATGAGAGGTTATTACCAAAACTTGTAGCTCTTGAAATTGTCTAAAAAGTTTCATATATTATAAACTTTCATAGATATTTTGGTAAGGTTACAGAGGGCACAACTCGACTTTCAGGACCCACTGTCACCGTAACAAAATACTTGAAAATGCATAATATATAAAACTTATAGAGAATTTCAGGAACTACAAGTTTGCTCATAACCACTTTTATCATAATTTGGCTGAAAAATTGAAAAAAAAAACAATTTCACCCCAACGTGGCCATTCTTGAATATATATATATATATATATAAAGAACTTTCACTTTCGGGTTTAGACCGTGTTAATGGATTTTCACTTTCCGACGTTTCGTCTCTTATTACTAGAGACATCTTCAGGGATTAATCTGAAACTGATTTTCAGAT
This sequence comes from Brachypterus glaber, assembly GCA_958510825.1. NCBI lineage: Eukaryota > Metazoa > Arthropoda > Insecta > Coleoptera > Kateretidae > Brachypterus > Brachypterus glaber. Next base: position 21,732,345 of record OY294052.1, on the reverse strand, counting down.
TAATCCCTGAAGATGTCTCTAGTAGTAAGAGACGAAACGTCGGAAAGTGAAAATCCATTAACACGGTCTAAACCCGAAAGTGAAAGTTCTTTATATATTAATGGCCGTGAAAGCTTAAAATCTAAAATGTATATATATATATATATATATATATATATATATATATATATATATATATATATATATATTTATATATATAACTCGATTGTTATTAATATATTAAAAAAATAATCCAAACAAAAATTGTTGGAAATTTTCCTCAACAAAATTGGTTATATGCATTTTTATAGTAAGATGCATATTTAGCGAGATAACCGCAATCACCCCTAAAATTCAAGATAGCGGACACCCCTTACGCAGATCACTGAAAAACTACTGAAAAACTAATAGTCCTGAGTGTTCTGTTACTATCCACTACTAAAAAATCAATTAACATTAAAGCTAGAAAAGTCTACCTATTGATTAGTGATACATGACGTTGTTTTGATCCAAGGTACATGATGGTGCAATTTTCCAAACCATTCTAGGTTAGGCTGAAAACTGAAATATAGCATAACAAATTACTCACCAATTAGCAGTGATTCAGGTAGAATGTGATTTAAAACACAAAAAACAATCGGTAACTTGTAAAAAAATAAACAGTAAAACCAAAAATTGTTACTTTTTGAGCTTAAAAATTTTATTTCTATTTTACTCAAAAACAATAGCACATGGACAACCACTCTCCCGCTTGCTTGTACTCTATTGAGTAAATATTGTCTGTTTTGCCACGTACATAGATAGCAAGATATGTCATGAAAAAAACCTTTGTCCCTGACGGTTACTACCAAACTTGGAGCCCCTTCACATCAAAAATGACGCCCCAAATTTACCTTCAAGAACAAAAGCTTTTTCTCTGACGGTTTCTACCAAACTTGGCGCCCCTTCAAGAAAGAGACAAAAATTGTCGCCCCAAAATTACCTTCATGAAAAACAGCTTTGTCCCTGACGGTTTCTGCCAAACTTGGCTCTCCAAAATTACCTTCATGAAAAAAAGCTTTGTCCCTGACGGTTTCTACCAAACTTGGCTCCCCTTCAAAACAAAAGTTGGCGCCCCAAAATTACCTTCATGAAAAAAGCTTTGTCCCTAACGGATTCTACCAAACTTGACGCCCCTTAAAAAAAAACTGGCGCCCCAAAATTACCTTCAGAAAAATAAGCTTTATCCCTGACGGTTTCTACCAAACATGGCGCCCCTGCAAAAAAAAACTAGGCGCCCATAGGTAGGATGTTTTGATAAGGTGTTTGTAATGGCTCATCTGGTTGGTTTGAAAATAAAAACGTTAATCCGCATGGGTAAGTAATAATTGTTTCTGACCGCGTCTGAAATTTGTACAAAAGAGTTCCTTTTTGCAAAGAGTTCCTCGAAGTTCCTCGGAGTTCCTCCAGAGTTCTTCAGAGTTCCTCAGAGTTTCTCGGAGTTCCTCCAGAGTTCTTCAGAGTCCTCCAGAGTTCCTCCTGAGTTCCTCTGGCTTGTACAAAAGATTTCCTGGCGGTCAGCCCCTCGCAAGAAACTGAAGGGTGATCCAAGGTATACTATAATCAAAGTACAACAGTCTCCCCTACTTAGTAATATTACAATAATAATACAAACCTATTCATATTAATTTATTATAATAATAAAAAGAAGTAGAGTTAACATTGGAAAAGGTAAGATTTTCGTAGTTGCCTCCAATATCTCGACAAAAAATATTTTGAAATACCACTGTGTCTAGTTAGGTACTGAAACCTTATAGCACCGGGAAATAATTGCCGGTATATTATAGCAAATTGTTGTGCAGAGCTGTTGCAAATTACGGTAATCAGTGCCTTATTGAAGAGAAGTTTTTCCTAAATATGATTACTTTTTATTTTTTGCACATTTTTACTTGCAGTTCCTTATTAATGTATAAATTAGTTTTTAAAGTGGTAGGTGTCTATAATTTTACGGTTTTGCTGTACCTAAAAGGTGTTGCATATAATATTATTTTGGTGAGAAAATTATTATCAAGCGTCTTTAAAATTGATGATGTCCTGTTTAAAAAGTCACGATATGTTCGATGTCCCTATTTATTAACAAGATTTCTTTACCGTTAATAAAATATTCAGGTTTTAGGATTATTTAAAATATATTTAAAAATATTATATATATACAGGGTGGGCCAAAAAAAACCGGCCACTTTTTAAACCGTTATAACTTGTTTGCCTTTTCACCGATCTATACAAAATTTGGAATGAATATGCTCAAAACATGTAAGATTCTGTAGATAATTTTAATTATTTAAAATATTATTATATTTTTCAGTAATAAGGCTTTTTCTAAAGGGGTTATTTTAAATCCGTGGGGATTAGAGCAAAATGTATAATTTGAAAATTTTTCGCCTTCATAATGTTAAGTGGTCTTTCTTCAGTAGGTAAGTATATTTAAATTTAAATTTGAAATTATAGTTTATTTTTTATTCTTATCTTTCTGAAAGGCTACATATTGCAATAAATTAATTTTTAAAATAAAAAAAACTGATTGAGTAGGCGTGTTATTTATCTGACATCTCTCAAAAAATAATCTGTCAATTTAAAAACTATTCAAAATGACCAAAAATCTGTGCAAATGTCAAATTACATAAAAAAATAAGAATAAAAGTAAAAGCTGAATTGTAGATGTATATTTTAAGGAAAATGGTTACGAAATAACAGAAAAATTACTAATGAAGTACGCACATTCAAAAATTGTATCATAACATAAAAAACAAGAAATTGCTAAAATAAATCAAGATTACTGTTACTGTTGGCTAAAAAAAAGGATTATATTTTCATTGCAAATAAAATTAAATATTTTAATCACTATTTTAATTATAAATAATATAAAACCATATAATTATGGTAAGTACAGGATCTTGGTTGGCTATTTGCAGTTAAAGTTCCATATTCTGATTTATTGATTTTCAAAAATTCACATTATCCTTCATCGTATCTTAACATTTCTAAAACAAGCATTTTTTCTCCTTTTGACCAAAACTACACTTATTTCTTGTTTATCTACAAATGTTTTAATTTAAATACATATTCGTTTTTTATTTATTGATCATCTTTAAAATATATATTTAAAATTATGTTTATAATTTTGATTCGTGATTTTTAATAATTTTCAATTTGACATATTATTTTTTAGACATGTCAAAAATAATTCGAGATGAGTAACAGACTACTTAATCCGTGTTTTATGATATTTACTGCTAGCTGTACCCTTTACAAAAAAAAATATATAAAAAATAAAATACAATCTTAAGTTAAAAGAAAAATATACATAACTATTAAGGAAAGACCACTTAACATAATGAAGACGATTTTTTTTTTAATTATACATTTTGCTCTAATCCCCACTGCTTTAAAATAACCCCTTTAGAAAAAGCTTTATTACTAAAAAATATTATAATATTTTAAATAATTAAAATTATCTACAGAATCTTACATGTTTTGAGCATATTCATTCCCAATTTTGTATAGATCGGTGAAACGGCAAAAAAGTTATAACGGTTTAAAAAGTGGCCGGTTTTTTTTCGGTTTTTACCAGATTTATGATAAAATTTTGCCACTGTGCGTGTGGTTTTGAAGAAAATTAGGGATCAGTGAGGTCTTTTGTTGTCAAATTTATTTAAATAGTTAAAAAAAAATGAGAAAAATAATCTGGTTAAGGGTATCAGACAATTTTATTATATTTCTTTTAACATTTGTAATGTTAAACCCCCCATACTCCCCAACACTGGAGATAAAAAAATATTTTTTTATTTATAAAGCATATGTATGTATGTAGTAGTATTACATACAGTGCGGTCCAAAAGTCACCCCCCCCCCTCTTAACTTTTGAACGAGTTGAGATATCGATTTCAAATTTAGAACTCTTAAGATAAGATAACTTAAACTATCTTTAAGCATATATTTGATACTTTTATCTCTTAAAATGTGAGCAGGGGGGCATGGGGGAAATTTTTTAAATAGAAAGGGGGGTCGTGTGATACATCATTTTAAAGCCTATAAAATTCTCTATATAACCATATATTTTAAAAAAATTTAAACATGTTTTTTAAGGTTTTGATTTTTCAGTTTTTTGTGCTAAAAAAATAATTTTTTAAGTTTTTTTTTTCTTAATTTTTATTTATGTCAACTAAAATTAGTTTAAAAGTATAATTTACTTTTTTTCATTATGAAATTAGGCATTTTTAAACAATTGTTTGGATTTTTTAGAGAAATTTTGAAACAAAAATACCCATTTTCAACCCCATTTTAAACTCAAAAAAAATTGTTTAAAAAAAATAAAAAATATACAGTTAAGTGGAGAATTTTATAAGCTTTAAAATGATGTATCACACGACCCACCTTTCTATTAAAAAAATATAGCCCCATGCCCCCCTGCCCAAATTTTAAGAGCTAAAAGTATCAAATATATGGTTAAAGATAGTTTAAGTTGTCTTATTTAAGAGTTCTAAATTTGAAGTCGATATCTAAACTCGTTCAAAAGTTAAGAGGGGGGGGGGTGACTTTTGGACCGCTCTGTATATAAATTTTTGACTGTACCTCTATCTCTATCTCAAGATTTTGAGGGTCAAGAATTTTTTTAATTGCTATATTCGTTTTACGCGCCCAAAAATACGTAGAAAAAATTTAGTCTGGTTCCTGAAAAACTGACTTGATTTTTTTTGCGGTCCTGCAGGACACATGTGTTATACTTCGATTTTTCCTCTAGCGACATCTGCAACATGTCTTGCGAACTGACTACTACCGTTAAATAGGTTTCAGTTTCGTAGACTCTCTTTTAAATTAAATATCTACCTCTCTTCTAAATCAAATAGCTACCTCTTTAAACTATTTAAAGTATCTTGTTCTGAATTTTGGAAATACAAAAAAGTTACCTGCTTTAAATACAGACTAAAATTAGTTAACTTTCCGATAGAGCATTTTTAGCCATAAAATTATTAAATTTATGAAAAGATAAAAACCCAAAACTCAAACTTTGTTTGAGTTTTGTAAGCCTTTTGAAATTGTTTGAGCCAAGTATGCTTTTTGAAAATGCTTATTTGGCTCAGTAAGATTTTTTTAATTCTTATGATTTGATGTAAAAGCCTAATAAAAATAATTTAAATGTGAGTGGTAGAGCGAAAACGTATATTAGCGAAAAAAAATCGATTTTTTTGATTTTTAGTGTTTCGGATTCTTGTACATTTCTACCTAAATTAATGAAAAAAAAAAAACAATAATATGCCCAATAGTTTTTTTATTAAGATATTTTTGTAAAGGCCTACAAAAATAGATAAAAATAAGTCACCTGTAATAAAAATTATAAAAATTATTAGTTGGGCATAATAACATCTCTACTCAATATATCTTAACTTCAGAATACCTTTAATCAAAAAATATCTACACCGTAACATATCTACTCAAGAATATACAGGGTGATCATTCAAAAACGATCCACCCCAAATACATCGCAATTTAAGCACAATATAAAAATTCTAAAAAAGAGGTAAATTTGGTTTTTCGAGAGGGAAATTTAAGTATATTATATTGGGGGTAAATTTTACCCCCTAATCCCCAGCTACCGCAACATTACAATCTTAAATAGCAACCCCACCTTGTGATAAGTCATTTAAAAGAACTTAAAAAATGAAATATTTTGGTTAACACAAAAATTAAATATACCAGCCCTTAACTTATGGATGATTGTATTTCAAAATAATTGTTACAAAATACTCAATAGCTCAATATTTAAAAATAAATAACTTCACTTTGTGATTAGTTTCTAAGATATTTTAGGTGGATTGTTTTCAAATAATCACCCTCAATTACATCAAATTGACTTTTTTATGCGTGAAATTGACTTGTAATCACTTAATTTTGATGTGACACAGTGTACTTGACAGGTTAAATTGACCTGAACTCAAGTCAGTTTGACGTGTTAGGTTCATCATTAGGACGTAAATATACCTCATTTTGACGTGTCATTTATTTCGACCTAAACACGTCTAGTTGATGTTATGGAGTAGATAGCTATATTCTTGAGTGGTTCATAAATGCCAAAATTAGCCACATTCTGGGCGCCATTTTGATTTCTTGAATGTTGACCAAAAACTCGTAATCTACTACTCCAAAAACATACCCATTTTTTATTCGGCATGGTTCATAAATGCCAAAATTCGCCATATTGGTGATTTTGGTTTGAATAAGCCATAAATAACAAAAAACGTCCGCCAAAAACCCCAGATATCTAAAGACACAAATCGTCAGCCATGTTGGCTCCGCCATTTTGATTTTTTAATTTTAACTAAAAATTTGTAATTTACGACCCCAAAAACCCACAAAAGTCCGCCATATTGGCGCCACCATTTTATTTTTTTTAATTTTTTCCAAAAATTTGTAATCTTTGACCCCGAAAACCCACCGGTACGGATTTTGGGCCTATATGAACCATAAATAACTAAAATAGGTTTAAAAATTGTATTATAAACAATAAAAAATATTTTATCGACCACGGGAGAACGGTGCATTTCTGCAAAGACTTTTGAACGAGTTAAGATATCGACTTTTAATTTAGAGCTCTTAAATAAGACAACTTAAACTATCTTTTAGCTTATATTTGATACATTCAGCTCTTAAAATGTGGGCAGGGGGCATGGGGGACATTTTTTTAAATGGAAAGGGGGGTCGTGTAATATATTATTTTAAAGCTTATGAAATTCTTAATTTAACTATATATTTTTTAAATTTTAATTTTTTTGTTTAAAATAGCGTTGAAAATTGGCATTTTTGTCAAAATTTCTCTAAAAAAATCAATTTTTTTTTAAACGACTAACTTCGTGATGAAAAAACATAAATTATACTTTTAAACTAATCCTAATTTGACATAAATTATAATTTACAAAAAAAAAACTTAAAAAATCGCATTTTGGCACAAAAAAAATTAAAAAATCGAAACCTCAAAAAAATTGTAAAAAATTAAAAAATATACAGTCCAATAGAGAATTTTATTTGCTTTAAAATGATGTATAACACGACCCTTTCCATTTAAAAAAATGTCCCTCATCCCACATTTTAAGAGCTGAAAGTATCCAATATTTTCTAAAAGATAGTATAAGTTGTCTTATTTATCGAAAGTTAAGAGGGGTGGGGACTTTTGGACCGCTCTGTATATTAGCCGCATACGGCTATCCTCAAAGGACCATCGGGAGTGATAAAAAGGCAAAAACTTTATTCAGATTAAAATATAATTAAATACACTATTTCCATCTAGGGGCTAGTTTAGGTACTTGACGTTACTTACTTAGGTACTTTTTTTATTGATATACAAGGGTTGTTAAAAATATTAAATATCTTATTCTTCAAATATGGATTTAAGTTGTAAAAATAACAAAGTTGGTTTAAAAAATTAATTTACTATAAGGAAAAATAAATGAATTTTCTAAATTTTGTATTTTCAGTTAAAGTTATGTTAAATTTACGTATAATTGCAGCTCAAAAACAAAAGCTATTGGAAAACTTTTGTTTAGGCAAACTTGTAGCTTGTTGGGTCAAAATTCACTGGTAAAAAATTTATTTTGATGGCTTTACCAATAACGCTGTATATGTATGTATGTATGTATGTATGTATTTTTTTAGAAAGGTAAATACATGAAATTATATGTGTCCCAGAATGTTTCCAAAATCTCTTATGGTAATCAGATTTCATAACAATAATGCCAAAAGTGCATATAAAACTTTTGGCTACTCTGAGTAGAGTCACTTCATCTTAGTCTTACTTTGTTCTTTCGTTCTCTTTCGTTAGTTTTAGGTTTTTGGACTTAGCTTTTCTCCCTTCGGGTAGCGCCACACAATAAAAGAGCATCGCACTTCCCCTCCTTTACCCTTAAGCTTAGGGGTACGATACGTGGATTTTTTTTTTGGCTAAAGTACCGCAATTTTGTCAAAAAGAAACGCGCTCTGTCTTGCTTTGGCAGCCCCAGAAATAATTTCTGACATTTAAATTTTGTAATTTTGGACATCTATCAAATTTTAAATTAGTTTACAAAATGTTTAATTTCTTAACGTAATGCAAATGTAAAGTATATTTTGGTGTAAAAAGTTATAAAATACATAAATGTACTAAATAGGACGTCAACATTCAATATTTAATTAAAATTATTCTACACAGCCTGAAAATAAATCTGCACTCATGGAATACAATAATATGGTGAAAAGGTAAATTTTTAATAATAATTGATCATTTTTATACTGCAATAAACGACTTATTTTCATTTTAGAGAAACATACTATGAATGGGAGAAGAGCTTTCATATTTTTAGTATTCTACATACATATTTTTGCACATAAATACTATATTGGGTTAAAACAAGAATTAAAAGGTTAATTTAATCAACATTTCGAAAATGTAGATGATTCCTAATTTACTATATAACTATAGTACAAGGGCGATTATTTACACTCAGGAGGTGGCCAACATTTAATGACGAATCACATAACTTATAGATCCCAATTTAAAAGAAAATAAGGACTGAACAAATAATATGAATACTTTTTATAGTTTTAAATTAAATATATTTTTTTGAAATTTAATAAAATTATTAGTAATTCTAGCCTCATGTTCCAGTCTTACGCTACTCAGGACTAGAATTATTTTGTAATTCTTGGTTATTGAATATAAATCTTACTAAATTTTTATTATAAAAATAAACTATAATCTTATGTAATTAAGTACATTTATTACATAATATTACTACATTAAATTTTAATTAAATTTTAATGATTTCAAGAGTTGGCAAAGTTGCATTGAAGGGGGATAATACCCCATGTGGTACTGTGCACAGTAATGCATGATAATATCACTTGCACGCAGACCAAATGATAGTGCACTACCTTTTGTGGATCACCGGCTTATAGCGACTTCCAAACCACTGTTTTAAGGCACAAATAAATTTTTTGTACAAGAATTCTTAAAGTAGTCCCTATTCTCCCCTCAACGGATAGGTTTCCTTCTTTTATAGAAATTGAACAAAGTATTATTTCTGCTCCCTAGCTTAATTTAAGGAAGTAGAATTAAATTTAATAATTTATGATAATTCCGCAAAAAGAGCAGTCTTACTGTATAGTCGGCCACAATTCTCCATGTCACAAGGTTTTAAAATATTTTTATATAATATATATTATGTTTACAAAAATATTTTACTTTAGGTAATAGAAACAAAATAGAATAAAATGGCTTAAGCTTATTGGAAGGTCAATTGAGGAAAGTCAATAGTTACACGTTTGCGAGGTGAGGTCAGCTGGTGCTATATGGAGTGACTATACTTCAGTTCAAAAAATGCTTTTAAATCTTCCTATATTATTGCTAAGATAATACATAATTTTCTTACCTTAGTATTTTATTTAATAGATAAGTATATTTTTTAGATTTTTAATGGGAATTAGGGTTTTAAATCTTACTTAAAAAACATTATTTATAAAATTGTATTCTACTGACACCTGCCTAAATCAAAAAAATTTATATTGTCAAATCAATGTAATAGGGTTGCCGTATTGAGTTAATGAAGGCTTCTACATATATTTTTTTAAGCTCCGGCACCGGAACCTTATAAAATGAAAGAAAGTCCAAATCTCGTATCCCTAAGCTTAAGGGGAAAAGAGGGGAAATTTCCGATTTTCATTTGTTGTGTGGCGCTACCCGAAAGGAAGAAAAAAACGAAAACCAGAGCAAAAACAGATCAAGTACAGATGAAGTGACCCTAACTCTGAGATATTTTCCCCCAAAGATGAAATAGAAAATTCAATTTTTTTAAATAACTCTATTACTTTTTAATATGTTTTAACTATTTTTTTAGAATTGTTTAAGAAAATTAATGCGCATCGAATGATTTTAACAGAATTTTTGAAAATTATCAGATTAGTCAGAGGCGGACTTCCGTAATGGTTCCAAACCGTTAAGTTTTTTAGGGTTAGAAATTTTAGACTTTTAATATTTTTTTTTAACATTCCGTAAGCAGTTTTGATCAAAAAAGTACTCTACAGAAAATTCGATAAAATGAAGCGTTTCTGAGAAAAAGACACTTCTTTAATCCAAAGACAGGAGGACTGTAAAAAATATTTTTATATTATTTTAAAAATTATATAAATTTGAACTTGTGGCATTATTTTGACAAGATCTAATCACCCCTAAGAGATGTTGGAAACATTCTGGGACACCCTGTATAACACTAGGCAACACGGTTTCTTGCTCCAATTGAAGTGATAAGTTTTTTAACTAATTTTGGGTCAATAAGACCGAAGCTGGCTTCAGAATGTTTCTATTGTCTCAAGTTTCTGAGAAATATGAGATAAAAGTGGTTAAACATCATTATTTTAGCCCTCTGTTGTTTTAAAAAAATGGGAGACAAAAATATTTTGAAGGCAAATTTGTATTGGGCGACTCAATGTTAGTTAAAAAATACCCAACCTAGATTATAAAAACTTTAAATTCATAAGTAAAAAAATAAGGATACTAGGGAAAAAAATATTTTAAAAAAATTGGATCATTTGACACAACTAAGTAGATGTGGGGAGTGAGGAGATCATCTCTCTAAGGGAACGTCACAAAGTATCACTACGGGGTCAAAAATAAACTAGAAATAAGTTACGTAATACGGTTCTTATGTAATCATTTTTATGATGTAGAACCATTAAAAAAACGACAAAAAATACGCAATATTTTTTTTTATAAATTATTTTTAAATTAGCATAATTGCCTGTACTAAAATTTAAAAAATACACACGCAGGATTCTGGGCCTATAAATTGATAAGAAAAAATATAATACCCTTGGGAAAAAAGTTTAATTTTATTTTTTTTTTTCATTTATTTTATTTTTACGAACAAATTAAGCCAAATAAAAAAATATTTTTCTAGAGAATTTCATAAGCAACAAATTAAGTCCTATGAAATTTTTACTAAATCTTGACAGTTTTGCCAAAAATGAGCAATTAAGTAAACTGTGCACTTTTTTAAGCTTTTTATTTTTTTTTTCGCTTACTTACTATAACAGTAGGTCCTTCGCATATGGATTTTTGAATTCTTCGTATTTTATTTAATATACCCTAAAATTTTCAAAATCCTACCATTTTTTTTAAGATTTTGAAAAAATCCGTCATTATTTACTTGACTTATATCTCAAAAATGTGAGGTGCTGGACTTTTTCTAAGAACAGATTCGGATTCTACGCTCTTAAATTGGTAATAAAAATTTACTTTCAGATCAGGCCAAAAAAAAGTTGAGATTTGTTGTCTGGTGTAATTAAAAATATTTTTTTCAAATATTTTTAATGGGATAGAAGCTGTACTTCTATATGTGAAAATTATTTCATATTTCCCATCAGCCTGCGAAGTTACGAAGAGCTTTATAAGCTTTTTAAAGTACCACTTCTGTCTACATGTATAATTAATTGATGGTTCTTGAATGGATTAATACGATCTGGAACTGACAAAATAGCCCTTGAGCACGTGCTTATACATGTAAAAATGGATGCATAGAGAAATTTTAGACAAGCCTACCTAATCATGTAGAAATTGGAATAAATTTAATAGGTATGTTAAAATTAGTTAGGAATGTTTTACAATATACTGTATTAGCGAGCTTTTAAAAAGCAAAATATGTGTGTGACGAGACCCAATTATAATTAAAAATAATTATTTTAGTATACTGACTGTATAATATACACCTTATGTTTCGCAGACGCCCAAATAGTACTAGCTCAGGATATTGACGATATAGAATACATCACACGAAAGCTTATCGAGGAGTACAAAAAATGGGGATTAGACTTAAACACAAATAAAACGGAGTACAACAAGTTCCTATTTTAAATGACAGACAGGCAATTAAATACTGTGACATAAATAAATATCTGGAAATGCATGTATCTAAAGATGGGACCCTTGACATGTAGAAAATGGAATAAATATAATAGGTATGTTAAAATTAGTTAGGAATGTTTTACAATATACTGTAATAGATCGGAAGTGAAAGAAACAGACCGGAAGTGAGAACACAAACCGGAGTGACAAAGAGACCGGAAGTGACAAAGAGACCGGAGGTGAGAAAACAAACCGGAAGTGACAAAGAGACCGGAAGTCAAATAAACAGACCGGAAGTGAAAGAAACAGACCGGAAGTGAGAACATAAACCGGAAGTGACAATGAGACCGGAAGTCAAAGAAACACACCAAAAGTGAAAAAAACAGACCGGAAGTGAGATCACAAACCGGGAGTGACAAAGACCTAGAGTAAAAGAAACAGACCGGAAGTGAGAACACAAACCGAAAGTGACAAACAGACCGGAAGTGAGAACACAAACCGGAAGTGACAAACAGACCGAAAGTGAAAGAAACAGATCGGAAGTGAGAACACAAACCTTAAGTGACAACCAGACCGGAAGTGAAAGAAACAGACCGGAAGTGAAAGAAACAGACCGGAAGTAAAAGAAACAGTCCGGAAGTAAAAGAATCAGACCGGAAGTGAGAACACAAACCGGAAGCGAGATCACAAACCGGAAGTGAGATCACAAACAGGAAGTGAGATCACAATCCGGAAGTGAGATCACAATCCGGAAGTGAGATCACAAACCGGAAGTGAGATCACAAACCAGAAGTGAGATCACAAACCGGAAGTGAGATCACAAACCGGAAGTGAGATCACAAACCGGATGTGAGATCACAAACCGGAAGTGAAAAACAGACCGGATGTGACAAAGAGACAGAAAGTGAAAGAATCAGACCGGAAGTGAGAACACAAACCGGAAGTGACAAAGAGACCGGAAGTGGGTTCACAAACCGAAATTGAGATCACAAACCGTAAGTAAGATCACAAACCGGAAGTGAGATCACAAACCAGAAATGAGATCACAAACCGGAAGTGATTTCACAAACCGGAAGTGATTTCACAAACCGGAAGTGGGATCTCAAACCGGAAGTGGGATCTCAAACCGGAAGTGAGATCACAAACCGGAAGTGAGATCACAAACCGGAAGTGATTTCACAAACCGGAAGTGATTTCACAAACCGGAAGTGAAATCACAAACCGGAAGTGAAATCACAAACCGGAAGTGATTTCGAAACCGGAAGTGAGATCACAAACCGGAAGTGGGATCACAAACCGGATGTGGGATTACAAACAGGAAGTGAGATCACAAACCGGAAGTAAGATCACAAACCGGAAGTGAGATCACAAACCGGAAGTGATTTCACAAACCGGAAGTGATTTCACAAACCGGAAGTGAGATCAAAAACCGGAAGTTGGATCACAAACCGGAAGTGGGATCACAAACCGGAAGTGGGATCACAAACAGGAAGTGATTTCACAAACCGAAAGTGAGTTCACAAACCGGAAGTGAGTTCACAAACCGGAAGTGAGATCAAAAACCACAAGTTGGATCACAAACCGGAAGTGAGATCACAAACCGGAAGTGGGATCACAAACCGGAAGTAAGATCGAAAACCGGAAGTGATTTCACAAACCTTAAGTGAGATCACAAACCGGAAGTGGGATCACAAACCGGAAGTGATTTCACAAACCGGAAGTAATTTCACAAACCGGATGTGAGATCACAAACAGGAAGTGAGATCACAAACAGAAAGTGAGATCACAAACCGGAAGTGAGATCACAAACCGGAAGTGAGATCACAAACCGGAAGTGAGATCACAAACCGGAAGTGAGATCACAAACCGGAAGTGAGATCACAAACCGGAAGTGAGATCACAAACCGGAAGTGAGATCACAAACCGGAAGTGGGATCACAAACCGGAAGTGAGATCACAAACCGGAAGTGAGATCACAAACCGGATGTGGGATCTCAAACCGGATGTGGGATCTCAAACCGGAAGTTGGATCTCAAACCGGAAGTGAGATCACAAACCGGAAGTGAGACCACAAACCGGAAGTGGGATCTCAAACCGAAAGTGAGATCACAAACCGGAAGTGGGATCACAAACCGGAAGTGGGATCACAAACCGGAAGTGAGATCACAAACCGGAAGTAACATCAGAAACCCGAAGTGATTTCACAAACCGGAAGTGAGATCACAAACCGGAAGTGGGATCACAAACCGGAAGTGGGATCACAAACCGGAAGTGATTTCACAAACCGGAAGTAAGATCACAAACCGGAAGTGAGATCACAAACCGGAAGTAATTTCACAAACCGGAAGTGAGATCACAAACCGGAAGTGTGATCAAAAACCGGAAGTGGGATCACAAACCGGAAGTGGGATCACAAACCGGAAGTGAGATGTGAGATCACAAACCGGAAGTGAGATCACAAACCGGAAGTGAGATCACAAACCGGAAGTGAGATCACAAACCGGAAGTGAGATCACAAACCGGAAGTGAGATCACAAACCGGAAGTGAGATCACAAACCGGAAGTGAGATCACAAACCGGAAGTGCTATCACAAACCGGAAGTGAGATCACAAACCGGAAGTGAGATCACAAACCGGAAGTGGGATCACAAACCGGAAGTGATTTTACAAACCGGAAGTGGGATCACAAACCGGAAGTGGGATCACAAACCGGAAGTGGGATCTCAAACCGGAAGTGAGATCACAAACCGGAAGTGAGATCACAAACCGGAAGTGATTTCACAAACCGGAAGTAACATTACAAACCGGAAGTGAGATCACAAACCGGAAGTGAGATCACAAACCGGAAGTGGGATCACAAACCGGAAGTGATTTCACAAACCGGAAGTGATTTCACAAACCGGAAGTAAGATCACAAACCGGAAGTGAGATCACAAACCGGGAGTGACAAAGAGACCGGATGTGGGTTCACAAACCGAAATTGAGATCACAAACCGTAAGTAAGATCACAAATCCGAAGTGAGTTCACAAACCGGAAGTGAGATCACAAACCGGAAGTGAGATCAAAAACCGGAAGTGGGATCACAAACCGGAAGTGAGATCACAAACAAATAAATAAAACTAAAACAATAAAATTTGGTGGTTTGTTACAAATAACTGCTGTTCAACACAAGCACTTGTGCTTAGGAATATGCATGCAATAAATAATTTTTTTAAATTAATGTAAATATGCTTTCCATCAAATTTATATTATATTATCAAACACTTTGGATATTTATAAATATTGTAAACATTTACTATAATTACATTACATTACATTACATGTTTGTCCAACCTCGTACTATTCTACTTAATTAAGCATCCCCTAAGTCCAGGACTTGTGTGAGCTAGTAGTAGAGGGAACCACCGGCTTATACTGACTTTCGAACCAGTAAATAATAGTCGTCCGTAAATTCTACAGACTAGTAAAAAAAAGCTTCACTTTCCCTCTGAGTGAAACATACTATTTTTTCTTTAAGCATCCTATATATATATTTTAATTTTTGCATTTAATTTATTCAGTATTTTTTTTTTTTTTTTTATTGAAATAAAACCCTTTCTTAGTTTATTTTAAATTTTTTTCGTAGGCTAAATCGTACACTTTTCGCGATTTCGATGGTAACTTGTGTAATGTAGCATTTGCAATTTCGGAGAGATATGTAGGTGTATAAACCATATATTCAATGAATTTTAATCAATTTCACACAAGGTTTTTGCGCAGAATCTGGAGTCAACCACTTGTTTACATAATAAATAAACAATTTTGAAGTATGGCTGTCATCAAAAAGTCAAAGAGTCCTGCCGCCAGTGGTGGTTTTGCTAACAAACTTTTTTTTACGGCGTACAACAATACTCATTTTTTTACTGTAAAAAAATAGATCACTTTTAACTAGTGTGTTCAATTATAAAACATTTTAGCACGCTTGAAGAAAAATTGAATTGATAATAAAATATCCTACTACAGTTTAGAATTTACAGTTCAAACTTAGTAATGGAAAATGCATGCACTCAGAAAATTTCGTTGTATTTTTAATACTGAATGTTATTTGTTAATACATATCTTTTATTTATATCACCACCATTGGAATTTAATACTTTACTTGTGATATTAAATACTGCAATGTGTGTATTGTATACAAAATGTTGTCATACTAACATAGAGACCGTGCTGGTACATTTGGATCCCCACGCAACATGTGTTTATTAATACTGTAACATTGGGTAAATTATATAACAGTTATAGCTTGGTATACTTTAAGTTGTAGTTATTGTGTTATTGATCTACTTTAAAGTATGTTACAGTATTTAGTAAAATAACAATCGGTAAATAATACCAAAATTTTGATTAGGAATAATACAGAAAAAAGTAAAAAAAGGATCGATTATTTTGTCAGTGTGTAATTGTGTGTGGTTGAAATCTTTATATTATTACTAATCCAAATTTTGGTATTATTTACCGATTGTTAATTTTTCTGAATACTGTAACATACTTTAAACTAGGTCAGTAATACAACTTAACAACAACTTAAAGTATACCATACTATAAGTGTGATATGCTTTACCCAATGTTACAGTAATTTTTACTATCATATAACATGCTAATATTAATAAACACATGTTGCGTGGGGATTCAAATGTACTAGCACGGTCTCTATGTTAGTATGACAAAATTTTGTATACACACATTGCAGTATTAAAAGTCCAAACTTTCTAGTATTTACAAATAAAGAAAAATCAATTTTCATGTAAATCACTAACTTGTAGAAGTTAACGATAGCTATTGGTTAGAGAATTAAAAAAATTACATAATGATTAAAAAATTTAATTACATTAGTATAAAAATTCTAACTTTGGCATTGGGAACAAGCCAGGTGACTGAGTTTTGGCGTCTATAAAAGAGCATAAAGAAATATTCATTTTAAGATAATATCTTATTACGTATTATTATGTTATAATGTGTTATGTATTATGTAATAATTCACCATTTGTGAGAAATACCCATATACATATAGCTTTAGAGCCACTTAAATAATACCTACCTACGTATTTTAGTAAACATTTCTCTGTGCGTAGAATAAATTTCATATAATATTTATCAGGAAGATAGAAATCATATACACGGTGCATTTGAAATAGCGTCGGAAATTTTAACAGATGATTCTACATCATAAAATATGACAAAAAGTTCCCATAAACATATGTCTAAAAATGCGTCATAAGGGAGCTACGCCCCTTTGAAAGTGGCTAAAAAAATCGGTTTTTATTTAATAACTCAGGAACCCTTTGAGATATATCAACCAGGTTTTGCACGTTAACTAATCCTATCCAGGCCCGTTTGTGTGTGTTATTTTCATGTACTTATTTCAACCAGGGGTGTGCGAAACGGGGGGGGGGGGGTTATCAGTTTTTTGTCCCAAACTTTTTTCTGTGTAACTTTTTTGCAATTTTATTTTTGAAATATGATTCCTCAGGTCAAAATACATAAAAAAGGTACTCTTGTTGTAATCCTGTAGGATTAACCGTTTTCGAGAAAAGTTCATTTGAAGGTAAAATTTCACGGTTCGAGGACGAAAAATTAAATACTAAAATGTTGAAAACCAAAATTTTAATGATGCAGGGCGAATGTACATTAAAAACTAAGAAAAAAACCTCATTTAC
The DNA here is from genome assembly GCA_958510825.1 of Brachypterus glaber. Lineage (NCBI taxonomy): Eukaryota > Metazoa > Arthropoda > Insecta > Coleoptera > Kateretidae > Brachypterus > Brachypterus glaber. The sequence goes on along the minus strand of OY294052.1, from coordinate 21,714,764 downwards.
AGGTACTTCCAAAAATCAATCCTAATAGAGCTATGGTCTCCTAAATATGCACCATTTTTAAAGGGCTATGGTAGCTTTAAAAGCGTTTTTTCGACCTACATGTATGGAAACTTTTTTTCTTAGTTTTTGATGTAGAATAGCATTGCATCATTAAAATTTTGGTTTTCGACATTTTAGTATTTAATTTTTCGTTCTCGAACCGTGAAATTTCACCTTCAAATTAACTTTTCTCGAAAACGGTTAATCCTACAGTAATTCAACAAGAGTACCTTTTTTATGTATTTTGACCTGAGGAATCATATTTCAAAAATAAAATTGCAAAAAGTTACACAGAAAAAAGTTTGGGACAAAAAACTGATAAGGCCCCCCCGTTTCGCACAACCCTGGTTTAAATAAGTACGTGAAAATGACATACAAAGATGGGCCTTATTAGGATTAATTCACGTGCAAAACCTCGTTAACATATCTCAAAGGGTTCCTGAGTTATTAAATAAAAACCGATTTTTTTAGCCAATTTCAAAGGGGCGTAGCTCCCTTATGACGCATTTTTAGATATATGTTTATAGGAACTTTTTGTCATATTTTATCATGTAGAATCACCTGTTAAAATTTCCTACGCTATTTCAAATACACCCTGTATAACCTATAATATAATATGTTTATATATGATAGAAATTCTTAATGCTTAAACGGGAATTGAGGAGAAGAAATAATATAAATAAATAATAATTATTTAAAAATAAGAAAAATATATTAACAAGCATTATCATATTCGAAGACTCAGGGGAGGGGCTAATATTTTGCTCATTCCTGAGTACAGTTGAAGACTTCTGTTCCTTAGACTAAAAATCTTGGTCATCAAGTTTTTAAGCGAGGGTTGCCAAGTGATTCCTTGAATTTTCCTGAGAGGGTGCACTCGATGGCTTCTTTTTTTAATCATATTTTCAAGGGTTGGCTCTCTTGTTCCCAAACCACGTTCCGGCCCTGGATATACTGAACAATTTGCAACTTACAACTCTCACAAAAACATTAATTAAATAGCTACATATATTCTCACAAAAAAGTAATGAAACCATCAGTTAAACCGTTTTTTTTCCTTTCCGGATTGGCATTAACAAAATTTATTACAAATCAATGATGACCTTAAAATTCCTATGATTTAACATTTTAATCAAAATTCTTGTAACCATTGATTGTGCCTTTTTGATCAAAATTAGTTTAAAAATCTCAATATGTACTAGAACTTAAAAAATCTTATTTACTTTACATACCTACCTATATCCACATCCACATCCACATGTTTTAAGGCATATCCACAAGCTCGCATAATAACGTAATAAATAACAATGCGATGACGTGATTGGCTTGATGTGCCGCCATGTATCTTGTAAGCCAATCAAGGCACCTCATTCTTATATTTTATGTTCTTATGCAAGCTTCTGCATAGGCCTTTAAACAGCGAATAACACAATTTAAAAAGTTTTCTTGTCCATGCTGGAAAAAAATATGTATATGTTAGTTGAGGCCATATTTTAGTTGGTTAAAATCAAGATAAGTTTACACTTTACGGTTTAAAGCCATCTTGGTTAAAATGCATTTTTTTAACTTTTTTTTTAAGCGAAAATACTCAGTTATTAATAAAGATATCGATATAGGTTTTTTTTTCATTGTTTTAAAGACTTGCTTGAGAACCCAACGTAGCGTCGTACCTTTTTTTTTGTTTTTAATATCATTCATATCCTTCGAAAATCAGGAAATTTTCGTTATTTCAATCATAAGAAACTAAGGGCATATCCATAGGCTCGCATGAAAATATATTACATAACAATTCGATGCCGTGATTGGCTTGATGTGCTGTCATGTATCTTGTAAGCCAATCACGGCATCGCATTCTTATGTTTTACGTTTTTATGCAAGCTTCTGGATAGGCCTTAAGTCCTTAAGTGAAAAAATTAAAAAAGACGACGGTAGGCACTCAAGCAACAATTAACTGTGCAATAAAAAATACTAATATCTTTAATAATAATAATAAGGGGAATTTGGTTTGAAAAATCGAAATTCATAAATCGTAATATAACATGTAACTATGTATAATTACTTTTCCCCTAAGAACGTCTTTCGTTAGTAAAAAAAAATCGAAAAATTTTTTACGTTTCTGGACGTTTTATATCCAAAAAATACAATTCCGTAAATTCTGTCGGCCGGCCTGTCTGTCGGTCTGTCGCACAGTGTTTCCTAGATACCTTTTAAATCTGTCTTCGGGGTCGCTGATTACGAATCTGGAGTCAAAATGTGAAAATTCAAAATGGCGGACACTTGTCCGTTGTTTATTGAGTTTTTTCTTAATACTTTGCTTTGCTAAAAACGAATTTGACATTTAAAATTTCCAATTCTAAATGGGGGGGGGGGGATCAAGGCTAGAGTTTATATTTTATTGTATTCGATAAAAAATTACAAAAAAATGTATTTGGGTCACATAGGTAGAGAATATATAGAGGAAATAAACGTTTGCGCAGGTTTCTGCGCTGCGTAATAACAATAGATAGAAAATTGACAAAAAGTCCAAACGGTAAAAATGGCGGTTCTACGTTGCCAACAATATTTCAACCGTATAATTTTTAATTATAAAAACCAATAAATTTCCAATATTTTGCTACAAATTTTAATAAGAACACTCAAAGACAGCATAAATTTACATTCAAACCGTTTAAATGCAAGCAAACGTAAATTTGCATGGGTAGGAGGTCCGACAACGCTGCAATCTGTCATTTTGTTGTGAAAACGAATAATTTGTGATATTTTGTTTGTGGCGTTGTTTTTGGTATTTGCGTGTCTTTATAGTTTTATTTTGTTTATAGTGTTAAAATTTTTAACTTAAAAATAACTTGTTTTGTAAAGACTTGTAAAATTTTGAAAAACCTTTTCGAGGTTTTGTTTTTGTTTACAAATTTTGATGTTTAAAAGGTAAACATGGCGGACTAAATTTTACACACCTAATGTGTTTTTGTCTTTGTCTAATACCCACTATAGCTTCTCTACCTATGTGATTTTGGGTCCGTTTCAGTCCAAGAAAAAGGAAACTTTGACAGATGTCAAATATCGATTTTTGGCAAATGGCCCATTTTTGCATCAAATTTTGGCAACATGAAATTTTCAAGAGTATTTTTGGATTTTTGCGTCAAAAACTCATGTCAAAACTTTATTTAAATAGTAAATAATTCAAAGAGGTTTATTTAAATAACGCTCTATCCAAAAATGTATTTATGAAATATACCAGTTTTCATATATTTTTTAATTTAAATTTTTTACCGAAAGCTGATGGCCTAATTTTTATCGGAGTTGTTCCTTATTATATAAAGAATAATTCTTTTACATAATTGGCTGCCACGAGGTGCTATTGCAGGGTGCACCTCCATCAGAAAATAAAAACTTGCTTTTAAACTTTAAAATTATCATTATCAAACCAGTTTTAAAACTGATAACTTTTACTGATATCCAGCAAAAGATCAATGTCTATTAAATATTGTCCAAACCTAGCTGACTAAAAACTATATTTGTAATAAAAAAATCTAAAGTTTACAACAAATTTTTATTTTCTGATGGAGGTGCACCCCGCAGTGGCACCTCGTGGCAGCCAATTAAGTAAAAGAATTATTCTATATATAATAAGGAACAACTTCAATAAAAATTACGTAATCGGCAGCTTTCGGTAAAAAGTTATACAAATTTAAATTATTTGTCATAAATGCATTTTTGGATTAGGCTTTATTTAAATAAAACTATTTGAATTATTTGCTATTTAAATAAAGTTTTAAAATGATTTTTTTACGCAGAATCCAAAAATACTCAACTCAAAAATGAGCCATTTAGACAAAAATCGATATTTGACATCTGTCAAAGTTTTTTTCAACTTTTGGGAATAAATGCCTTTTCCTTGGACTAAAACGCACCCAAATGCATATTTTTGTAATTTTTTATTGAAAACAATAAAATATCAACTCTAGCCTTTATCCGCCATTTTGAATTGGAAATTTTAAATGTCAAATTCGTTTTTAGCCCAGCCAATAAACTCCAAGTACATTTAAAAATTAAGAAAAAACTCGATAAACAAAAAAGTGTCCGCCATCTTGAATCCGCCATTTTGAATTTTGACATTCGTAATCAGCGACCCCGAAAACCCCTTAAAAGGTACTTTTTCAGATATATGGCAGCAAAAAGTTATCTAGGAAACACTGTCTGTCTGTCGGTCTCTCGGTCGGTCTGTCTGTGTCCGGGAAATTTGTGACCACGATAACTCAAGAACGTTTCGGGCTAAAGACTTCAAATTTGGTTGATTATCCAAAGTTCTAGGTTGGGATTGTTTTTGGTAAAAATCAGATTGGGGTAAGGGGGTAAAATGGGGTAAAAATATTTTATTTCAAAACATTTTTTTTTTTTTCAATTTATTTTTCGTTTCGCCATAAAATAATTTTTTTTTTGAAAAACTGGAAAAAATGTTATTTTTTGATTTTTTTTATTTTTTGTTTTCGTTTTTGATTTTAATGAACCTGCCTATAGGGGAAAGTATTATTTTGTTGGCAGCAGTATTTATTATTTGAAAGGATTCTTGAATTATAATTTGGGATCGAAAGCTATTTTAAACCAGTAATTATTCTCTTTATTCATATTTTATTCTACAATATTACTAATCAAGGTTTTAATTAAAAAAAAAAACGAACGTTTGTAATTATATTTTAAACGTTTGAATATTATGTACATAATATTTGTATAGGTATATACAAAGAATACATATTTTTTATTTCGCAGACTCAACAAAAAATGCGTATCAAAAGAAGGTTTTTTCTATACAATCGCATAAAACATAAGCTAAGCTTCTTTTCTTTAATTTATAGGATCTTGGATCAAGATCCTTGATAAAAGATAAAATATACAGGGGGTTCATTTACATGACAACCTCAAATAACTAAGTTTAACATTTTTAGAAAAAATGCTTACAAGTCGATTTTTTTATTTTTAGGGGCACATGTTTTCAAATAAAAAGAAATTAATGCCCCTGTCCCCGAACCTTTACGGGTATCTTATTTTTTATTAAATTAAACCATAGGTCAAGTGATGTCTTATTTAAAGGTTATTATATTTATATATATATATATATATATATATATATATATATATATATATATATATATATATACCGGGTGTCCCAACTCTATTTACCCAGCGATTTTCTAGAAAACTAAAAGAGATAATCAAGGTCTTCGAAAACCATCTTAAATTAGACAACTTAAACTATCTTTTAGCATATATTTAATATTTTCAGCTCTTAGGGGACATGGGGGGATTTTTATTTAAATGAAAATAGGGGTCGTTTGATTCATCATTTTAAAGCAAATAAAATTGTCTATTGGTCTGTATATTTTTTTATTTTTTAAGGTTTTTTTTTTAGTAAATTTTTATTTGTGTCAATTAAAATTAGTTTAAAAGTATAATTTACGTATATTTTTATCATAAAATTAGTAATTTTTAAAAAACTGTTTGATTTTTTAGAGAAATTTTGACAAAAATACCCATTTTCAAGCCTATTTTAAACCAAAAAAAAAAAAATGTTTAAAAAAAATAAAAAATATATAGTTAAATGGAGAATTTTATAAGCTTTAAAATAATGTATCACACGACCCCCCTTTCTTTTTAAAAAATGTCCCTCTATGTCCCCTGCCCACATTTCAAGAGCTGAAAGTATCAAATGCTAATAGTTTAAATTATCTTATTTAAAATAGGTTTCTCAGAACTTGATTATCTCTTTTAGTTTAAGAGAAAATGGCTGGGTAAATAGAGTTTGGACACCCGGTATATATACAAGCTGTTAATTTTTTAAGATCGCTTTATTAGTTTTGCTTTCCCATTTTGAACATTTTCAAAATTTCGGAAAGCCTTGTATTCGTGCAAAAATTTTCAAAATTTTTTTTGCGTATTTTTGCGTTTTATGACGTTTTATGACGTTTTATGTCGATACAAATCAATTTCAAGCAAAAAAAAATGTCGCTCGGTCGGTCGATCGATCGGTCGGTCGTTCGGTCTGTCCGGGAAATCTTGTGCAAGTGGGGTTAATACATTTTTTTTTAATGTGAAAATTGCTATATAGGGGTTTTTGAGGTTGCTGAAATTGAATCTGATAATAAAAAAATTTTAATTCCACCCCCAAGGAGGTGAGGGGGTAAATATTTTGAAATATTTTCAATATTTTCCTCAAAATTGGTACATAGGGGCTTTTGGGGTTGACGAATTTGAATCTGATAATAACTTTTTTCTAATTTCACCCCCTGAGGGGTGGGGGGTAGTTTTCCTGAAAACTGGTGTATTGGGGTTTTTGAGGTTGCTGAAAGTGAATCTGATAATAAAAATATTCTAAATCCACCCCCTAAGGGGTGAGGGGTAGTTGTCGTGAAAATTGGTATATTGGAGTTTTTGAGGTTGCTGAAAGTGCATCTGATAATAAAAATATTCTAAATCCACCCCCTAAGGGGTGAAGGGTGCATAGGGGCTTTTGGGGTTGACGAATTTGAATCTGATAATAACTATTTTCTAATTTCGTGAAAACTGGCGTATTGGGGTTTTTGAGGTTGCTGAAAGTGAATCTGATAATAAAAAATTTCTAAATCCACCCCCTGAGGGGTGAGGGGTAGTTTTCGTGAAAACTGGTGTATTGGGGTTTTTGAGGTTGCTGAAAGTGAATCTGATAATATAAATATTCTAAATCCACCCCCTAAGGGGTGAGGGGTAGTTTTCGTGAAAATTGGTATATTGGGGTTTTTGAGGTTATTGAAAGGGAATCTGATTATAACAAAATTCTTCACCCCCAAAGGGGCAGAGGGTAGTTTTCGTGAAAATTGGTATACTAAGGTTTTTATGGTTACTGAAAGTGAATCTGATAATAAAAAAATCCATTTTACGCGCGGAGGTGAAAAATGGGAAAGCTCTTTTACTGGGCAGTGTATTTTAGATAATATCTAAATATATATTATTTAACTTTAAAGTTTTCCGAGAAGTTTTCAAATGTACTCAGTTTTTTTTAACAGCTTATCAAAATATATCCTAAATAACTTCAAAATTAAACATATTTAGGAAAAATCCTCGGACAGGTCAATTTTTATTTTTAGGGGGGCATCTTTTCTTATAAAAAAGTTAATGGCCCCCTGCCTCTGTTCCCATGGGGCCCCATCTTATTTTTTTCCAATAAAACCATTTGTCAAGTTAAATTTTAAATGAATTTCAAAGCTTAATTTTGATTATAACCTTTTTTATTTTTTAAAATCGTTTCATTAGTTTTTGAGAACTTGTGTTTAAAAGTATTGTTTTTTTTAAACAAATTATCAAAAAACCAAAATAAAATATCCCGAAACGTATATCATGTCCACATGCAGTTTAACCCATTAAGGACTACCTTCTTAATATTCATACCGATTTACTGGTTACTATAAGGAGTGTTCTAAAATGTACGTAGTTTCCAATTTATTTATTTATAGCTTAGCATATCGTCCACTAAAGGCTCTAGTTGTCTAACTCCAAATTTTTCAAAAATGAGATTTTTATCAAATTTGCTTCATTATCTGATTACCAACATACTTCAAAAAAAAAAAAAGTTGCATTAAACCAATATCAGCCTCAAAAAATGCGATTGCGAGAAAACAATTAAATGAGAACTGTCACTAATGTCAAACTATTTCTCGACAACAGGGGATCCCGTTTATACCCTATGTTTAAGTTTATATTTCAGAAAAAAAACTAAACTAATTGTAACTTAAATCCTTTTTATAATAATAAATACTTAACTAAATCCAAAAAACATAAAAAAAATATGCAGCAAACTGTTAAAGATTCGTTACATTTATGATACATACATAATTATGTATAATAATATACATTAGAATTTAGTTAGATAATATTTGATTGTTTAATAATATTAGATTTTAATAATATTGACCACAAAAATGTAAATAAGGTATTTAAGTTTTGAATGTTGCTTAATAATTATTATATTTTTAAGAAAGTTATCTAACTGTCGTTAAAATCAAATGGACAGGAAACAGTGAATAGTACCATTTCATCCTTTTTGGGAATCATCAGCACTGTGTATTCTGTATGTTGCTAATATTCAAATAAAACGTTAGATAGATATAAAAGCATGGTTCCATCTATTGATGTGGTCACTGTTATCTGTTCACTTGTTCCCAAAAGGCAAATCGCCACAATTTAGGGTGCACAGCAACGTGCATTCAAAATGCCACGGACCTAAACCATTATATGAACCTTTAGCCGGTTAAGAAGAGTTAAATAAGTTAAGAATTGACAGTCTATAAAAATATATACTGCACGTTTGTCGGTTAATAACCGAAAAATATATATAAGAAAGTTATCTATCTGTCGTTAAAATCAAATGGACAGGAAACAGTGAATAGTACCATTTCATCCTTTTTGGGAATCATCAGCACTGTGTATCCTGTATGTTGCTAATATTCAAATAAAACGTTAGATAGATATAAAAGCATGGTTCCATCTATTGATGTGGTCACTGTTATCTGTTCACTTGTTCCCAAAAGGCAAATCGCCACAATTTAGGGTGCACAGCAACGTGCATTCAAAATGCCACGGACCTAAACCATTATATGAACCTTTAGCCGGTTAAGAAGAGTTAAATAAGTTAAGAATTGACAGTCTATAAAAATATATACTGCACGTTTGTCGGTTAATAACCGAAAAATATATATAAGAAAGTTATCTATCTGTCGTTAAAATCAAATGGACAGGAAACAGTGAATAGTACCATTTCATCCTTTTTGGGAATCATCAGCACTGTGTATCCTGTATGTTGCTAATATTCAAATAAAACGTTAGATAGATATGAAAGCATGGTTCCATCTATTGATGTGGTCACTGTTATCTGTTCATTTGTTCCCAAAAGGCAAATCGCCACAATTTAGGGTGCACAGCAACGTGCATTCAAAATGCCACGGACCTAAACCATTATATGAAGCTTTAGCCGGTTAAGAAGAGTTAAATAAGTTAAGAATTGACAGTCTATAAAATTATATACTGCACGTTTGTCGGTTAATAACCGAAAAATATATATAAGAAAGTTATCTATCTGTCGTTAAAATCAAATGGACAGGAAACAGTGAATAGTACCATTTCATCCTTTTTGGGAATCATCAGCACTGTGTATCCTGTATGTTGCTAATATTCAAATAAAACGTTAGATAGATATAAAATCATGGTTCCATCTATTGATGTGGTCACTGTTATCTGTTCACTTGTTCCCAAAAGGCAAATCGCCACAATTTAGGGTGCACAGCACACAATAAAATATATTTTTTCTCATGGGATTTAATTATTTTTATGAAGGTTTTATAATGTATAAATTTTATAATATTAATATTATCTAGGTATATATATTATGCCTACCTAGTAGTAATATTATATATTAAAAATAAAAATATAAATTTTTTGTAATAATATTACGCGATATAATACGATAGGTATCCTCTTTTATTTTCCCTTGGAGTTAGACCATTAGTGAATTTAGATTTGGTGGTTAAAATTTAATTTTCAAATAATTTATATAAAATAGATAACAATGAAAAGTTTTAAATACATTAACACATTTCAAACATTTTTACCTGTGAACAAGCTAGTTTTAAAGTTCTAAATTGCTATAATTAAGTTTTAAATCGTTTTTTACGTCTCCTGAAAAATATGACGTTTTGTAGTTAGACCGTTAGAGCCTTTAGATGACGGTATGCAAAAATTATGTTTTTTCACTACCAGCCTAAAAGCACATCTTTATTACTGTTCTTTTCATTGGTAGAAATATTATTTCTCTACCTATGACGTCAGAGGTTCTAAAAATAATAAAATTGCACCATGGTTAATAATGAATTTTTATTCAGCTGTTTTGGCATCTGACGTTTCACTTAATTATTAAATCACATTGCTATTTACAAGTCTCTTTAGGCACCAAATTTATTTATTGCATGATAAATTAAAAAATATTAACTAAATTAGTACCTATAAAACATGTTTTACAAAAAACTTTGAAAAGTGAAAATCATAGATTATACAACCCATATATTATCGTAAGGATCATAGATTACTAGAGGTACAACCCCCATATATTGATTTTTGAGACAATAGATTCTCCCTCACAGTTTTCGCCTGTCCCCTTATTTCTGGGGGAGTACCAGAATCATCACTTTGCATTTCACTTTCCATTTTTATATATTTTATTACACTTAACACGGAAACACTTTCTAACTTAATAATTTTAGCAGATCACCAGAACATTTCTGCCAGAAATGTTATTCATTTGTTTTTTAATGGCCGCGAACGGCCAGCGTGATATTTTAAATTTATAAGCTTTTTCATTAAATTTTAGTAAAAAAATAAATAAATAGCTAATTAATTGTACTGGTAGTGAAAAAAATACTATATTTTCCATGTGAGTGAAGATTTAACATTTTAGACCGCGTCTTGCGGGCTTCGCGCTGGCGCGCTCATCCCGAAATTTGACGCAGGTCAAAAATGTTAAACTTCTCTCACTTGGTAAATAATATACTATTTTTTTTTAATTTTTAGCGAGTAAATTGTTTACATTTTACTACCAATCTCGTTTCACAAGCGAAATAGTATATTGTTTTACTCGTCTGTAGTTTCCAGACTCCACTTCGCGTCGTCCGGAAATTCTACAGACTAGTAAAAAAGAAGCTTCACTTTTCCTCTGAGTGAAACATACTATTTTTTCTTCAAGCATCCTATATATATTTTTTTAAATATTAATTTTTGAATTTAATTTATTTAGTAATAAACTATGTTTTTTTTTTTTAAATTAAAATAGGTCAATAACACCCTTTCGAAATAAACTTAAACCTTCCTTAGTTCATTTTAAATTTTTTTCTTAGGCTAAATCGTACACTTTTCGCGATTTCGATGGTAACTTGTCTAATGTAGCATTTGCAATTTCTGAGAGAGTTGTAGGTGTATAAACGATATCGTCGGCTTACAAGTAAAAGGCACTAAGTCACTTTTTTGCAAAAATGGGATTTTTAGGGTACTGTAATTAATTTTTGATGATCTATGTACAGGTAAACCTAACTAACTTCTAGGTGGACTGCCAAGAGAGTTACCCACTATACAAAACGCACCAGTTTGATTTTGAATAAAATTTTATCTGGCAATAGGCACTAAGTCACTTAGTGCACTTAGTGCGTTTTACTTGTAGATTATTTCAAACGTTTCTGCACTAATCGACTGAGTGTTTGTTTGGCAAAACGTGCATTTTTGTAACAATTATTACTAAAATTAAAAAACAACAGTGAAAGTTAAATTTGTCAATATCTCAAAACCATGTTTTTGGACTTAGTGCTCTTTACTTGTAAGCCGACGATATATTCTTCTTCAATCATTTTTAATCAATTTCACACAAGGTTTTTGCACAGAATCTCGAGTCAACCATCTGTTTACATAATAAACAAACAAGTTTGAAGTATGGCTGTCATCAAAGTCAAAGAGCGCTGCCGCCAGTGGTGGTTTAGCTAACTAACTTTTTTTACGGCGTACAACAATGAACTCATTTTTTTACTGTAAAAAATAGATCACTTCTAACTAGTGTGTTCAGTTATAAAATATGAACATTATAGTACGTTTGAAGAAAAGTTATTTATGGTACTAGTGGGTAAAGTAAGATATTGCCCATGAGAAAATTAACCTGCGAGGCGTCAGCCATCAGGTTAATTTTCGAGAGGGCAATATTCGTTTACCCATGAGTGCCATACAAGGTTTTATCCAATAAATAGCTTAGGAATTCATATTTTATTAAAAATATTAATGACATTTACAAGAAAATAATTTGACAAGTCACAGTTGAGTGGGTAAAGTGCAAATAAACGTGGACCTCCACTACCTAGAACTACCTACTAGTTTGGTGTGTAAATAATAATATAAATAATATAAAGGTAAATAAACACCTTTTTAATAAAGATAATCATTTCAAAGTTTGGAATTGGAATTGGAAGTTACTGCACCTTATTATATTTGCTAATTGTTAGCAAAAAAAACCTTTTATATTAAATTATTTACAACTTATGAAATTTTTGGCATCTACTCTGATGATCGCTGGAGTGGACTGCCCAGTAAAAGAGATATCCCATTTTTCACCTCCGGAAATGAATTGTTATTATCAGATTCACTTTCAACAAACTAAAATAGTCCAATATAGCAATTTTAGCTAAAACTACCCCCCACCCCTTAGGGGGTGCATTTAAAATTAGTATTTTGGATTTTTGAGGTTGCTGAATGTGACAATTGTATTGCGGTTTTTAAGGTTGCTAAAAGTGAATCTGATAAAAAAATGCTAAAGCTTTTTTACTGGGCAGTGTATTTTTTGCTGCTTTAGGAAAAAATAAGATCATTTAGGCAAAAAAATTAATTTTTAGGCAAAAAAATTAATTTTTAGGCAAAAAAATATTTACTTCATGAAAAAGTAAAAATCAAATTTTATTACCTATTAGGTATTTTAAAATTCACTTTACGTAAAAATCTTAGAACTGAAAATAAATGTGCTATCGGAAATAAAAAACACCCTAGTCCTATTATTCCGCCTGAATAATACTGCCGCCGAAACATGAAGGTCGTATCCGAAAATTTGGCTTTTCAGCTTCCCAGCAACTTATGCTACGAAAAAAAAAAGGAGTAATTATTATACTATTCACAGCGCCTGCGCTAGAATAGTATTATACTGTAGTTTCGAATTTTCCAAAATTTTCAAAAATCAAGACAAAAAAATCTTGGATATAAATTTGTTTCATGATAAAATATCATTTTTTCTTTTTTTTATATGTCCGTCTGTCCCTCTGCCAGTCCGATGTCCAATTTTTGTGAACACGATAACTCAAGAAAGAATAATCCGATAGACTTGAAAGAACAATGTTAAAAATAGGCCGTTTTTGGACCCTTCGTGGAAACGTATGAAATATATCAATTCCTATAGATTTGGACATGCTGAACAAGATTCTGGCCTTTAAAATTATAGAAAGGGTGTGGAAGACTGTTTTTTTTTTTCGTGAAAAGGTAAGATTATGTAGATTTTGAGCTAACGATGCCAGGTGTAAAAAAAATATATTTTTTTACAGATTTGAGCACGCTGAACAAGATTCCGTTCTCAAAAATTACAAAAAAAGGTGGAAGACTGTTTTTTCTTCGTAAAAAGGTTAAAATATGTCAATTGCGAGCTAACTATGCAAGTAAAAATAGTATATTATTCAACGATAGTATAATAATTGCTATTTTAGATTTTAAGCTTTCACGGCCATTAAGATATAAAGAACTTTCACTTTCGGGTTTAGACCGTGTTAATGGATTTTCACTTTCCGACGTTTCGTCTCTTACTACTAGAGACATCTTCAGGGATTAATCTGAAACTAAGTGTCACTATTTATGACGAGTTGTGGTTATTCATCCGTGACGAGGTTTTTCCTATCAAAGACTTCCATATTGCAGGTAAGTGGTAACCAGTGTCCCGATTGATATTGTTAGGATGCTTGATGATTTCTATCGATTCCCGTATCTTCCTTGGCATTTTTCTGTTTTCTGTTAATATTTGTTTTGTTTCAGACAAATTGATTTTATGACCTGTTTCATGTACATGTTCGGCTACTGCCGATAAGGAAATTTGTTTCTTTCTTATATTGCGCTCATGCTCTTGAAGTCTTGTAGAAATTTTTCTCACCTATGTAAACCGTACCACAGGAGCAGGGTATTTTATATACGCCTTCTGAACTCAGGGGTATTTTGTCTTTTGTTGAAGTCAAACATTGACCTAATTTTTGGTTGGACCGAAATATAGGCTTAATATTTGACTTCTTCAAAAGTTTACCTATTTTATCCTTATAATAAATATTATACGAGACCTACTTACAACTGGAAATCTTGACCCTAAGTTATGTAAATTATTTGAAGCTTGTCTGACATCTACATATTTTCTGATACAGGGAGAGTTCTATGAACAAGTATCAGGCGCCGCAATGGGATCCCCATTATCACCCCCTGCGGCCAATTCTTTCATGGAATACTTCGAGAAAAAAGCTATTGAGTCATTTCCATTAAAACCTAAAATTTGGCGCAGATACGTAGACGATGTCTATGCTATTTGGCCCCATGGCATGGAAAGCCTTCAAGGTTTTCTAAATCACCTCAATTCCCAACATAAATCTATACGGTTTACGATGGAAATTGAGAACAACGGATCACTTCCCTTTTTGGACGTTTTGGTTTACAAAACGGAAAATGGCTCAATAGGACACTCGGTATACAGGAAGAAAACCCACACTGACAGATACCTAAACGCATTTTCACATCACCATCCCTCTCAAAAACGCTCGGTAGTTAATTCACTTGTTCATAGGGCTTTCATGATTTCAGACAAGAATTCCCTAGACACAGAACTCCTTAAACTAACCAAAGCCTTGACCATGAACGGTTATACCAAAAAAGACATTAATAAGACCATATACAAACACAGAAATCCCAGACCCAAACAACAGGACAATAGTGACAATGACAGACAGACACAAGTTATACTTCCCTATGTAAGCGGTATCACGGATAAAATAGGTAAACTTTTGAAGAAGTCAAATATTAAGCCTATATTTCGGTCCAACCAAAAATTAGGTCAATGTTTGACTTCAATAAAAGACAAAATACCCCTGAGTTCAGAAGGCGTATATAAAATACCCTGCTCCTGTGGTACGGTTTACATAGGTGAAACTAAGAGAAAAATTTCTACAAGACTTCAAGAGCATGAGCGCAATATAAGAAAGAAACAAATTTCCTTATCGGCAGTAGCCGAACATGTACATGAAACAGGTCATAAAATCAATTTGTCTGAAACAAAACAAATATTAACAGAAAACAGAAAAATGCCAAGGAAGATACGGGAATCGATAGAAATCATCAAGCATCCTAACAATATCAATCGGGACACTGGTTACCACTTACCTGCAATATGGAAGTCTTTGATAGGAAAAACCTCGTCACGGGTGAATAACCACAACTCGTCATAAATAGTGACACAAGTTGATTCGAAACTTAGTTTCAGATTAATCCCTGAAGATGTCTCTAGTAGTAAGAGACGAAACGTCGGAAAGTGAAAATCCATTAACACGGTCTAAACCCGAAAGTGAAAGTTCTTTATATAATTGCTATTAATCAAAGAGGGTGAATTTTGCGACATAAGCCGATAGGCCAGTGGAGTAATCACCCGTGGATAAAGTATGGTACTGATTATTAGCAATTATTTTAAGATAGTTAAATAATATACTATTTTTATTCATAAATGACCTACACGGTAAAAATAAATTACATTAAATTACATAGTCCGTAAATGGTAATATGTTGCCATAGACCGGAATGGTAAAAATTACATAGTCCATAATGGTAATATTTTGCATAGCCCGGAACGGTAAAAATTACATAGTCCAGAATGGTAATATTTTGCATAGACCGGAAAGCTAAAAATCACATAGTCCAGAATGGTAAGTTTTTGCATAGACCGGAACGCTAAAAATTACATAGTCCAGAATGATTTGGACTTGAAATTTGGAAAAAAATATTTACTAATTAGAAAATGTTTGTTCCAAATTACAAGTTTCTGTGTCAAAGCTTTTTTAAAATATCGTAGCGTAAAGTTCATTTGGTTTAATAAATCAAACCATTTGCACCCTTAATACTAGTATAGACTGTTTACATCTTTCTTTAAAGATCTATTGGTTATAAAGATCGTAATTTATAATGAACGTAAATTTTAGGCCACACATAAAGCATTTAAATATCGTACATAAATAATATGGAAATTACCTTTCCAATGATGTATCACAAGGGGTAGGTTGCTATTTGAAAAAAAAAGTTGGGGGGTGAGGGTGCAAGGGGGTGCCAATTTTGATAACTTTTTTTAGACCAAAATTTGCAGAATTAAAAATATAAATTCACCTGTCTGAGGATTTTTGTATTTTACTTGTAACTAAAAAGTTATTCGGGTGATTCCAGACTTAATGCACGCACTGTATATATGGAAGTGAAGTGAATAGAAGGGTTAAAAAAAAATAAAAAACTATATTTTTTTTTCTTTTTTTTTACAAAAAGAAAATTAAAAAAAAGAAAAATTTTGAATTTTTTAAGTTTTTTTTTTGAAAAAAATTATTTTTTTGAAAATATTTTTTTTTATGTATCTGGGAAAATGCAATTTACCATTTACTGTGAATAATATATAATGGACTGCATAGCATTATTGTTTGACACGTGGTTACGGAAAATATGTAAGGAATGCCTCTTACTTGCATGCACGCACATGACGTTTATGAAGTAAAAAAGATACCCGTTCCGTGATACCTCCCCCTCACGGTACTCTTGAATGATCAATGGGTTGAACTAACGTGGCAAAAAAATCTGACCATGAAACATGGTAGTAGAAAGTTCACTTGTTATAGAACCATCGACAGCCAAATCCCAAAAACTTGTTTTTGGAAAATAATGTTAAATAACCGCCTGCAGAGTTCATGGTCAATACAAACTTAAAGTGTACATTATGTTGCTTGATTTTGGTAGTATTTCTCGTGCTGATTCCGAATATGTTTTAAGTTACTCTCTATCTTTTTCCATTTTTGAGAAAAAAGCTTATAAAAATCACAAAAAATATTTTTTCGCATGTTTTAATGTAGCCTAGACATTTTGTTATAAGACGATAAAATAACTTTCTTGGCTTAAATTGTAGTCCGATTCTCGTTCTGTATAGTTCCAAAGGAATATCTTGGTTTTTTTTTTTTTTGGTAAATCTAAATACATATTTAAACACCCTTGAAATCGCGTTTTTATTAAAATACTTTTTTTTGTTAATCAGTGTCATTACAGATGTTTCAGATTTGATGGATTTGTCCAACACAGAGGCGCGTTAATAATTTTTACCGAATACTTGAGAATGTTAATAATACTATTAACCTACCTATTACTAGCTTGTTATAAATTGACTTATTTGTCAGAAATAATGTTATAACAATAAATGTTGAATTTTGATAAAGGCTTTTATTTTTTACCTTCAGTATTATTTACATATATGTAAGTATTTTGAACTTAATAATTATATATTTGATTTAAGAGTGATATTTTGCCAAAAAGAATTTATATTACGGTTATATAAAATAAATAATTGCTTCTATACTGATAACTTTTAAATTTATCTTAGATAATGAGCGACCACGAAAATAATAGAAAAAAAGTTTGTGCTGCCTGCGGCGTGAAAATTTCATTTAAAAAATGTAAAGAAGTCCATTTTAGGATAACTAAAAAATTTATTTATTTATTTATTTTATTTTGTTTAGACATAATATGCTATATGCTTAAGCTTTAATTATCATGTATTAGAAAAAAAAACAAGCAGCCGTTTTTAAATTCATAAGCATATAAATCTAATTACTTTAATTTTTATTTATTTTTTATACAGAAAATGAAAGAAGGTAGTTCAGAATTTGATAAAAAAAACGTGTATATTGTAAAAAACTTTTGATCTGAGGTAAATTGTTGATGAGTTTTTAATTTAATTTAAAAACCATCGTTCAATACTTCACACTGTGAAGTCTATAATAATAAATGTTTTTGTCTGGGCATAGTATAGAGAATAACTTTAGGAACATCTATGTACACATCTGACAATTACCTTTCAAAGTGAAAGATATATTATGAACACTATGTAACAAAATAATTAATTTTTTAATTTAAACACGTTTATAATAAAATTTTAAAAATTTTCACAAAAATGTTAGATGAGATGTTCCTTTATAATAATACAGAACGAGAATCGGACAATAATTTAGGCTAAGAAAGTTATTTTATTGTCTTATAGCAAAATGTCTACGCTACATTAAAACATGCGAAAAAATAATTTTTGTGATTTTTATACGCTTTTCTCTCAAAAACGGAAAAAGATAGAGAGTAACTTAAAACATATTCCGAATCAGCACGAGAATTACTACCAAAATCATGCAACATAATGTACACTTTAAGTTTGTATTGACCATGAACTCTGCAGATGGTTATTTAACATTATTTTCCAAAAACAAGTTTTTGGGATTTGGCTGTCGGTGATTCTATAACAAGTGAACCTTCTACTACCATGTTCCATGGTCAGATTTTTTTGCCACGTTAGTTCAACCTATTGATCATTCAAGAGTACCGTGCCCTTTCGCCAAAGTTTTCTTACCGTCTATACATAGATTCACGGCTTATTATATATTACATTTGAAGGGATTTATTAACTTGTTATATCTGCAAAACTCTCGCCGTTCCTATTAAAAAAGATTTTCCCAAACAACAAAAATCCAGGTACGATCTTCTTGATTGGGAGGGCATAATAATCTTCTTCGATGAGCCTAATCATATGTTCATGCTTACGAATTTTGATCAGTGAACCTGAAAACAAAAAGGTCAAAGGACTAAAAAATTGGCCTCTTTGTCTATAGAACGCTCTGAAAAATTTAGCTAAACGACTTATTAACTTCAAACAAACCAAAATAATTTGACAATCATACCTTTTTGCTTTTTACTTTCAAACGATCTCGGAGAGAAAGATATATTATTACGGCGAAAAAAGAGTTTTCCAGAGTTTGATGTTTTTATCCGTTTTAAGGTTCCGAAAAAGCGATTTTACTATGTCTGTCCATGCTTCCAGAAACCTACAGGACCTGTAGTATAGGGCCATACTGTTTGACAGATCAAAACCAAAATTTAAATTTAAGGTTTTTGGGAGATTGTTCAGGAGGTTTTGTAGTTTTTCTCTAACCCCCCAAATAAAGTTAAAATTCGATTTTCATATACAGAGCGGTCCAAAAGTCACCCCCCCTCTTAACTTTTGAACTAGTTGAGATATCGACTTCAAATTAGTAACTTTTAAATAAGACAACTTAAACTATCTTTTAGCATGTATTTAATACTTTCAGCTCTTAAAATGTGGTCAGGGAGGCATGGGGGCAAATTTTTTAAAATGGAAAGGGGGGTCGTGTAATACATCATTTTAAAGCTTATAAAATTCTTCATCTAACACCATATTTTTAAATTAAAAAAAAAGGGTTTAAAATGGGGTTGAAAATGGTTATTAATGTCAAAATTCCTCTATAAAAAACAAATCATTTTTTAAAAATGCCTAATTTCATCATAAAAAAATGTTAATTATACTTTTAAACTAATTTTAGTTGACATAAATAAAAATTATAAAAAAACTTAAAAAATCAAGCACAAAAAATTGAAAAATCAAAACCTTAAAAAACATTTTTAAAAAATTTAAAAATGTTAGTTTAAATAGAGAATTTTATAAGCTTTAAAATGATGTATCACACGACCCCCCTTTCCATTTAAAAAAATGTCCCCCCATGCCCCCCTGCCCACATTTTAAGAGCTGAAAATATCAAATATATGCTAAAAGATAGTTTAAGTTGTCTTATTTAAGAGTTCTAAATTTGAAGTCGATATCTCAACTCAAAAGTTAAAGGCGGGGCTGACTTTTGGACGGCACTGTATAATTACACAAGAGGCTGAGAATTATTCGGGAAAAAATAGCTGTTTTCATGATAATTTGCAGTCTAGAAACAATTACGACCGGGGCGATGCCCCTGGAGTAATTATTTCAGTTGACAGCAATTTTGAATGAAAACTGTGAATTTTTCCCGATAACTCCAAGAATCATGTGTAATTCGGAAGATTATTTTTTAACGATTTATGCCAAACCAACTTTTATATATTATTTTCATCGCCAAATTATATAAATTGTTTTATGTATTACTTATCTTAATATTTTTACAGGCATATGCTTTAATTTGATTTATTTAATTCAATTCTCAATTGCTAAACTAAAACTTTTTGTGCATTTTTAAATTGTAAATTATGGTTCTGCCAAAAGTCACTCACTGCAGTACTGACTAGCGTGGTACTGTGCTAGGCATGTTCATAAAAGTCAACCTATAAAAACTGTGATTACATTTTATAAAAAGAATATTTTGTGGTATTTTTTGGTAAATAATAAAGTAATAACAATAAGGTAAAACCCCCAATAGTTGACAGTCTAAGAAAAATTCTATAATGTTTTTTAATTAAAATTTTATCTAATATTTTTTTTTATATTTTATTGAATACGTGTGTTTAGTTAAATGTTTTCTTTTTATATTAGTACCAAAATGTTTGAATGTGATAATACAAACAAATATTTTTAATTGTTTTGTAAACCCTGTAAAAATTGTTAAGTTGACAGGGGTAATAAATTGATTTACCAATAGTTGACATATAACATATCTAATAGTCGACATAACATATTTTTCTTTTATTTTGAAAGAAATATTACTTTAAAAGCATAATGCTTTAAAAATGTAACTTATAAATTACTGTTTTTATTAAAAAGAATGCCAGTAAAGTCATATTTTTATTTAAATTCATCAAGTTTTACAAAACGATATCAAAGCACCAATAGTTGACAGTATTTTAACCAATAGTTGACGTAAAATTTCCTATTAACTTTAAAGCTCTAAATCTTATCTTATCTCTAAATGTTTTGCGACTAGAGGTTAACCAGAATTGTACAATAACTTACAAAACTGAAGTTCTTAGCAAAATACGAAAAATAAGAGATGAGCATTTTAGTTAAAATACTTTGATATATTTTATTTTTTTATTGGAATTATAAAAAAAACATTCATTTTATCTTAAAACACCCATCCACATTTAGATCTTAATTAAATGTGCAGGTGTCCACAGATCAGGGAAAACAGGGAAATCAGGGAAAAGTCAGGTAATTTGATCAACTGTAAAAAATCAGGGAAACTGAAAAAAAGCTGTGGTGTACATGATAAACTATTACTAAAACAAGTTTTTATTCATAGAGTTCTACCAATCCATAGATCAGTTTTACAGAAAAAAGTTGAAAAAAATAAAAAATCATAACTCAAAAATAAAACAGGATGTTCAAATTTTTTACGAATTGGCTTCAAAACTTTTTTTTGTATCTCTACGTTCATGATCTGTACTAAAATCCGGGAAAATTTTTAATTTTTATCAGTGAGTTCAGAGAAGAATTAGAAAAGCATCATGGAAAAATCAGGGAAGAATCAGGAAAAAATGAGGGAATCTTAATTAGAAAAAACCTGTGGTCACCCTGAGGTGTATAATACAGTATTTTAAACGATCCCCACGAGCCGTAAAATTAGGTGTCAACTATTGAAATTTATTGATTTTTCTAGTGGTTGACACCCCCTTTGTAAAAAGCTAAAACTGTCTTATTGAGTTGTAAATAATCAGAAAAAGTTTGATTTGAACCCATTAAAGCCTGTAATTAAGATTAGCATGCATAAATACGTATTATTCACTAAATACTGAAAATTAAAAACACTTTCTTAGCACTTGTCTTAAGAAACTGTAAAAAAAAATGCGAACAAAAACACTCCACTAAAAAATTGCCTGCCATATTAAAACGCAACTCATCACGTAATCTTCAGTTGCAAATTCTATTGGGTAGTGTCAACTATTGGGTGTTTTACCTTGATATATTCATATTTAATTATTAATTAGTTTTAGGTATGAAGTCTTGTTGTAAAGAGAAATTCTCACTAGAATTTTCTACAGTAGAAAATTCCCGATATAACTGTAATATAATTGAACAGAAATAAACACGTGATCAGAAATCCAAACTTTAAAAAATAATCTTTAAAATAGCTTCAACGATTTTGCTGTTAGTTTTTACGTTAATAATAGCTACTTAAGGTACCAGTGGTAAAATAAGATATTGTCCAAGAGAGAATGTTTTATTTTTGAGCGGACAATATTTATTTACCCACGTGTTCCATACAAAATTTTATTCTATACATTTGTAATAAGAAAATGCGATTTTTAAGAATGCTTTTTCATGTACACGTAATGTTTTATTTCATTATAGCCGCTGTAATAGAAGGCAGCTACGGTACAAAAAAAAAATAATTGCTAGTTTGACAGTTTAAAATCAATATTTATTTTACCGCGTGGCGTCGTTTTCAAATTTAAAATGGACTTTGAAGATGAAAGTAGTGTTTTTGTCCCTAAGTGCATTCTGGAAGAAGTAAAAGTGCACGGTAAAAATAAATTACATTAAATTACATAGTCCATAAATGGCAATATGTTGCCATAGACCGGAACAGTAAAAATTAAATAGTCCATAATGGTAATATTTTGCATAGACTGGAACGGTAAAAATTACATAGTCAAGAATGGTAATATTTTGCATAGACCGGAACGCTAAAAATTACATAGTCCAGAATGGTAATATGTAGTTTTTATAATGAATAATTTTACTGTTAGACATAAAATATATACTTGTATTTACTGCTATGCAGGTACGTCCTATGAGCCTGGTATAATAAATTATAAAAACAAACGTAAAAAAAAACGATCAGCTGAAACGAGTTTTTTTATATTTGCCTACAATACTTATGGTGTGTTTAATAATTTTTTAAAAAATCAACATACAGTCATATTAAAAGTGCTTTTAAAACAACTTAAACGATTTGCATTCTTAATACGAGTATAAACTGCTTACATCTTTCTTTAAAGATCTTTTGGTTGATAAAGATAATTTATAATGAATGTAAATTTTAGGCCACAAATAAAGCATTTAAATATCGTACATAAATAATATTTACCTTTTTTTTACACTTTTAACACTTTAACCTAGCAGCATGCGTCGATATCTCTCTAACAATAACAATATTAAACGGTCCGTCTCGTGAGGCGACGCCTTCTTGGTTATTGTCCAAAGCGCACGCGCGTCTTAAAATAACATAGCCCGACATTGTAAAATCATGTAAAAATATGTAAATCAATGTAAATATTTATATTTATATTTATATTTATATTCTTTTACATTCTTTTACATTATTTTACATTCTTTTACATTATTTTACATTATTTTACATTCTTTTACATTATTTTACATTATTTTACATTCTTTTACATAAATTCATGAATTATGCATAGTCCAGAATAGTAAATTTACTATTCCGTACTATGCCAATTCATGTATTTTTACATTATTTTACATGCAGTTTTTACAGTGTGGCTATTTAATACTATACCAAGCAAATCAAAAGAAAAATAAGAACGCGAGTATAAAATTGTTGAGAAATTTTAATTTTGAGGTTAAGATTCCTATTTTATGGATTTTTAAATAATGAAAGTGTTGTACTGATAAAACAGTTTATTTGCTTCAACTAAATATTTGGTTGAATATGGTCATTAAAATTATTTGGTTGTGACAAATAAATTTTAGTTCTGTCAAATAAACTATTTTGTTCCCATTAATAAATCATTTTGGAATTAAAATATTTGTTTACATGAACTAAATTTTTATTTGACTCAAATAAAATTTGTTACTCATAACCAAATAATTTAATTGGCCATATCCAAATAAATCCTTTTTATCAGTGCACCTCAGTCCCTAAAAAGTAAGTATTATGTGAAAAAACTGCCTTTTCTTAAAGAGTAGGGTAAAAATATTACTCACGTGGCTAGGGGAGACGTGAGATAATTTATAAGCAATGAGGAGGAATTGGAGGATTGTTGTAGTGGACTATGGCGTCGTACTTGACGAGTTTACTGCCCAAAATAGCGTGAGTTCGATTCTTACCGGCACCGATTTGCCTTTTTTAGCTAATTAATAATTGAAATTTGGCGAAGGCGTAAGTAAAGCGGACACTCCCTATAAATTGGTTCGAAAGTCAATTAAAGCCGGTGGTTCCCTCTACTACTAGCCCACACAAGTCCTGGCTTAGGGGATGCTTAATTAAGTAGAATAGTACGAGGTTAAATAAAAATGTAAATGTAAATGTAAAATAAAATGTCAATTTTCTAAGGTAAATTGACGACAGTAAACTAGATGGATAAAAAATTATAAACATAACAGCATGTTCTGTTGTTCTCCGGAATAGTATATTCTATAACTAGTATGGAATAGATAATATTCCGCGCGAGCGGAAAGTTTGTTATACAAGCCGGTAGGCGAGTATGACGCTCCCGCGAGCGCGGAATGACTATTCCATACGTGTTGTAGACTATACTTTTTCTTCTACTGCAAATATGAAACACTGTATGGCTTTAAACTGCGGACAAGGTTAAAAACAATGTTTTTGTGACTCGACATTGTAAATGCAACAAAACACATATTTTTAAATAAAGCAATTAATGTTATTTAATAATTTTATCAAATCAATACTTAAAAAATATTTTTATTTAATTTTAACACATATTTACAAATTATAATGCAAAAATTGAAAGTTTATGTCAGATTGTTGTGACATATATCAGGTTTAAATATTTAACAATAGATGGAGCAGTTTTAATTTTTTGAACTAAATTGCTAAAAAACTGGTCACATATTAAGAAAAACTAATAAACTTTATATAAGATACACTTGATACGGAATATTCATACCGTATCTAGGGCTAGAATGGATTCATTCTGTGTTTGAAAAGTATGTGTATTTGCTTACATTCTTAAGCAGTCGTAGAAAAAAACTATTTTTTGAAATTTTGGCGAAGGCGCCTTAAATATAAGATTTACATATAAAGTTACTAACTAATAGTTTCATAATCAAAGAAAATAAATGCAGACTGAAATGAAAACAAGCCGTAAACATATCAGATATAAGTAATACTACGCATTCCATTATACAATTCACAGTAAATATTAAAAAATAAAAAAAAATAAAAAAAAATAAAAAAAACCGAAAAAACGTTGAAAAAAAAATTTTGAATTATAGTTTTTTTATTTTTAAAAAGTTTAACCCCCCATAACTTTTTGTTTTGGGGGATTACTTTGAAAAACAAATCATACAACTTGATTTTTCCTAAAAATTTTGAGGAGATTATTATTTTTCCTGAAGTTATCGTGTCTAAAAAAAAGACGAAAATTTTCAGTTTCTCATTTTTTCATGAAACACATTTGTATCTAAGAATTTTTCGTCCAGGCCGTTTTTTGGCGGTTTTGGAAAATTTTAAACTATCGTATAATACTATTCTAGCGCTACGAGCGGTAAATAGTATACCGAATAACAACAAAATAATCAAAAGCTTAAACCTTTTTTGCGAGGAAGTAAATGCGGTGGAATATTCCACCGCATTACCGCATCATTTTCAGTTTATTTGTTCACGTTTTTCGTTTTGGTTTAACCATTCTAAAATATTTCAGTTCAATCCGCTAATCGTAATCCTATGCAACCTAAGCCTGTTAAGTTCCATACACATTCCACGGTGCACTTCTGAGGGGTGTTTTCCGAACTTGCGGCGAACTTTGGTATTTCTTTATATTCTTGTTATTTATGTAGTAACCAACGATTTAGGGCCAAAATTTAAAAAATCTATCGGTTAGTTTTTTTTTATTTAGATTTTTTTTATAAAGATCTGCACCTATTTAATTATTTGTCTATATCTCAGCAATTTCTAATTATAATAAATATGATTGAAAATAGAATAAAGACAGCTTAATTTTCTACCAAAAATGTAAATACCATTTTTTTATATCTTTTGCCGTTTTGTCACAATACGTGATTAAAGTCTGAAGTAAAACAAAAAAGTATAAATTCATCTTTCTATTTATAAAAATTATCTAGGGAGGCTTATTTTACTGTGAAACGTCAAATTACCTTAAAACACATTATTTCTTTTAATTAAGGTGGCTTCTAGCAAAATTTGAAAACTGACGTAAAGTTGTTTATTTTTTTATGATTGTTTTCAATGTTAAGATTTAATGTATTTTTGTAAGGAAGAAGTTTTTTAAATAAAAATGAATTTGGATAATCATGAAACTAATCGAAAATTATTGTGCGTTGTTTGCTTTACAAAAATCAAAACCATTAAGCCAATTCCAAGTACATTATTTTGTAAAAAGTAATTTTGATGTCCGTAAATAATTATTATATTTTAGTTTTTAAAGTAAAAAAGTTAAAAATTTACTTAATTACTTTTTGTATGCATTGGTAATAAATTTTTATTTATTTATTAATAAATTTATTTATTTAGTGGCAGGTTTTTATGCAACAGTGTCATGGAGAGCCCCAACAAACATGCTTTTGGACATTTAGACATCATCATAACCAATTTTTTTAATTAGTAACCAAAATAATGTATTTGGAACTGGTTTAATGTTTTTGATTATTGTAAAACAAACAGTATACAATATTTTTTTATTTGTTTCATGATTATCTTAGTTCATTTTTATTTAAAAAACTACTTTCTTACAAAAATACATTAAATCTTAACATTGAAAACTATCTATCATAAAAAATAATAAACGTCAGTTTTAAAAATTTTCCACAATTGATTAAAAGAAATAATGTGTTTAAATGCAATTTGACATTTTACAGTAAAATAAGCCTTCCTAGATAATTTTTATTAAATATAAAAATGAATTTATACTTTTTTGTTTTACTTTAATCACGTATTGTGACAAAACGGCAAAAGATATAAAAAAAATGTATTTACTTTTTCGTAGATTATTAAGCAGTCTTTATTTTATTTTTCATAATATTTTTATTATAATTAGAAATAGCTGAGATATAGCCAAATAATTAAATTGGTGCGGATTTTTATAAAAAAAATCTAAATTAAAAAAAAAACTAACCCATAGATTTTTTTAATTTTGCTCTTGATTCGTTAGTTACTACATAAATAACAAGAATATAAAGAAAAACTAAAGTTCGCCGCCAGTTCGGAAAACACCCCTCAGAAGTGCACCGTGATTCTGTATCGGTATTCCTTGGCAATGAAATTGAAGACTAAAATATTAACACTTTTTTAATTCTTTTGTATAAAATAATGAGAAACAAAATACACCCCTTTATACCTACATCGTTTATCAAATTTTGAATTAACAATGCCTATTTTTACATTGTACACCTCATTTTCTTATGTGTCTTTTTATTTCATATTTTGCCTACTAGGGGAGACTGGGGTCAATTGAAACGGGGGTCCTTTCAAACAAGTCGAATATATCCGAAACGAGTTGTAAAAGAGGTGGGGACCCAAAGGAAAAGCGTGTTGGAACATGTCAATCAGTACTCAGAGCCTCTAAGAGAAGGCCACATATTTTTATGTGAGTGAACTTCTTTTTCGCAACCAAATGTAAGTATTTTAGTTTTTATTCTTTTGCTTATTAATCCAAAACTATTGTGTTTTTTATAGGGTGTCTTGGCTAGTTATAATAAAAAAATTAATCAATTAACTTATAATTCCGTTTGCAAAAAAGTTAATTTTAGTTTAAATTTGATTGAGGTAAAGTTAACGTACAACGTACATCAAACTGTGGTCATAATATTACGAATAAATAAAAAATTGAGTTGCTACTATATTTTTAAAAATTTACCAAAGACAAATATATGGCGGTCCCATTTTGAAATTTGGGTAACTGTTAGAGAAATGTCTGTAGTTTAACATATATTTTTAAAATAAAAATCGAAGATGGCGTATATTGAGTAAAATGTCACCAAAAATTGGTTACTTTGGTGACTATCACCAAAATTACCAAACCTAAATTTACTTTATTATCAAAATAACTTCCAACTAACAAACTTTAAAATACACTTTGTCTGAAGTCTCTATATCTTACCGTTATAGAAATACAGCCGTTTAAAAAATATACGTTCTAGAAAAATTGGGCATTTTTGTCATCTTTAAAAGGCCATAACTCCAAAAATAAATGTCTGAAAAAAAAATCATGTTCTTTTTGGACAAACATAGCACACTTGAGCTAAAAATAGGCCAAATCAAAGAAGTCAAAGTTTTCCTTGGGTCCTAGTTGGCACAGAATCGGATAAATCCAATTTTAAAAATTAAAAATGAATTTTAATCAAAATAAAAATACCTTTCAAATAATGCATCACATGACCCATATAGCTATTTGAGATTTTTAACTTGGGGTTGCTGGGGGTTAGGGGCGAGTTTTGGAGCCTTACCGATTACATAAATAGAAAGCTTAATAAAAATATCTTATTGACCTACTTTTTAGATTTTTGATATCTCTTACAGTTTTCAAGATAATGCCAACGCAAACCAAGGGTTAATCCTGCTAGTAGCAGGTCTACACATTATAAAACCATTAAACAGTTCAATCTGAGGTGCTCGGTTTTGGAAGATAATTGACTTTTTTCCTCCGAAATGACCATAGCG
Source organism: Brachypterus glaber (assembly GCA_958510825.1). Taxonomy (NCBI): domain Eukaryota; kingdom Metazoa; phylum Arthropoda; class Insecta; order Coleoptera; family Kateretidae; genus Brachypterus; species Brachypterus glaber. The sequence goes on along the minus strand of OY294052.1, from coordinate 21,686,496 downwards.
GACTTAATAAAACTTTATTTTATACTGTTTTAGATTATTCCATATAAATTTTGGCCAGAGATTTAAAATCCGTTCACATAAATAGTCTATCAATTCTCATTTCAGAAAAAAGTAGGTTATTTTCTAAAATAAAATGTAGTGCAGTGTATTAAGTATCTGTCATAATTTCTCAAAACAATAATTCAGTAATAATAAGTGTTTGAGAAATAATTTGTCATTAACTGATATACTAATATGCATATTTTTTGAGAAAATAAGATGCAAAAAACCTCAGTGATACTTTTTTCCGAAATTGAAATCAATAGACCGTTTCTGTGAATGGATTTAAATTCTCTGATCAACATTTATATAGAATAAGCTAAAAGAGTATAAAATGTTTATAAAAAGTAGACTGTGGTCATTTCTGATGAACAAAGTCCATTACCTTCCGAAGCCGAGTCCCTCAGATTTAACTGTCAATGATTTTATAATGTTTAGACTTCCTACTAACAGGACTAATTGTTGGTTTGCGTTGGCAAGTCACTAAAACTTAATTTGTATTCAAGATAAGGGTGTGTAGGAAACTTAATGGGACATCCTGTATATGGAGATATCAGGTTTTGCTTTTAGATCCCTCAAATAATCTCGCAACTCACGACTATCGACTATCATGGCGAGAAATTGCGTTTGTCGATTCTGGCGAAACCCTAAAAATGATAAAACTTTTTACAAATTGGCAGCAATAGCGAAATTTAGCTATAGTACAGTCAAATTATAAATGTAAATTGCAATAAATGTACATGGGCTGATATTTTAAAGGGTAATAGTGGATAGTAACAGAACACTCGTGTTAGTTTTTCAACGGGTGATTTGCGTAAGGGGAGTCCGCATCTTGAATTTTTGGTGTTGAGTGCGGTTATCTCGTTAAATATGCATCTAACGATAAAAATGCATATTACCAATTTTGTTAGGGAGCAAATTCCCAACTATTTTTGTTAAAATTATTTTTTCATTATAACAATAACAATCGAGTTATATTCACGTTGGAGGTAAAATTTTTTTTTTTTTTATTTTAACCAATTAATTAATTATTCAAAGGAGGATAAAAGGGTTTATGAGTAAACTTGTAGCTCTTAAAGTCCTCTATAAGTTTCATACATTATGAACTTTTATAGCATAACTACTTAAAAATTTCTAACATATGAAACTTCTAGAGAATTCAAAGAGCTACCAGTTTGCTCATAACCACTTATATCCTCCGATTAATAATTTGGCTGAAAAATCGAAAAAAATTAATTTCAACCCCAACATGACCATTTTTGAATATTTATAACTCGAGTGTTATTAATATATTAAAAAAAAAATAATCCAAACAAAAATTCTTGGAAATTTCCTCCTTAACAAAATTGGTTTTATGTATTTTTACCGTAAGATGCATATTTGGCTAGTTAACCGTACTCACTAAAATTCAAGATAGCGGACACCCCACCCCTTACGCTAATCACCCGGTGAAAAACTAACAGGAGTGTTTTGTTACCATCCACTGCTACCTTTTAAAATATCAGCCCGTGTGCATTTCTTGCAATTTCAACATAGGAATTCCTCGTTATTTGACTGGACTAGTACAGTTGTTCCAACATCATGGCCAAGGGTATTTTGATTCAGTGTGCAACGTGCGTCTATTCGATTCGGTCGTGAACCGACGCCAAGCGACGATACCGACGCTTTTCAACGTGCTTATTGCAAAACAAACGCGCTTCTCAAAAAAAGTGTGATGATGTTTTATTTGTGATTTAAGGTATTTATTTATTATGTAATTTACATAAGGGACTTTCTTTTATCCAAAAAAAATCCTACCCCTTTTTTTTCTTTTTTGTAATTTTGTGCATTAAAGTTGGTAGGTACTTAGATTAAGATAATATGTATAAAAGAACTAGTTTTATTAAGGGCCTATTGCACCAACGATGGTTTAACTTTAAACTTGGATTAATTTGACGATTGACCAATCAGAACGTAGAATTTAAAACTTAAACTCAGTTTCGTCGAAGTAATACATTTAAGAGTTGGGGTCATACTTAAAATACGTGACGCTATTTATTATTAAAAAAAAAATAAAAACAGTTTGTTTTTTGACCGAAAAATTTTTTAGGAGGGAGTTACGTATTTACACTGCCCTGACAAGACAAGTTGTCCTATCTGCAAATTAGATTTTTTGAGATATGGCCTGTTTTATTGTTTTTCTTTGCACTTTTTGAAAATATGTTTAAATAAATATGGCGTTGGGTTCTGCTTTATTTTAAATAAAAAATACGTGATATCCTTTAAAAAAAATATATTTTTTTTGTCAGAAATATAAATTGTAATACTAAATCTCGTACTAAATGCATTTGTTCTATCTGAGAAAGTTAGGACAAAATTATCTAAAAAGTCCAATCAAATTACCAAGATCTGTAAAGTTAGTCCTAGTCCTGACTTATTCGTCTAGTAAATACTAGTTAGGACAATTAGAAAACATTGAAAATTTTCTACATAGGACAAACATCTTAGGCCAATTTTTAGGATTTGGGTTTTAGATAGGACTTTTCTCTTTAGTAGGCACATGGGGCTTGTGTAAAGCAATACAATGGTGTGCTTATCTCAAAAAGTGAGTTTTTGCAGATATGATAGTTTGTCTTAGCAGGGCAGTACAGAGGGGGTAAGTCACAGGGTTACGAATGGGGGGAGGGAAGTCAAAATTGCGAAAATGTTGCGTTACGTATTTAAAGTACGACCCTTTAGTGCAAGTGACCCTTAGTGAGATAGACCCCATTGAAAAATTTACAATAAACTCGTGCACACCAGCACATTAATCAAAATAGCTTTTTAGTACTTCAGCTTACAGTTTTAAACCAAATCTGATTCGGTGGTTTTGCTTTCCCATTTTGAAAATTTTCAATATTCGGAAAGCCTTGTATTCGTGCAAAAATTTTCAATTTTTTTTGCGAATTTTTGCGTTTTATGACGTTTTATGTCGATATAAATCAATTTTAAGCAACAAAAAAAAATTGTCGGTCGATCGGTCGATCGGTTGATCGGTCGGTCGATCGGTCTGTCCGGGAAATCTTGTAAGCACGATAAATTAAGAACGCTTTAAGCTAGAGACTTGAATTTTGGCATACAGGTATGTTACCAAAAGTTCTCGCTCGGGATTGTTTTTGGTGAACATTGGCGTGCGGCAAGCGAAAAAATACATTTTTTTAGAAAAAATTTAAAATTGCTATATAGAGGTTATTAAGGTTGCTGAAATTGAATCTGATAATAAAATTTCTCTAACTCCACCCAATCAATCAATCCACCCCCGAGGGGGTGAGGGAGTAAATATTTTGAAATGTTTTCCAAATTTTCGTGAAAATTTGTAGATAGGGGTTTTTGAGGTTGATAAAAATGAATCTTGAAATATATTTTTTTAAACCCACCCCCTTAGGGGTGGGGGGTAATTTTTGTGAAAATTGGTATATTGACGTTTTTGAGGTTGCTGGAAGTGAATCTGATAATAAAAATGGTCTAACTCTACCCCTACCCCCAGGGGGTGGGGGTGATTTTGTGAAAGTTGGTATATAGGGGTTTTCAAGGTTGCTGAAACCAAATATGATAATAAAACACTGCTCAGTAAAAGAGCTTTCCCATTTTTCACCTCCGCGCGTGAAATTGATTTTTATTATCACATTTTGTTTCCTAATTTCACCCCTGAGGGGTGGGGAGTAGTTTTCGTGAAAAATGGAGTATTGGGGTTTTTGAGGTTGCTGAAAGTGAATCTGATAATAAAAATATTCTAAATCCACCCCCTGAGGGGTGAGGGGTAGTTTTCGTGAAAATTGGTATATTGGGGTTTCTGAGGTTGTTGAAAGGGAATCTGATTATAACAAAATTCTAACTTCACCCCCAAAGGGGCAGAGGGTAGTTTTCGTGAAAATTGGTATATTAAGGTTTTTATGGTTGCTGAAAGTGAATCTGATAATAAAAAAATCCATTTTACGCGCGGAGGTGTAAAATGGGAAAGCTCTTTTACTGGGCAGTGTATTTTAACTGTGTAGCCCAAATGATTCCCCTGTTTTGTTAAATCTGTACAAACGGCTTTAAATTAACTCATTTATCATTGATAAACGTTCTATAATTATAAACATTCTATAATTATAATTATTTTTAACAGTGTTATTGTATGATAAAAATTAAGAACAAAAGCATCCTTTTTTTTGATATGTAGACTAAAAAAAAATAAAATTGTAAAACTTTTTTATACACGTCAAAAGTAGAACGGGAGCACTGAGGCGTTTGATTCCACATATGAGCAATATCATTTAACAAAAGCAAAATATGCGTAATAAAAAAGTACCCGTATCAGTGGCGGACTGGACAGGCGGGAGAACGGCAATAAGCCAATCGGACCCTCACACGCTAATCTTGAATAGACATTAAGTTTAAGAGACTTGCCATCGAAAACCAAGAGTTAATCCTGTTAGTAGGGCGTCTTCACATTATGAAATTATCAACAGTAAATCTGAGGTGCTCGGTTTGAAAGATAAGGGAATATATTCTCCAAAAACTACCACAGTCGACTTAATCGTTCTTCATTTAAAATAAATCATTTTATACTGTTTTAGCTTACTCTAGATAAATTTTGATCAGAGAATTTTAATCCATTCACAAAAATGGTCTATTCAAAAAAAGTAGGCTTTTTGCAATTTATTATTCAGAAAATATGCATATTAGAGTATTGATTAAGGGGTTGTTCTGATTTTTGATTTCAAAAAATAGATTTTTTTTGCTTTTTTATACTTCAAAATATGTGTAGAATAATATTTAATTCCACTCGAAAAAAATAAAATCTTTTGTAAAAAAGATGCATCTCCGACGGACTTGACTAGTCAATTCCTATGTATTTTAAGCCGCTGAATCCGAATCTGAGGTCGCAATTTAAAGGTCGGACCATTGGGGGCGGAGCTATCGCTGGAACCGTTTGCCATGTTATTTTTGAGGTGTCTAAATTCAGCACATTTATTTATGACAGCAAAAAAAAACTTTTTTTTTTGTGAACTTTAAGTTGCCTAATACTTTGTAAAAAGTTTTATACATAAAAATAATACAGGTCGTCTGAAAAAAATATCCAAAAATCGTCAATTTTTTGCCTTAAAAATCAGAACAACCCCTTAATGGATTTTTTTTTGTCAAAAACTTATTATTATTCAATTATTCTTCTAACACACAGAGCGGTCCAAAAGTCTACCCCCTCTTAACTTTTGAACGAGTTGAGATATCGAACTCTTAAATAAGACAACTTAAACTATCTTTTAGCATATATTTGATACTTTCAGCTCTTGAACACGGAAAGAAATTAGTGGGCTCTGCGCTATACATTATAAGATATTTGGTAACAGTGGCAAATTATAGTGATTTAAGCTATAGATTATAAGGGACACAATAACTAATAATGTTAAAAATAAATTGGAAACGATTATATATATTACAGACACGATTATATTTATTACAGGCACTATTATAAATTTACAGAAATTTTATTATATTATAAAAATTATTAGCACGGACAATAATTAAATCTATTTAAGCTATAAATGCCATACTATTTGTTATATTTTATTATTCACTAAACAATTAAAGTATTTCATATAAATTTTTACACTGACTGCCATAATTGTAAGAGAAAGCCTTGTATTTATATAATAAGCGATTATAATTTGCTTGGTATGTGTGTTATAGCGCTCCTAGCTATAATGTTTTTTTCCGTGAAATGTGGACAGGGGGGCATGGAGGGACATTTTTTAAATGGAAAGGGGGTCGTGTGATATATCATTTTAAAGAAAATAAAATTCTCTATTAGACTGTATATATTTTTATTTTTTATACAATTTTTTTGAAGTTTAGATTTTTCAATTTTTTATGCTAAAGAATGCGATTTTTTAAGTTTTTTTTTTGTAAATTTGTATTTATGTCAATAAAAATTAGTTTAAAAGCATAATTTACGTTTTTTTATCATGAAATTAAAATTAAAAAATTGTTTTATTTTTTTAGAGAAATTTCGAAAAAAATACCCATTTTCAACACTATTTTAAACCTAAAAAAAATGTTTAAAAAATATATAGTTAAATTTCATAAGCTTCAAAATCATGTATCGCACTACACCCCTTTCAATTAAAAAAATGCACACATTTTAAGAGCTGAAAGTATCAAGTACACGCTAAAAGATAGTTTAAGTTATCTTATTTAAGAGTTCTAAATTTTAAGTCAATATCTCAATTCGTTCAAAAGTTAAGAGGGGGGGGGGTGACTTTTGGAGCGCTCTGTATTATGACAGGTAATTAATACCTACACTGCACTAAATATTTTTTTAGAAAATACCCTACCAAATATCTCTGCAACAATTTTTCTAAATTGAGAATTGGTAGATAATTTATCTGAACGGATTTAAAATTTCTGATCAACATGTATATAGAATAATCTAAAATAGTATCAAATGCAGTTTTATTAAGTCCACTATGGTCATTTCTGAGGAATAAAGTCCATTATCTTCCGAAACCGAGCACCTGAGATTTTGCTGTTGATGGTTCTATATTGTGTAGACCTCCTACTAACAGGATTAACTTTTGGATTGCGTTGGAAAGTCACTAAAACTACGTGTTGATTTAAGATCAGCGTGCTCACCCATTTTTATAAAAAAATATTGCATTCCACTTCAAGCCCCTTAACATGTTTTTCATAGACCGGTACTATGCCCAAAAATAAAAAACAAGCCGTGAAGATATATAATGCTACGCATTCCATTATATACATTTATAGTAAATGGCATTTTGCCAAATAATAAAAAAAATATTAAAAAAAAATAAAAAAATACATTTTTTTAAAAAGATATTTTTTCAAAAAAAAAAAAAAATTTTTTTTCAGTTTTTTTAACTTCTCTTTGTGAAAACCAAAAAAAAAATTATTTCAAAAAATTAACATAATTTCTAAATATTTTTTTTATTTTCTTTTTGGAAAACGAAAAATTGTTGAAAAAATTTTTTTTTTGAAAATGATAGATTTTAATTTTTTTTTAAAAAGTTTAACCCTCATATATTTTGTTTTTGAGGGGATTACTTTCAAACTTGGTAGAATTGATCCTTATAATAAAATTAATTGTTCCTGAAAAAGTTACGTTAATCAGAATTTTCTTTCAGCTTTTTTCTATTTTTTAAAAGTTTAACCCCCCATAACTTTTTTGTTTTTGTGGGGATTACTTTTAAAATTGGTAGAGTTGATCCTTATAATAAAAGTATTTTTTCCTGAAAAAGTTACATTGAGCGGAAGTTACTTTCAGCTTTGTTCGATTTTTTAAAAAGTTTAACCCCCTATAACTTTTTTGTTTTTAGGGGGATTACTTTCAAAAACAATAGGGATCTTCTCCTCGTAGAACTTGATTTCTCCTGAAAATTTCAAGTCGAACGGATTATTCGATCTTGAGTTATGTGTTACCTCGATTGGACATTACCTCGAAAGATTTTACCTCAAACGGCTTTTAACTCGAAAAGTGTATTTTTTAAAATTTTTATCCGTTTTTTTCGGATTATTTTATATTATAGTTTTCTCTTCATATTTTATCATTTATTAAGAGATTTTAATCTCTATAGAGATGTGTAAAATATGATGAAACTGCTGGTAAAGGAAAAAAAATTATTACACAGGCACACAAAAAAAATTTCTGACTCCCTAGACGAGGCTTCGTCAGATCGCATTTCGTTGCTACTTCAAAAAAGTGATTAAATGTTTTAACTATATCATTTATTTTTTGAGGTTAGGAAGGAAATGCGATCTGACTTAGTCAAACCAACCCCAGATTCGGATTCAGCGACCCCAAAAACGTATAGAAATGTTTGTCTCGTCTGGGGAACCAGACCTTTTTTTTATGTGCCTGTGCACATGTGTACTTACATGAGAAAAAAAATGTCTGACTCTCCAGACGAGACAAACATATGTTTGAATCCGAATCTAGGGTTGGTTTAGCTCGGTCGGGTCGCTTTTCGTTCCTACCCTCAAAAAAGTAATGGAAATTGTTTTAACTTTCCGTGCACAGAAAAAAATATTGTCTTAAGTCAAGAATGTGTGATTTGGATACAACAAAGAGAATATATTCTCCTTTGAAGCTAAATTGTGCTTTAACTATAAAAGGATAAGAATATGGTATGCTTGAAAGGAGAATATATTCTCAAATATGAAAGGATAAAAATATGGTATGCATAAAAGAAGAATATATACTCTTGGTTATATACAAATCACCATATTCTTGATTTAAGACAATATTATTCTGTGCGTATTTTCCTGTAAGGTAATGTTTTTTCGAGGTAATATCTCTGCGAGGTAATGGGCTTTCGAGGTAAAATTTTTTCAGATAACGGTGTACCAGATAACGGTGTACCAGATAATTTTTTTCGAGGTAAAAATTTTCGCCGGTTAAGTAAGAAACAGACAGCAATATCTGGTAAACAATAGTTTAATATCAATAAGGAGGGGTGAAAATTACCATACAGAAAACTGCAATTCATTAAAAATTGAAATATTTGAGGTTACCAAAAGATAGATAGATACCAAAAGTTTATTTTTAGATTTTCGTAAGGTAAGTTTATTAGTTTTATTGTCTTTTTATTGGTTTAGAAACTTCTTGTTATCAAAATGCAAAAAGTAGGATTGCGAAAAATAACCGTTTAGAAAAAATATGTAAAGTTAGAAAATTTTAGTCGTTTTTGTTAATGTATGTATGATGGTAATTTGGAATACGACTTTTGGATCAAAGAGGTGATAATAGGATTCAGTGGCTTATGTGTATTTAATGGGCACATACTGAAGACTTTTGTCGTTAAATAATATAAAAAAAAAATTAAATATTATATCATGATCCAAGGACGAGAAATAATGTTTCGGTAAGACCGAGATATATTTCTCGTCCGTGTATCATACGCTATTTTTTATTCGCTTGTAAACATATTTTTAACAAAAAAAGGTAAAAATAATAAGTAAATTTAGTTTTAATTTGGTTCTGTCAGTTATCTGACAATTTTCCATAAGGGACCGCTAAAGTACTTTGTCGGGCTGCAGCCCGCCTAAGTAAAACAAAAGACTAAGGGCATATCCACAGTCTCGCATAAGAACGTAATACCGCTATGCAATTTTCCATAGGGCACCGAAAAAGGTCACTTTGGAACACAAGCGAATAAAAAAAATATTTTATGTTTAATTTTTTTTTTCATGTTGTTTACCATGTATATAAATGTGTCAAGTTTTGCCTTTAATAAATGTTCATTTTGAATTAATACTTAATTTTTTATAACAAACAGTAATATTTTTTGGGTTCCATATTTAAAGCACATAGGGTTCCATATTATCAGCATTTTATATATTTTTTTTAAGTGCTTGTAACCCTTAACATAACAAAAAAAATCAAAATAGTTTAAAATCATAATTACCATATAAATTTTGAACCAGCTAGTGCAAAAAATGGTTAAAAATCATAGACCTTATATAGATATAGATAAAAAACAAACAAAAGGGGTTCCATATTCCCACCTTCTGCCCTATTACTTTCCCCAAGCAAAGTCTTGCGTTTGTAAAAAAAATTCGAAAAATTTGTATTGCTTTTTTTTTACATTTCTGGACGTTTTATACCCAAAAAATATGATTTCCGTCAAAAAGAAATTCTGTCTGTCAGTCGGTCTGTCGGTTTGTCGGTCTGTCGGTCTGTCGGTCTGTCGGTCTGGGAAATTTGTGACCACGATAACCCAAGAACACTTCGGGCTAAAGACTTCAAATTTGGACCACAGGTTGATTATCCAAAGTTCTAGGCTGGGATTGTTTTTAGTAAAATTCGGGTTGGGTTAACAAGCTAAAATGGAGTAAAACCAATTTTTTTCAAAAACATATGTTTTTCAATTTAGATATCAATTTACGAAAAAAGAAACTTTTTGAAAAAGATTTTTGAAGAACTTTTTTTATTTTTTTTTGTTTTTTTATTTTTTTTTCTTTATACAAAAAAAAGAAACTTAAAAAAAAAATTTTTTTGAAAATATTTTTTTTTATTTTTTTTTGTTTTTGGTTTTAATGAACCTAGGTTTGAACTTTTTGTTGGTTGGTAGCAGTACTTTTTTTCACATACCGAACCTTTCCGCTCATTCATTTGCAAACTGCTTTCAAGAGCCAGTCCGCCATTGACCTTTATACAAAAATAAATTAAAAATATTGTAATTTTTACAAAAACAACATGTAATTAAAAACAATCAGTGTTCGTCCTTTGAGGGTTACATATTTGTAGCTTACACCCACTCTTGCTAAAGTTGTTGACTTTAATATTCACTAATTATAATTTTATTATTTTTTCATATGATCGGGAAAGCAGAGTTAAAACACCGGAACAATATAGAGTAAGTTTCGTCATTCGCGCTGTAAGTCAGCAAACACACGAGCATTTTTTGTCACTTCTGGCATACGTATCTACTAAGGGGCTGTCCATATATTACATAACTCAATTTAAAAAAAAAATTGACCCCCTTCCCCTGTGTAACAAACTGTCACATAAACTGTGTAACGCGTAAAAATATAAAAATTTTGTTTCGCAATAAATTTAACTGTATTCTCACTATTGATTCGTTTTTCTCGACAAAACAAACATGAACCTAAAATATAGTATAACATAACCTTAAAAATAATTTACACGAAAAAATCACTCAAACTTAAAAAAAATATTCATAATCAATATCACACAGGGAAAAAATACTAGGTACCTCTTTGTACACTGAGTGTCACATATAACACGTATATTGTTTATGCACAGGTACACAAAATAGTACACACATTGGTGTTCTGTGAGTACACATTCCGCGCGAAAATGTATCATCGCCGATGATTCATCGGCAAGATCACGCAAGAACAGGGCCGTAAGATTTTTTTTTAATATCAATGTCAACAGTTTTTTTTACTGATTACAATATTAATATATATAGTAATTTATGTTGAAATAAAAATACATCTGCCAAGCTTAGGAAATAAACATTAAATTTATTAAATCCCGTTACGTAACGTTTACCTAGAACCCCCCCCTTCCCCCTGTCACAAACTGTAACAATTTC
>OY294052.1:21638995-21675173 GCA_958510825.1 Brachypterus glaber | reverse complement strand
TGTTCATTTGATTTTAACTACAGATAGATAACTTTCTTATATATTTTTTATTTTGGGTTTCAGTTGTTCTTCCATCCTAAAACTCGTAAGACATAGGTTTTTGTAACAAAATTCTAGGACGTATTTTACTGCAGATTTTGAATCAGATAAGTCTAAAACGTCGAAAAAAAAAGTTAAACTAGATGAACAGTTGCAAGCATCTTATTACTAATGTGACATTATTAATTCATTAATAATTAGTAATGTGAATGGTTATGAAGAGGGAAGTTGTGTGAATAGTTAACCATTAATACACCTGCGTGTTGGATTATTTAATAAAGTTTGAAAGTCTGTATCTCGAAAGCGTTATATTATCTCATCCTGATTTGAAACTCGTAAGATGTAGGTTTTTCTAACAAAATTCTATAGAATTTTGTCATATAGGACGTATATTTTAGACGCTTTCCTTTTGAATGATATATCAGCATTCTCAGCTTAATTCAACTAATTCGCTTAGGGGCTCTCCATATATTACGTAACGCGCCTAGGAGGGGAGGGGGTTACAGAAAATGTGACAGTTTGTGACAAGTGGGAGGGAGGGGTCCAGGAAAACGTAACAAACGTTGATTTGAGTCATCACCACCAGAAATTGAAGAAATAGAGATCTGTAATGCCGTAAGACAGGTTTTTGTTACAAAATTCTGGGACGTATATTTTATTGCAGATTTTGAATCAGTCTAAAACGTTGAAAAAAAAGTGAAACTAGATGAATAGTTGCAAGCATCTTATCAGCACTAATGTCACATTACTAATGTGATATTAATTAATTCATAATAACTAGTAATGTGAATGGGTATGAAAAGGGAAGTTGTGTGAATAGTTAACCATTAATACACCTGCGTGTTGGATTATTTAATAAAGTTTGAAAGTCTGTATCTCGAAAGCGTTATATTATCTCATCCTGATTTGAAACTCGTAAGACATAGGTTTTTCTAACAAAATTCTATAGAATTTTGTCATATAGGACGTATATTTTAGACGCTTTCCTTTTGAATGATATATCAGCATTCTCAGCTTAATTCAACTAATTCGCTTAGGGGCTCTCCATATATTACGTAACGCGCCTAGGAGGGGAGGGGGTTACAGAAAATGTGACAGTTTGTGACAAGTGGGAGGGAGGGGTCCAGTTAAACGTAACAAACGTTGATTTGAGTCATCACCACCAGAAATTGAAGAAATAGAGATCTGTAATGCCGTAAGACAGGTTTTTGTTACAAAATTCTGGGACGTATATTTTATTGCAGATTTTGAATCAGATAAGTCTAAAACGTTGAAAAAAAAGTGAAACTAGATGAACAGTTGCAAGCATCTTATCAGCACTAATGTCACATTACTAATGTGATATTAATTAATTCATAATAACTAGTAATGTGAATGGGTATGAAAAGGGAAGTTGTGTGAATAGTTAACCATTAATACACCTGCGCGTTGGATTATTTAATAAAGTTTGAAAGTCTGTATCTCGAAAGCGTTATATTATCTCATCCTGATTTGAAACTCCTAAGATGTAGGTTTTTCTAACAAAATTCTATAGAATTTTATCATATAGGACGTATATTTTAGACGCTTTCCTTTTGAATGATATATCAGCATTCTCAGCTTAATTCAACTAATTCGCTTAGGGGCTCTCCATATATTACGTAACGCGCCTAGGAGGGGAGGGGCTTACAAAAAAAGTGACAGTTTGTGACAAGTGGGAGGGAGGGGTCCAGGAAAACGTAACAAACGTTGATTTGAGTCATCACCACCAGAAATTGAAGAAATAGAGATCTGTAATGTCGTAAGACAGGTTTTTGTTACAAAATTCTAGGACGTATATTTTATTGTTGATTTTGAATCAGATAAGTCTAAAACGTTGAAAAAAAAGTGAAACTAGATGAACAGTTGCAAGCATCTTATCAGCACTAATGTCACATTACCAATGTGATATTAATTAATTCATAATAACTAGTAATGTGAATGGGTATGAAAAGGGAAGTTGTGTGAATAGTTAACCATTAATACACCTGGGTGTTGGATTATTTAATAATGTTTGAAAGTCTGTATCTCGAAAGCGTTATATTATCTCATCCTGATTTGAAACTCGTAAGACATAGGTTTTTCTAACAAAATTCTATAGAATTTTGTCCCATAGGACGTATATTTTAGACGCTTTCCTTTTGAATGATATATTAGCACTCTCAGCTTAATTCGCCAAATTCGCTTAGGGGCTGTCCATATATTACGTAACGCTCCTAGGAAGGGGAGTGGGTCACAGAAAATTTGACAGTTTGTGACAAGGGGGAGGGAGGAGATCCAGGAAAATGTTACGTAACAAACGTTGATTTGAGTCACCACCACCAGAAATTGAAGAAATAGAGAGATCTGTAATACCGTAAGACATAGGTTTTATAACAAAATTCGAGGACGTATATTTTTTTGCAGATTTTGAATCAGTCTACAACGTCTAAAAGTCTAAAACGCCGAAAAAAAAGTGAAACTAGATGAACATTGCAAGCATCTTATCAGAACATCGGCACTATTTTGAGTTGTTATGAAAAGGGAAGTTGTGTGAATAGTTAACCATTTTAATGGTTAGCTATTAAAATAAACCTGCGTGTTGAATTATTTAATGAAGTTTGAAAGTCTGTATCTCGAAAGCATTATATTCTGTTATCCTAAATTAAAACACGTAAGACATAGGTTTTTGTATAGTATATTCTATAACTGCGCTTGCACGTGTACATGTGCATTTCTTTTGAATATTTTAATTTTGAATATATTTACGTTAGCTGGTAAAAATATTAAATTAAGCCATTATAAATAAAATTTTATTAAGAAAATAATCCGCACACAAATGTAAATTTAGGCGGATTAATATTATAAATTTTTTTTTGTAAAGAAATATTTATTAATAATAATAAATTGAATAATAATAATAAAATAATAACTAGTATGGAATAGACAATATTCCGTGCGAGCGGAAAGTTTGTCATACGAGCCGGCAGGCGAGTATGACGATCCCGCTAGTGCGGAATGACTTTTCCATACGTGTTGTAGACTATACTTTTTCTTCGACTGCAAATATGAAACACTGTATGGCTTTAAACTGCGGACATGGTTAAAAATAATGTTTTTTGTGACTTGACATTGTAAATGCAACAAAACACATATTTTTAAATAAAGCAATTAATGTTATCTAATAATTTTATCAAATCAGTACTTAAAAAAGATTTTTATTTAATTTTAGCACATACTTACAAATTATAATGCAAAAATTAAAGGTTATGTCAGATTTTTGTGACAGATATCAGGTTTAAACATTTAACAATAGATTGAGCAGTTTTAATTTTTTGAACTAAATTGATAAAAAACTGGTTTAAGAAAAACTAATAAACTTTATGCAATTTTAACGCAAAACTTTGCATTGCATTAAATTATTCAATATTTCATGGTAATATTAATATATTTTTGCTATTTTGCTACAGTTTTCTTTACTTTTATAAACAAGAGATGGCACTACATGTGCTCATTCTAACACTTGATACGGAATATTCATACCGTATCTAGAGCTAGAATGGATTCATTCTGTGTTTGAAAAGTGTGTGTATTTGCTTACATTCTAAAGCAGTCGTAGAAAAACAAAATTCTATACAATTTTGTCGTATATGACGTATATTTTAAAAGCTTTCCGTTTGGATGATATATCAGCATATCTCAATTCACTTAATTCGCTTAAGTGATTGGTTAAAATTGATAGTTAAGACAGTGTTAAGTGAGATTCAGTATAAAAGGAAAGCCCCTTTTATTGCAGAATTTGAATCATATGTCTAAAACGTCGAAGAAAAAAGTGAAACACGGTTCACCTGGGCGATTTTAAATAAAAATTTCGTGGACCCCTACATTTTTTGGACTAAAACATACCTGATGACATAAGAAATCAATTTCCATTTGAAAGAAAATCGTAAAAGATACACTTTTTTAGAAATATAAAAAAACGTTTTTTTTTTGAGTAATAGGGTGTGTCAAAAAATTCCGATTTGCGAAATCGAAAACGCTCTCTGGCTCAAAAGTTGCTCCTTAGTAAAAAACAGTGGCCACTCAAAAATGAATTAAATCGATTAATGTTTAGAGGTAGCTCAAAGCACTCAAACTTTGAAAAATATCGGTACCTGTTTTTCGGAAAAAAAGTGATTGTATTTAAAATTAAGGAAATTTTGGAGGGTTTCTTTGGTAATATTTAGAAACAATACTAATTGTGAGAAAACTAAAAAAATTATATTTCCCCTTCCCTTAAGTTAGAACATAAAAATATCGCAATTTATTTGAAGATTTTGCAAAAATTTATTGAAAATGGGAATATTTAAAAGGACATAACTTCCTTAGGAATGATTTTTTGACCAAGGTGCATATAAACTTTTTCTATGTTATTAATGTTAAATAACCACTCTTTACTAAAATATTTGTTTTTTGCTTTATATTTTTTTATTTTTTTATTTTTGGTTCTTCATGCGTAAAAATTTACTTTTAAATGCATTTATCTTTAAAACGGTTAAACCTGCCATGTTAAACCACAGAAACTTTTTTTGTGTATTTTTACATAAAAAAGTATTCCAACCAAAAAATCAAAAAAAAAAGTACACCGAAAAAAGTTTTAGGCAAAAAAACAAAAAATCCACCCGGTTTCTAATCGAAATTATTTTTTTTTACTCAACTTGAGGAACAAAATTATGTTTTCTGTATAGTCATGTAGGTTAACATGTAAATATGCTTATATACCAATATATAATTTTGCAGATTTTTTATTTAAAACTATTTTTTATGCACTTTTAAAAACTTTCAAAAATTAAATTTTCGCGAAATCTTCAAATAATTGGCGATTTTTTCATGTTCTAACTTAAGGGGAGGGGAGAATATAATTGTTTTAGTTCTTACATTTAGTATTGTTTCTAAATATTACCAAAGAAACCCTCCAAAATTTCCTAAATTTTTATTGGTATCAGTTTTTATCCGAAAAACAGGTACCGATTTTTTTTTTTTAAGTTTGAGTGCTTTGAACTACCTCTAAACATTTATCGATTTGGCTCATTTTTGAGTGGTCACTGTTTTTTACTAAGGAGCAATTTTTAAGCTAGGGAGCGTTTTTGATTTTGAAAATCGCGATTTTTTGACACACCTTATTACTCAAAAAAAAGTTTTTTTATCTGTCTAAAAAAGTGTATCTTTTACGATTTTCTTTCAAATGGGAATTGATTTATGATGTCATCAGTTAGTTTAGTTAGTTAGTTTAGTTGTTTCAATGCGGGGTTCATAGCCCTCAACACCTGGTCCCTAGGGACCTTTGTGTTTACCGCACAGACCTCCTCAGAGCATCCCTGTTTCTTTTAAAAAGTCCAGGTATGGTTTCAGGGGAGTATTCATGATCTCGTTTGGTTCCAGAGAGTCGTTCCCAAAGTACTTCCATCTTAGGCCTATTAGCGATGGACATTCACATATGAGGTGGTAGGGTTCTTCATCCCCTTCCCCACATCTCCTGCACACGGGGCTCGTAATCTGTCCCATTACGTGTCGGTGCTTGTTCAGTAAGCAGTGTCCAGTTATTATACCCGTTATTGTTCTCAGTTGACTCCTGGACATGCCTAGAAGTAAGCTGGTTCTTTTCTTGGTAGGTCCTCCTAGGAAGAGTTTGGAGTGCCTCATTCTAGGAGCATCTATCCAGTGTTGCTGGTGTTCATCCCGCAACATTCTCCTGACCTCGTGTCTGGCCGTGGAATATGATACCCCACAGCACGGTTCTGGTCCTGTGAGTACAGCTTCACTTCCCTTTCTCGCAAGGTCGTCTGCCTTCTCATTACCATCTATACCTTGATGTCCTGGAACCCATATCAAATTTACTTTGTTATGTTCAGCCAGTTTACATAGCTCGTTGTGGCATTCGTATACCAGTTCTGAGCTAAAGGCATATGAGTCTAATGCCTTTATCGCTGCCTGGCTGTCCGAAATGATATTTACTGTCCTACCCGTGTAGGACGCCGATGTCATTTCTTGTGCGCAGACATAAATCGCATAGATTTCAGCTTGGAAAACTGTTGCCTTGGTTCCCAGGTTTAAGCTAATTTCTTTGCCCGGTCCATGGATTCCTGCTCCGGTCCCTTCTTTCATTTTGGATCCATCTGTGTACCAGGTTTCACCTTTTAGTAGTTTAGGGTATAGTCCATTTTTCCATGCATCCCGGCTAGGTATCTCAGCCTTTGCCGGTTGCCTGAAATCATAGACTATAGCGATCCTATCTGTTTTCATGGATAGTATATCTGTATTGTCAATGTTCTCAAAGATTTTAGTATGTTCCAACCCTCTATGGCGGTCTCCCATGCCGTTAATCCTTAGTCTGTACGCTGCCATAAGTGCCTCTGTTTTTGCCACCAAGTGCAATGGAGGTAGGTCCAGTAGGACTTCTAGTGCTGCGGTGGGAGTAGTGCTCATTGCCCCCACTATCCCGATGCAGGCAAGTCTTTGTGCCTTGCTTAGAATCAGTCTGTTAGTAGTGGAATTGACTTTATGCCACCACACTAACGCCCCATATGTCACTATGGGTTTTACAATTACATTGTATACCCAGTGCAACATTCCGGGTTTAATTCCCCAGTTTTTACCAAACATGCGTCTACAGGCCCATAGTGCTCTAATAGCTTTGTTGGTTTTATCTGTTAGATGGGGTTTATAAGACAACTTGCTATCCAAGATTACTCCTAGATATTTTGCTTGCCCCACTAACTTCAGCTTAGTTCCAAATAACCTTGGAGGCTCAATTAAGAGTTTCCTTTTGTTGGTAAATGGAATAAGTGTGGTTTTTGTAGGGTTTACCGACAGTCCCACTCTTCTACACCAATTCTCTATGACCTTTAGGGCTCCCTGCATCACTTCTGATACAGTTTTGCCGTACTTGCCACATACGAGAACCGTTATATCATCAGCATATCCCTGAGCATAGAAGCCATGTCTCTCCAATTCCTCCAGAAGACTGTTCACCACGAGGCACCATAGGAGTGGCGATAACGCCCCTCCTTGAGGACATCCTTTCGCGACCAGCACTTCTATCATTGATTGTTGGAGTGATGCCTCAATAGTTCTGTTTTTCAGCATGGTCATTACCCATCTACATATTGTATCTGGTACCCCATGTCTATTGAGTGCATTTTCTATTGATTCATATGAGGTATTATCAAATGCCCCCTCTATGTCCAATAGAGCAGCTAGACAAATTCCTTTGTCTTTAATTGCCTTCTCTGCTCTTTTTGCTAGCTCGTGTATAGCTAGTTCGCAGGATTTACCTGCTTGATATGCATACTGGAGCCTGTGCAAGGGTCTTGTTTTCAAGACCTTGTCCCTTATGTATCTATCAAGCAGTTTCTCTAA
This sequence comes from Brachypterus glaber, assembly GCA_958510825.1. Classification (NCBI taxonomy): domain Eukaryota; kingdom Metazoa; phylum Arthropoda; class Insecta; order Coleoptera; family Kateretidae; genus Brachypterus; species Brachypterus glaber. The sequence goes on along the minus strand of OY294052.1, from coordinate 21,667,739 downwards.
TGTTTTTAGGAGAAATGACGTTAGGCTTATCGGTCGATACGCCTTGGCTTCGGCATATGTTGCCTTGCCAGGTTTAGGTAGAAAAATTACCTTTACCTTCCTCCAGCCCTTCGGTATATATCCAAAGGCCAAACTTGCCCTAAGTAGATTAACTACTGGTGTAGTTAGTGCGCTTATCCCGTTCTGTAGCAAAGCAGGAAACACACCATCCTTCCCAGCAGCCTTAAATGGTTTGAATGAATTCACGGCCCATTTAAGCTTTTTAGCATCCACTATTTTGGATGCAAGCTTCCAGTCTGCCCTGGTGGGCCTCCTTAAGCCTTCTGTCTGTATGTTATTGTTCTCATTACCCCGGTTCCTTTCAGACCCTGGGAAGTGAGTTTTTAACATAACCTCTAGCGTCTCTTCTGCCGTTTCAGAGTAGGCCCCTGATTCGGTTTTTATAGATCCTAGGTTATAATCTTTTTCCTTTCGGAGGGCCCTTTGGAGTCGTGAACATGTAGGTGTATCTTCGATACCCTGACAGAACTTCCTCCAGGATTCCCTCTTTGAGGTCTTGATAGCTTTGCTATATCGGGCGAGAGATGCTTTATAGATCTCCCATTCGTCCGTGTTTTTAGCTCGGTTAAACAGCCTTCTCGTGTCCTTTCTCATTTCTGAGAGTTCCTCATTCCACCACTCAACATTTTTACAAACCCTGCGTGGTTTTAGTGGACAGCTGGACTCGTAGGCTGATATTATCGCCGACTGTAGAGAGTCGCTAGCAATCTCTAAGTCCACAACACTGGTGATTCTTCCCCCAGGACATTCCCTTAGGCCCCGATCTAGTTCCCTTTCATAGGATGCCCAGTCGGTTCTCTTGGGATTCCTGTACATTAGAGCTTCCTCGTGTTGTGTGTCTAGGTCATAGCGTATGTATCTATGATCCGATAAACTCGGCTCATCTGAGACATGCCACCTTTTCACTAAATCGCTAAAGTGCCTTGTTGCCACGGTAATATCTATTACTTCCCCTCTCACTGCTGTGACAAAGGTGTGTTCATTCCCGCGATTTAAAACATCTAGATTATTAGCTAGAAGAAATTCAAGTAGAGACTCACCTCGGTTATTGATGTCACTGCTGCCCCACACGATGTGGTGCGCGTTGGCATCGCACCCGAGTAGCATTTCCAGGTTTCTACTGTCACAGTGTGCTACTAAGCGCCTCATCTCATCCGTCGGTGGGGCACCTGCTTGATCGTATGGTAGGTAGATGGATCCCAGAATTGCTTCTTCCTCCTTTCCCTCCAATGTCAAGTTGATCTTTGCAGCCACTAGGTCCCTGCAACAGAAATCCCATAAGGGCAATATATTAATATTTTTCTTTGCAATTATGCATGCACGAGGGTTGCTTACCACCGGGTTGTATGTAGCCCAGTCTCTTGCGATCGCCCCTATCCCTCTGATCTTCCCCTCGATCGCCCAGGGTTCCTGAATCAGAATAATATCAATATTATTTTTTATTATAAATGCACCCAGGGCAGCAGATGCCGCCCTGCACTTATGTATGTCATCAGTTATGTTTTCGTCCAAAAAATGTAGGGGTCTACGAAATTTTTATTTAAAATCGCCCAGGTGAACCGTGGAAACTAGATGAACAGTTGCAAACATCTTTTCAGCACTAATGTGAAGCGTTATGAAAAGGCATTTTATTTTATTATTTTATCTGCGTGTTGCATTATTTATTAAAGGTATTTTAAATCAGTCTAAAACGTCTAAAAGTCAAAAACGCCGAAAAAAAAGTGAAACTAGATGAACATTGCAAGTATTTTAATAAAAAAAGTGAGATTCAGTATAAAATGATATTGCAGAATTTGAATCATATAAGTCTAAAACGTCTAAAAAGTTTGAAAGTCTCTCGAAAGAGAGAGAGTCAACCTCCGCCATTTTGAATTTTTAACTTATTGACATTGGTCTATATCAACATAATCAAAAAAAGGCATTTGACACAATTTTAGAAATATCGAAGAAAAAATTAAATTTTGGACCACCCTAATGGCGCGGATTTTTTTTTATTTTTTCGTTATTTTATTCGAAATCAGCAGTATCAAAAATAGCCTTATGCCAAAATTCAGAATTTTGTCCCTGTTTTTTTTCCTGGCCCACTGTGGAATATTTCGATTTTCCGGTTGATTATGGGAGATGTTCGCCATTGCCAATCATCGCTAACATTTACAGGCTTATTTTCTAACGCATTGAGAAGCCTTCTAGCCCTACCCGAAAACCCTACTAAAAAAAAAGAATTTTTCGACTTATTGCATCTATGTAAAAAATATAACCTATTTTTTTTGACCCATGAATATTTTCGCACCTTTTCTACGGAAGTAATAATGGAATGTGCGGCCACCCAAGGTTCAAGGTATAGTGAAAATTTGAATATCCGATTTATTTAGGGTATATACTTCGATAAGCAGAGCTTTTGAGTTCAAAGCCAAACCGTAATAAAGTTTTCATAGTAATTTAATTAATGCACACTGACGAAAACCAATAACAAAAAATAGAAATAGGCAAGATTTAGTACATACACACAGAGAAATAATTACTAAAAACAAGTACAAGTTATATTAGGGTCTTACCATACAAAGGAAGGTGAGATTAAAGTTAGGTTTTTTTCGAAGATTTAGTGTTGAAAGGAAAGATCTCTACAACAAAGTAACAACTCTTATCTCTAGAATACGCATACCGTTAATATAAAGTATCGCCAACATCTCGGTTGGTTTGTAAACAAATAGTAGGTATATTCAGGCCTGAACAATAACAATTACCAGTAACTGTTATTGTTGTATCTGTTAGAACAAAGCTGTGCGAGTAAGACAGACAAATGTATATGTTGAAAAAAAAATTACATTTAAAAAAAAAAATGTCCAAATGCATTTTTTTTTATTTTTCAAAAATTTTTGTATAAATTTTCTTTTTGCGGAAAACTAAAAACTTTTTTTTTCAACAAAATATTTAAAAAAAAACTTTTTTTGAAAAACAAAAAATTGAAAAAAAAAAATGCATTTTTTTTTAATTTTTCAAAAAATTTTGTATAAATTTTTGCGAAAAACGAAAAACTTTGTTTTTCAAAAAAATATTTAAAAAAAAAACTTTTTTATTTGCTTTTTGCGAAAAACAAAAAAAAAAATGAAAAAAAAATTTTGAAAATAATTTTTTTATTTTTTTTTAATTTAATCAAAAATGTCTTTTTTTAATTCAAAAAAGAAATTCCTTTTCAAAAATTTTCAAAAATTTTTGTTTAAATTTTGTTTTTGCGTAAAACGAAAAAAATTTATTTATTTTTTTTAATTTTCAAACAAAAAACCCATAAAAAAATTTCAAAATTTTTAATTTTTTTTAATTTTATTTTTGCGATAAACAAAAAATTAAAAACAAACGAAACCCCCCATAACTTTTTTGTTTTTGGGGGGATTAAATTCAAAATTGATAGAATTGATCCTTAAATAATAAACGTAGTTTTTCCTAAAAAAGTTACGTTAAATCCGAATTTTCTTTCAGCTTTTCTCGATTTTTTTTTGACCCGCCATAACTTTTTTGTTTTTGGGGGGATTACTTTAAAATTAGTGGAATTGATCCCTATAATAAAAGTAAATTTTCCTGAAAAAGGTTAATCGGAATTTTCTTTCAGCTTTCTTCGATTTTTTAAAAAGTTCAACCCCTCATAACTTTTTTGATTTTGGGGGGATTACATTCAAAAACAATAGGGATCTTCCCTTTATAGAACTTGATTTTTCCTAAAAATTTATAGTCGATCGGATAATTCGTTCTTGAGTTATCGTGTCTACAAAAAACATGACATCAGACAAATAGAGAGACAGACGGAAAGACGGACAGAGGGACAGACGGACATTAAAAAAAAAAAAAACTTATATTTTCATGAAACAAATTTATATCCAAGAATTTTTTGTCTAGGACGATTTTGAAAATTTTTGAAAATTAGAAAGTACCGTATATTATTCTAGCGCAAGCGCTGTGAATAGTATAATAATGCAAATAGATATTTATAGCGACTATTTCACAAACAATATATAAGCCAATCAAAACCTTGCATGTTTAGTTTCTTGACCAATCAGATCAAAATGAATCTGATAATTTTTGCACATATGCAATTATCACTTGTTTACTAAGGAAACAAGAAACTGACAGTTACTGACATCTTAATAAATGTTATATTTTTGCAAAATGTGTTTTTAATTCGTAATGCTTATTTTTGATTTATTTTTATTGATAATCAATATAAATGCTTATTTCATTACCAAAACATCCTAGGTATAAACCCTAATTAATTTCAGATAATACATTATATTTTATGCATTTTAAAAGCTTTAAATCACTGATATTCACAAATTTTAATTTATTTAATTGAATCTTGGTATTAAAAACAGGCCACTAAAAACTAATTAAAACACTTATTTATTAAACATATATTTGCAGTACAGAATTGCGGAAATCAAAACATCAAATAACTGCGCTGGTAATAGTACAGCGTAGCCAAAGTTTATTAGAAACCGATAGGAAATTGTTTTTTACGGGTGGAAACACCCGTTAATTTATTTCGTTTCTGTTGAAAACTAAACTTTTTAAACAAAAACAGCAATGATCTTTATTTAAATGCTAATATATGTGATAACAACTATTTTATTGGAATAATCTTAAGCATAAAATATCCCTCGAGCAAAGTTTAGACTTGGCAACATTCGTGAACAAGTGAACATTGTGGATTTAAAAAGCGCGGCAAATTTGAGATTTAAATTTTTAATTATAGTTGTAAAGTAATATTGTTGTTTAGTTCTTAAATTTTTAATTTAAATATGAAACAACATAAAACATTGTAAAATTATATACTTCCTTATTTTGTTTGTGAAATTATCTTTCAAAATACCATATCGACGTTGAAGGAGCGTTTGACAAAGCGTCTTTTAAAAGCATTAAAACTGCCCTACAAAGACATGGTGTATCACCCACACTCATTGAGTGGATACAACACATGCTTGAATGGAGAGCAGTTCAACTAAACATAGGGGGATTAATCACAAGAGGAGTTGTAACAAGAGGCTGCCCACAAGGTGGAGTTCTTTCTCCTCTCCTTTGGAACCTTGTAGTGGACAGCCTATTAACACTCCTTAACGATAATTCTTTCTACACAATAGGATATGCAGACGACATAGTCATACTACTTACAGAGAATTTTGAGAGCGTGCTGTGCGATCTCATGCAGCGCGCACTCAATATTCTACAGAAATGGTGTGATGATCACTCTCTCTCGGTTAACCCAGCCAAGACTGAGATGGTCCTGTTCACTAAGAAAAGGAAACTGGGAAACCTCAAAGTCCCATTTCTTTTCGGAAAACAACTCAGCTTTTCTAAAGAAGTAAAGTATCTGGGAATTTTTCTTGACAGCAAACTGTGTTGGGGACCACACCTTAAGCAAAAAACAGAAAAAGCATGCATAGCTTTTTGGCAGTGTCATAGAGCACTGGACAGATCTTGGGGTTTGTCTCCCAGGATCACCCTTTGGCTGTACACCGCTGTCATAAGGCCTATGCTAACATATGGCTCAGTTGTATGGTGGCCCAGAACCCAACTGACTACAGCAAGAACGCAACTAAATCATATTCAAAGACTAGCTCTTATGAGTATAACCGGTGCAATGCGATCAACTCCAACTGCAGCTTTAGAGACTCTGCTTTGTATTCCTCCCCTTAATATTTTTGTTGAGGGTGAGGCCGCAAAGACAGCCCTTAGGCTGAAAGCAAATAGTACGTGGAATGCAAGAGGAACGCGTACTGGACATGAGTCTATTCTTGAACGGTTTGTGTCACAAGCTCCCATTCTTGAATCTCAGACCGATCTAGTTGCTCCCAGGTATATCTTTAATAGATCATACCAAGCTTATGCTTCCACTAAAGAAGAAACTGACAGCGTACCTGACATTGTCATGTACACTGATGGTTCAAAGACAACTGAAGGATCAGGTGCAGGAGTTTTCTGCCCAGATCTAGAGTTAGAAATAAGCATTTCCCTTGGCAAGCATGCCTCGGTCTTTCAGGCAGAGGTAATAGGCATAACAAATGCTGCGAGAGCTATTTCTGAAAGGGAAATCAGTAATAGAAGAATAACTATTCTTACGGATAGCAAAGCTTCTATACTAGCAATCAAGTCTTTCAAAATTACTTCAAAGCTAGTTTTGGAATGTCACCAATCCCTGGAGGAAGGGGCAGTTTCTAATACTGTTACACTCTCATGGGTAAAGGGGCATAATGGAAATGTAGGCAATGAAGAAGCTGATAGATTGGCACGAGCAGGCTCAGGCTCTGTACCTATTGGTCCAGAGCCCATAATCCCTGTATCTGTCGCTTTTAAAACAGCTCTCATTAATCAAGAAACCCACATAAAACACACCCGTAATTGGATTACGAGAAACGACTGTAAACATGCAAGAGCAGCCCTTCCCACTCCATGTGAAAAGACAGCACGCTTTTGTATGCAATTAAAAAGGGATAACCTAAGACAGTTTGCAAGCATCGTAACAGGTCACTGCAAACTAAATAAGCATCTTAACATCATGGGGAAGCCAGTCGACCCCATCTGTAGAGGATGCTACATGGAAGAGGAAACAATGGAACATGGGAGGCATAGCGTAGTGGCTAGCGCGTATGCATAGCAAGTCTACTATCGTGAGTTCGATTCTCACTGGCGCCGATTTGCCTTTTTCAGTTAATTAATAATTGAAATTTGGCGAAGGCGATAAGTGAAACGGACACTCCCTAGAAACTGGTTCGAAAGTCAGTATAAGCCGGTGGTTCCCTCTACTACTAGCTCACACAAGTCCTGGACTTAGGGGATGCTTAATTAAGTAGAATAGTACGAGGTTAAACAAACATGTAATGTAATGTAATGTGTTATGTCACTGTCCAGCGTTAGCCTTAATAAGAGGGTCCATGCTAGACGAGTACTGGCTCGACATGGCCGGTATAAGCAGCATCACTCCCAGACATCTTCTTAGATATATTCAAAGAATTGGATGGCTGAGAGGTTAAATTAAATGCTGCGACCAAAGGGAGGTAGTACAATGGGCCCAGCTAAGTGGCCTAAGTGCGTGTAGATAGCTACCCTCCACCCTAATTACCATAACCATACCATTCGTGCATGTTGAATAATACATAATTTTTTTACTATATAAAAAAAATATTTTGCTTAAGGAAATTTTTTTCGTGCAATTTCCGTCAAAATTCCTCTACCTGCGGTCTCGGAATTTTGTAACACGAAAAATGGACTTACACAATTACCAAGCAAATTTTTTTTTTTAATACAGTAAAAAAATGATTGATAATTTAACATGCACTTATGATATTATTACTGAGTATTTAAATAGGTACTAAAAATAATAAAAATTAGTAATAACTTCTTGGAAACAAATTGTAGGGGAGATATGGTTCTAATGATCTCTGCGAGTAAAATAATCCCTTTTGAGTTTTAAAGAAACAATGAGCTTCATCTATTCGATAGTGGCAAAAGTAGTCCCCTTTCAAGAATACATCGATGCTCTGTTAGTATACATTTTGGGGTCCACCTACAACTTTGTGAAAATTGTGTAATGGTTTTGTATCGATTGATCTAAGGAAAGCTGTCTTGCTTTCCAATATTAAAAACTTTCAAAATTCCTTCCGAAAACTAAACCAATTTTATTTTTTTAAATGACAACCTCTGTATATTTTTGCATTTTTGAATTTAGAAAACAATATTACATCTAAAAAAAATCATTTAAATATTTTTTTATTAATTAAAAAAAAAACCTATTTGACTTAATTTTCGGCAAAAGCGGAATTAAAAGAAAAAAAAAATTACGCCAGTTTGTAGCCCTTACAATAGCGCACCAAAAATTTAAGAGCGTCCAAAGGGGTTGAAAAAATTAAGTTATTAAGGAAAAACCGTTTTAAAAAAATTAAAGTACAAAAAAATTACAAAAGTTTGGTTTTTACATAAAAATTGTAATTTTCCCGAATCAGTAAATAAATTAGATTTTATTAACGAAAAAATAAATTTTGTATGTTAGAGGAAAGTCGCCTAATTTCGGATACCATTTACAATGTATTCAATATTTAATACTCGGTATTACTTTTTGATATTTTTTTTATATAACCAGATACCACTTATTATAGCGAACCATGATTTATTATAAAAGTAATTTTATTACAGTTTATTTTTTCCAAAAAACACGGTTAAAAAAAATCAGCGCATTTTTGTGCATTTGAAAAAGGGCTCCTAATTTCGGAAATATCCGAAAAAATTTTTTCAAGAGTAGATCTGGATCCCATTGCTTATGTTTCTTGTTATTCCTTCACATTTAAGACGTAATTTAATCATTAAGCGATTTTCTACGAAATACTATAGGAACTATAATTTTAGATTCCCAATTTCGAATATCTTAGTATCTTAGGTAATTTTCGTTTTTTCAAAATTGTTTATCTTAGTTTGTTGTATCATTATAAAAATAATAATTAATGGTTGGTTATCCTGAATAATAATTACCTTGCGGATATCCGAATTTGGGAATCAAATGCACAAAAATGGTCTATCCGAAATTAGGCAACTTTCTGCTTTTTAGATTAGAAATTTGTAGAATGTTTACGTTTTCAAATTGCTTAATTATGAATAGTGGATCAACTTAACTAACATCATAACTTACCCAAGACAGAATCACGAACTTTTATAACGATTATTTATAAAATAAACAAGCATAATAATGCAACTGAGCACAAAACTGCCATTTGCAATATAAACGATTTGTGCTGCCATTTAAAGGGGAGAAGCTCTACCGTTATCATATTACAGGACGGATTTAGTTTGACTTTTGGCTTCACATAAAAGTAGGTTTCTGTTTACCTTTGCAGACAGTATCTTAAATACACTACTATCCGAAAATTGGAAACCATCCGAAATTAGGCGCATTTCCTCTAATAAAAAAAAATAATAAAAGTTTTCAAATTATGTTTTTTGTATGTAAGTTTGTTTTTGTATCTAATAATCCAAAAATATACAGGGGGGTGTCAATAAAAAAAATAATTTAACTTAGTTTCCGACGAAACCGGAAGTGCAGAAAAATAGTTTTGTGTTATTTTGTAGCTATTGTTGAGAAATAAAGGCTATAGAAAAATTGCTTTGGTCGGATTGAAAACAACCTAATTTTAGGGGATGCTCATGGACTGAAACTCACCCTACGCTACCGTTAAGTAACTATTTAAAGCTTAGGGGATCATTGTTACCATATTTCTCCTACTAATTGAACTTAAAACGAATTAGTTTTAAAATTAGTTAAATATGTTTACATCAAGTATTTTTATACCTGCAATAAGTATAATAAGTATCACAATTACTTCGTATTAGTATTTTTTTCTGTATGTGCAGGAAAATACTTATCTATATACAGGGTGGTCCATTTATCATGACATTCTTTAACACACTAGGCAAAAAAATAAAAGATACAAAACAAAAGCTTATTTGGGGCCCTTTACGCCTCTGTATTAAAAACTACAAGATAAAAAAAAAAATCCTAAATTTTAAGGTGATTTTCAAAAGGCTGTAAATGATAGTACACTGAGAGCTTGTTACCATAGTAAATAATAAACGTGTTTGCTTATATGGAACCCTACGAAAGTTTAGTTAACATTTCCTGGTTGTTACAATTACCAGAACTATAACAACGTTAAGTATTACCGTAACAACCAGTGAATGTTAACTAAACTTTCGTGGGGTTCCATATAAGCAAACACGTTTATTATTTACTACGGTAATCAGCTCTCAGTGTAGAGCAATGATAAAAAAGCAAATTGAAGCTTTTAGTCTCCAGTTTTAAGATCCTTTAAGATAAAAATATTTTTATCATTGCCCGTTTTTGAGTAATCATAAAAAATCAGCGGTAAAAAAAAGTTTTACTTGCCTTTTAAACGGTCCACGGTCTTTAATATTTTTTTAGTGTTTTCATCTGAAAGCTCTTTTAGCTTGATTCTTCTTTTTGAATTTAAGCGGTACGAGAGCTCTGTACGATGATTTTTTGCTGTTATCGGTGTTAAAAGCAAAAATGACAATTAATTACTCGGGAAATAATGATCGTACAGAAAATTGAAATGTTTTTTATTATTTTTAATGATGTTTTTTTTATGCGCGAAACTTGATTTAAAAGTACAAAATTTGTAGGACTTTATGCTTGTCTTGGGATAACATTGCAAATAATTGATAGATTAAAGATATTATATATTAAGAACAAGGAAATGTGATAAAAGGAAATGTGATAAGGGGAAATGATCCAAGTCTGTAAATTAAAAAAGTTTACAAACACATAGATCAATAAAAATGCAACCCGTTCAATGCTTTTTTTATAACAAAGAAAAAAACTTAATTAAATCAAATATTATTTAATTAAATTGAGGGCTTCATAAAATAGGGCCATTTTTTGAGATTTTCTTTGATTTAGATTTGGTTTATTACACCAAACCTAAATCTATCCAAATATCAATCTCAACAAAAAAAAAATGTCGTATACGCCCCTAAGTTATGAAGCCCTCGATATAATTATCTGTAACTATCTGTACCTGTACCTGTACATACAGCCTGTTCCGGAACTCGCATACAGATATTTGAGGGTATATTAAAAACCCTCTGGAAAATATGAAAAAAATGTCAAAAAAAATCCATCTTCGTTCATTTCGAAAATAACATCGCTTTAAGTGGACCAATACTGTTGCTGATGTTAAATTACCTTTAAAAGTTGAATATGTAGCTATAGAATCAAATTTAATTAATTAATTTTTCGTCGCTTTTTTCCTTCATAGATCACTGAGATCACAATGTACTACTGCTTTCAGTCGCTAGGTGACGCCCAAGTATAAAGTAGAAAATTTTCTACTAAATGCTTCCCTTGACATGTCGGTAAAGAGGAATTCATTATGTTTTTGGGCAAGTCAAAGAAACGGGAGAGATCTCGTAGTAGAGACCGCAACAAGGAGGACTGGACCAAGAGGCTGAAACGCCTGAAGGATATGGTTCACGACAAAAAGCAGGTCTAGGTCATCTTCGAGAGCGTCTTCATCTAGGCACTCTAGGGAAAGTAGGAGGGACCCCTGCATATATATATATATATATATATATATATATATATATATATATATATATATATATATATATATATAGTACCCCAAAATCTGCAAACTCTAAATACTCCCTCCCTAAATGAGGAGATAAAACAAATTTTGCCTGCCTCCCTGCAAACCAGAGACAAATATCAGTCAGTTGCACAGCAGCAACTGGGAGCTGGCATTACTGCTGTAAGCACTGCACTCAATATTGCCTTAACCGTTGAAAAACATAAATCTCTTTGCCGTGGCCTCATTGATGCAGGCAAGATACTGACAGATTTACATTACAAAATGTCAATAAGTAGGAGAAGCCACATAACCCTACAGCTAAATAAAAATATAAGAACGGTGGCTATGACTGGAAAAATTGATTCGTTTCTTTACGGAGCCAATTTTCATGAAAGGTGCAAGGCCAATAAGGATGTCCAAAAGTCCAAGTAAGTAGGGAAAAACTAATTTGTAGGTAATTTAACATCAGCAACAGGATTGGTCAGATTAAATAGCTTCCTTTTTAATTAGTATTGAAGATGGTTTTTTTTAAATTGTTTTCATATTTTCGAGAGGGTTTTTAATATACCCTCAAATTTCTGTACGCGAGTTCTAGAACAGGCTGTATATACCTATCTGAAAATAGAAATGGGATTAGATAGTTTTTTCGTGTTTTTGTTTATTAAAAATTAAAACTATATTTCCACTTTAAATATTTGGGTTTATGTATAATATTCTGGTATGTATACAAAAATTATTCTAATGACAAAACTTTTGAGAAATTAAATTTTGGAGTTAGAAATAAGTTTTATGATTACTTCAATATTTAAATAAAACATGTTACAGATTTGTAAAGTAAAACTTTTGTATAACTTTAACCCGCTACAAATGAATAAAAAATATTTCTCAAACGAAATGTAAATATGGTCATAGATAATACAAATGCTATAACAAAAGTATCAGTCTAATGTATTAATAGGTTTGCAATAAGTAAATCCATAACATGTTACATTATAAATGGTATAAGACACATTAAATGTAAACTGTCTGTTGCAGGTTTAAAAATATTAATATTGGATTTAATAATTATTATTATTTTAATACACGTGTACACAAAAAAAAAGATTGGGAAAACATGTTTTAATTTTTTTTTGTTTTATTCAGAAATGGAGGGGGGTAATTTATAGTGTGGCCTGATTACTTAGAGGGGTGTCAGCCAGCGTGATGGGGAGAAGAGGTCCAAAAATAGCGTGTCGTAATTATTGGATGGGACTCTACATAATAGTGAGTAATACGGTTCTGTTTAAATGTATTCAAAAAATTAAATAATAAAAGAATACTAACTAATAGAAATATAATCATTATGATAAAGAACCTACTGCGTTTCAAGGTACCTATTGATAATTATAGTAAAACAAAAAAATTAGTCTATTGTTAAGGGTCCAAAAGTTAAAAGTAAGTATATTGTCTAATAGTTATTTATAATACAAGGGCGAAAAGTCAAGTTTTTCGATTGAGTAGGTTTTTAGAAGCCGAGGGCCGGCCGCTGGGGCCGGCCCGAGGGTAATAAACCTACAAAATCGAAATTTTACTTTTTGCCCGTGTATTATACAATATTTTTTATTTGATTTTTACTAATTATATCTAATAAATTATTAAAATATACTTAATTTTAAATTGCAAAAAATATTTCTTTTTACTGTCTTATTACTTTGCTAGTTATCCATGATAAATTGTTATCTAATCAAATCGCTAAAAAAACAATTGAATCGTTTCTTTTCGTTTGCGGTTTCATTTTCAAATTAAAAAAGCTATAGCTTGGTGATTAATTTCTGTTAAAATGTGTCTGTTATGAAAATAATAATAGTTCTGAAACCATTATAAATATTGAAATTGATTTGTCAATTGAAATTTTGTGTTTTTAATTTATTTTAGTATGAATACAGGTTAATCAGTTAACATATATTTTGAGGTTATGTTATAACAGAAATTTTTATTTTGTGTGAAATGATTATAATGCCTGTATCTGGTCAAAAAGAACAGTTAGTTTAAGACCTAAAGTGATCAAAAGGTAAAGCATCTTCTTTTAAAAAGTTTAAAAATAACACGTTTTAGTTAGAAACAAACTTTTTAGCCCTAGGGCCACATTGTTCAACTTTTCGCCCGTAAAACATGAACAAAAAGTGTGGCTTTTAGAATAAATCGAATAAAAAAATAGTATATTATTTACCAAGTGAGAGAAGTTTAATATTTTTGACCTGCGTCAAATTGCGGGATGAGCGCGCTAGCGCGAAGCCCGCAAGACGCGGTCTAAAATGTTAAATCTTCACTCACGTGGAAAATATAGTATTTTTTTCACTACCAGTACAATTAATTAGCTATTTATTTATTTTTTTACTAAAATTTAATGAAAAAGCTTATAAATTTAAAATATCACGCTGGCCGTTCGCGGCCATTAAAAAAACAAATGAATAACTTGACATTTCTGGCAGAAATTTTCTGGTGATCTGCTAAAATTATTAAGTTAGAAAGTGTTTCCGTGTTAAGTGTAATAAAATATATAAAAATGGAAAGTGAAATGCAAAGTGATGATTCTGGTACTCCCCCAGAAATAAGGGGACAGGCGAAAACTGTGAGGGAGAATCTATTGTCTCAAAAATCAATATATGGGGGTTGTACCTCTAGTAATCTATGATCCTTACGATAATATATGGGTTGTATAATCTATGGTTGAATATGATGGGCCAATGATTTTCACTTTTTGAAGTGTTTTTTGTAAAACATGTTTTATAGGTACTAATTTAGTTAATATTTTTTAATTTATCATGCAATAAATAAATTTGGTGCCTAAAGACACTTGTAAATAGCAATGTGATTTAATAATTAAGTGAAACGTCAGATGCCAAAACAGCTGAATAAAAATTCATTATTAACCATGGTGCAATTTTATTATTTTTAGAACCTCTGACGTCATAGGTAGAGAAATAATATTTCTACCAATGAAAAGAACAGTAATAAAGATGTGGTTTTAGGCTGGTAGTGAAAAAAAATACTATAATGTTATTGTTATTTATAAAGTCACATGTATTATTTATAATAATTTATAAAATCTTTATAGTTTATTAAAAGTGGATTGATAAATATTTTATAATGAAGTTGTAGGTCCCAAGACTGTTCTTTATCCATCTCCGTTTCTAGAAAATTATTGATTTCACCAAAATAAGCGTTTATGCCGAAATAACCCACCATTTGATCGCTTCTTCCACCTAGCCCTTTTCATTTTAACTCCTGCTGACTAATTAGCACCAAATTTTAAAGGACTCTAATTTTATTCCTATCTGTCATCACTAACTTCATAACAAATATGTTTTATTTTTTTATAAATTCAGAAAATTGTATTATTTTAAAAATTAAGTTTTAAATAAACCGTGAAGATAAGTAACGCTACGCATTCCATTATATATTATTCACAGTAAATGGTGTATTGCATTTTCCCAAATACGTAAAAAAAATAATAAAACAAAAAATTAAATTTTTTTTAAAAGATCTTTTCTCAAAAAAAACGAAAATGATAGCTTTTTTTATTTTATTTTTAAGTTTAACCCCCCCTAACTTTTTTGTTTTCGAGGAGATTTTTTTCACAATTGGTAGAATTGATCATTAATAAGGATTCCTTATAATAAAAGTATTTTTTTCTGAATAAGTTACCTTCATCGGATTTTTTTTTAGCTTTTTTAGATTTGTTTAAAAGTCTAACCCCCCATAACTTTTTTGTTTTTGGGGGGATTACTTTTAAAATTGGTAAAATTAATCCTTAAAATAAAAGTATTTTTTCCTTTCAAAAACAATAGGGGTCTTTCCCTTGTAGAACTTAATTTTTCCTGAACTTTTAAAGTAGATCGGATTCGTTCTTGAGTTATCGTGTTCACAAATATCGGGCAGACAGTCGGACATTTGAAAAAAAAAACATGAAAAAAATTTATATCTTTTTTTTGTCTGAGACGATTTTTGATTTTTTTGAAAATTCGAATCTACCGTATTATTCTAGCGCAGGCGCTGTGAATAATATAATAAAATCAATTTTTTTTTTAAAGAAAGAAAAATAACCAGTTCCTAAAGAGCAATTGAGAAAAAGTTGTTTTAAATATTTATACAAAAAATATTGATCTTAAATAAATGTTTACTATAAATATTTATTAGTAATATAATTTGTTTATCAGTTTTAAGGCTAGGCATTTATTACCACAATCTTTTAGCATCTAAAAATTGGGTAGTTAAAGTAAAAATTTTAAATATTTGCTTCGAGGTGAATACCTTCTTATATTACACATAAAAAATTATTATTTTTTATCTGCAGATTATAATCAAAAAATTTTTGATCGAAGATCAGTTTCTGGATATTATTCACTTTTATTTGTCGAAAAAACATATTTAGAATAATAGTAATTATATACCAAGGTAGAGAAGACATTTTTTATAGCCGAGCGTATTAAATCCCGAGATGCGTAGCAGCGAGGGATTTAAGAGTGCGAGGCTATAATAGTCCTCCACCGTAGTATATATAATAGTTTTTTCACTACTAGCACTATTTAACAATTTTTATTCAAATAATAAAACAAATTATTAACAGAATAGTTATTTATGGTACTAGAGGGCAATATCGGTTTACCCATGAGTGCCATACAAGGTTTTATCCAATAAATAGCTTAGGAATTCATATTTTTATTAAAAATTTTAATGACATTTACAAGAAAATAATTTGACAAGTGACAGTTGAGTGGTTAAAATAAATAATTATCCACTCAATAAAGTAAAAGCCACGCGGGGGTTATTATTAAGTTTATCTATTTAAAATAAAGCTGGCAATTGTCTTATTATAATAATAATAAGATAATTATCTGTATGTATTGGATAAATGATATTTATTGAAATTTTCACAAAAATCAATGAAATTTGGTCAAATAAATACTTTGAATGACGTTTAAAAATTTAGTTTTTTTTTTTTTAATTTTTTCATAATATTTAGCTAATTATTGATTGTATTAATTGGGAATAAATTGTAATTGATTATATTTAACAAATAAAAAGTTATTTAAAGCTATTTTCTTGGGTTTAATTAGTAAAAATTGCACAAAGAACTCGAACATCTAAAGTGACAGAAATCAATTGTTTATAAAATTTACTTCTACTATGAGAGAAAAAATTATTATTGCTATAGGTGAAGAAAATTAATTTCACAGTTTGAAAACTGAATAAATAATGGTATGTTCTACAGCTAGTAGTGAAAAAACTATTTTATCTCTCATAAATTGTTATTTGTGTGCCAAAACCCAAAAGAACGCCCCCAATGTTAGGCTAATTGGGATCTTGTAGTAAGGAATTACGAATGGATGTGACGATTTTTTTATTCGTCACTTTTTATTTGCGGGTCAGAGTTGGAAAATTTGAGGTAACAACACAGATTACGTATAGTCTGAATACGAAATTGCAGATTAAACTGATAGAAAAATCTGTGTCCGTGGTCTAAAGAAGCCCGGCAGAGCATCCTATTTACAGGGTTCTTTAGAAAAAAGTTCGAGAGGGGTGATTCTACGTTAAAAAATATGAAAAAAAGTTCATATAAAGGTTTGGACTTTTGGTCCAAGCCCTAAGGGAACTTCGAAGATGGACATATTTAATTGGGAACAAAATAAGCTCCAATAAAAATTTAATGCTGCAGGACGATTCTTCATTTAAAACTAAGTCAAAAGGTATTCTTCACCAAAACACCTAAATTTAATATTAAAGGAGTAATAGCTTTTTAAAAAGTAACATTTTTAGTGGCACAAAATATTACTTCCTCTTAATTGGATTTTTTTTAAACGGTTGTTCGTACAGTGTTACACTATATGACATTTTTTATGTATTTTTACTGAAGGAATCTATATTTATTACAAAAAATCCAAAAAATATATACATAAAAAAGTTTGGGGCAAAAATTGTGTTAAGTCTCATATATTTTGTCCGTCTAGGCACGCCTCTAGATAAATTCAAAAAAATAAATTAACATAAACTTATTGCCCTTATTAATACTAGTATATAGTACTAGTATATATAAAAATTCCAAACGAAACATGTGTTTATTAATACTGTAACATTTGGTAAAGCATATCACACTTATAGTATGGTATACTTTGAGTTGTTGTTAAGTTGTATCACTAATCTAGTTTAAAGTATGTTACAGTATTTAGAAAAAAATAACAATAGGTAAATAATATAAAAATTTTGATTAGTAATAATATAAAGATTGTAACCACACACAATTACACACTGACAAAATAATCGATCCTTTTTTTACTTTTCTTTGTATTATTACTAATCAAATTTTTGGTATTATTTACCGATTGTTATTTTACTAAATAATGTAACATATTTTAAACTAGATCAGTAACACAACAACTACAACTTAAAGTATACCAAACTAGAACTGTGATATAATTTACCAAATGTTACAGTATTAATAAACATATGCTGCGTGGATATCCAAATGTACCAGCATGGTCTCTATGTTAGTATGACAACATTTTGTATACAATACACACATTGCAGTATTTAATATCACAAGTAAAGTATTAAATACCAATGGTG
The DNA here is from genome assembly GCA_958510825.1 of Brachypterus glaber. NCBI lineage: Eukaryota > Metazoa > Arthropoda > Insecta > Coleoptera > Kateretidae > Brachypterus > Brachypterus glaber. The sequence goes on along the minus strand of OY294052.1, from coordinate 21,649,950 downwards.
ACGATATAAGAAAAGATATGTATTAAATTGAATTGAAATGAAATTTTCTGAGTGTGTGAACCGAATAAACTAAAAAATTTTGAGTTGTGTGTGCAAATTATTTTAAATGCAGTATCTGCTATAACGCTAACTTGTATGTACCTATTATTCGTAGATTTTTGGCTCGTTGCCTGTTGTTATTCCAAAATAATGATTAAGTATTAGGAAATTGATTTTCGGCTATATCGCGCAACAAAATAAAATTCACAATTAGGTGGTACATGAAAATATACTGCTGCCAACAAAAAAATACTCACTCTAAAACTAAAAACTTTCGAAATATTATTTTTACAAGAAATTATAAAAAATAAAAAACAAAACTATAAAAAAATTGTCTCACAGAAATTTAGTTTTACACGGAAAAAAAATTATAGCTAGGAGCGCTATAACACACATACCAAGCAAATTATAATCGCTTATTATATAAATACAAGGCTTTCTCTTACAATTATGGCAGTCAGTGTAAAAATTCATATGAAATACTTTAATTGTTTAGTGAATAATAAAATATAACAAATAGTATGGCATTTATAGCTTAAATAGATTTAATTATTGTCCGTGCTAATAATTTTTATAATATAATAAAATTTCTGTAAATTTATAATAGTGCCTGTAATAAATATAATCGTGTCTGTAATATATATAATCGTTTCCAATTTATTTTTAACACAATTAGTTATTGTGTCCCTTATAATCTATAGCTTAAATCACTATAATTTGCCACTGTTACCAAATATCTTATAATGTATAGCGCAGAGCCCACTAATTTCTTTCCGTGTATATAAGATTTTCTAAAATTACTTTTTAAAAACAACAATTTTTTATAGTTTATTTCCTCCACAAAATATTTAGTTGTAATTAATTTAATTTAAAAACTGTTTTTTTTTTAACAGAATTTTACAGACTCTAAGATACACTGAAAATTGGTTCCCTTAATAAATACTTCCCTCTTAACTTTTGACTGAGTTAAGATACCGGCTTCAAATTTGTTACTCGTAAATAAGACAACTTAAACTTTTTTTTATACATCGACTATGAACTTGCAATACCTCCTAAGTGTAAAATGTCAAACTTTTTAGGAGCGACGAAAAACAGTTATTAGAGTTGCTGTTTACTCTATTTTTAATATTTTACTCTATTTTTAATATTTATATAAAGTGGTGTAAGGACCTTATACCACTTTATATTGCTATAAATATTAAAACCAGAACTGCAACTCTATGACAGTTCCTGAAAAATTTTATATTCCTATTAGCAAAACTTTTAAGTCCTATTAGCAAATAAAATTGAAAAATTAACATCTTTCAAAAATGTTTAAAAAATTAAAAAATACAGGCTGATTCATCAGAATTGGTGAATTAAATGAAAATGGTAGATTTCCCATGCGAAAATAAGACAAAAATTTCCTATAAAGGTTGGTCCTGAAATGAGCCCTAAGAGAGCTAAGGCCCTTCAAATATGGGCATATTGAATGGGGAACAAAAAAGTACCAATAAAACTTTAATGCTGCAGGGTGATTCTTTATTTAAAAGTGAGCAAAAAAGTATGCTTCACCGAAACACCTAAATTTATTATTAAAGGAGTAATAACCTTTTAAAAAGTAACATTTTTGGTGGCACAAAATGTTACTTCCTCTTAATTGCATTATTTTTTTGAAAACGGTGGCTCCTAAAGTGTTAAGTATTATTATTAGAAAAAAAAATCAAAAAAATACACATAATTTTTTTTGGGACAAACAGTGACATCGCACCCCCCATTTTGCACGTCCCTGGTTAACAATTAAAAAAGAATATAGCCTTTATCAATGTTAAGGCATGTGCAAAAAATCGTCACTGTATTTTATGGGGTTCCAGAGATATTAAATAAAAATTACTTTTCACATATACCGGACCAACCTTTTTATTAACTTTTTTTCATATTTTCGCATGGGGTATCTACCATTTTCAACAATTTTCGTTTAATTTACCAATTCTGAATCAGCCTGTATATTAGGGTGATGCAAAAAAAATCAAAATGATATTTTTAGGGGGGCCCAAAGCTCAAATTATTCTATTTGGTGTAGAAAGAAACTAGATAAAATTTTATTAAAATTTTTTAAAATTTAGAGGTGGCTCAAAAGGCTCAAAGTTTAGAACGTTCCACGTCCTTACAGTTAGTGGATTATACCTATAAACCTGTAACCGATCTGCTTCAAATTCATATCATAGTTAGTACTACTCTATAGTACCACATTACAGTATTGCAATTAAAAAAAAAAAATTCAACTGTTTCTAGTAGAGATCGTGATTCATGATTCGTGCCCCTAGAATGCACCAAATTGCACGCCTTGAGCTTATTTTTCAACATGTCGTAATTTATTTATTTTTTAAGCTATTTTATTGATTAAAAAAGTTTTATAAAATTTAAAATTATTTCTTTTTAGCGCATTTAAAAGTTTTTTAAAATTCTTATTATTTGACCTATTTTTATGAATATTTAAAAAAAGCCTACACTAGCAACAAACGACAAATTTTAATTTTTTTTTTGGAAGGAAATAATAATTTAAGATTTTTATTTTTTTAGTTAGTTACAACACATATCTATATTTTAAAAATTAGTGGTATTATTTAATTATAATATATATTTCCCATAAATAAAAGAGTCTGAAATCCTTCAAAAACAACGAAAAACGACTAAAAATAGCATATTTAAGACTCAATTTTGCCCCAATAGCTTAAGTGTGTGAGAAATAAATACCATAACTAATTAGTTCAAAGTGTGCTTTTTAAAAGTAAAAAACATAATTTGGCCAATGCAAAACATACACCGTTTTTAAAACCTTTTAAAAAATCAACTATTGAAATTTATGCCTTAAAATAGGATTTTTCGAAATTACTTCCAATATCAATTACAGTAAACAGGGCATTAAAAATGACAAATATCAACCTTATTAAGTTGTAAATAAGTAAGGGTAATTATATTTGTCATCTCTGAATAAATTTAGGTGTTTGGGAAATCATTTTAGGCGACCTTTAAGGCTAAAAAACCCCTTGGTAATTTGTAGTTCGATCTGATTACTGTAACGATATAAATCGTCACTTTGTAATATAGCAAGGGTTAATTAAACTATTCGTTTACTTACGTTGTAATTTATGTTTATTTTGTATATAAATGGTTGCGTACGTACGGAGCTATTTTGTATCTGGGACTATTTAGTGGCAGGAACTGGATTCTAACCATATAAGTCTCTATTCCATAGTTCTACCTGAAAATAACATAAAGAAAACATAATTAGAATATGATTTTTAATAATAAAGAATCATATGACTTATTTCTCTATAATACATTTGTCTATGGACTTACCTGGTTTTTATATGTTTCAGAGTCTATTGAGGGTTGGATTTCACTGGCTTTCATCTGTAGCTTGTTTCTCCTGGAAAGTTTCGTATGCTTATTCCTTCGGGATAATCCAGAATTTGTTGAAAATAGTTTGCTGGAACTGCTCACTTAGATTCAGTATTTTGTTTATACTTAGTTCACAGGACACTTAGTATTCTGTTCGTATTTTTATTAGTTTTGCTGATAAACAATAAGTCTTGTTTATATTTGTTTCTTAGAGTAATATTTTGAGGTTAGATATCACTAATACGGATTTATTAGGAAATATTCTTTTGTTATTATCTTTGATGTAGTTTTCGTTACCTTTATTAGGAATCCTATACGGTAAAACTGTAGTTGATAATGACTTGCATAGATGTCGCTAATAGTTCAGAAATAGGATTTTATTTACCTGAAGGGTTCATACTAGTGAATAAGGTCGATTTTCGCTCCTTCTTGAAGCAACTCGAATACAATGGTGGTGTCATTCTAACGAGTGTTTATTTTCTGTAATCATCGAAGTAATCCTTCATGTATTTTTATTTAAAGTTAGTGAAAATGAATATTTAAACAATGCGGAAGATATTGTAACGGTTATTTTCTACAATTACGCATTTATAACGTTTCGATGGACATCGAAGACTTAGTATGACATCACCATTATTACTACATTACTAGACCATTATTACTACATTACTAGACCATTAATTACTCACCATTTCTATACCATTAATATGGAATTACATTAATTTAAGTTGAAGTTTATTTTGGTATATTTAATATACAAGTTCTCCGCATGGAGTGATGTTCTGTTGGAACATGGTTCTGTATTTTTCGGCATAGATAAATTCTATATGACCGTCTAGCAGACAATTTTATATTGGACATAATTTTCAAAAGTATATTTTATCCCGGACAACATTTTCAATCGTACATTTTATCCTGGAAGATGATTTTTCCAAAGTAGATGGGACAGCCTATTTTTTTTTATTTGAGAAATGAATTCATCAGCATAGGGGAGACTTGCACAGATGGAGACGATGGAATTCATACCTCATGGATTTTGCAGAAACCAGCTAAGTACTCATTCTGAAAACTTTTGAAAGCAATATTTCATATTTAAAATTCTTTTATTTCAATATTCTTATAACTGTAAACTTTATCAGATCTGATATAGTATTGTTTAATACTATATGCCCTTCTGGCTTTTGTTCATTTTTAGGTACTTATTTTTTTTTAAACATTTAATCTCATTTATTAATTATTAAATATCATACTTTTGATTAAATGATTTCTAATTTAAGCATGACTTTTATACACTGCAAGAAATGATTGCTGTTTACATACATTTCTTGGTGCTTGCTGAACTTCATGTTTTCTTTATACATTTAAATCGAATGATTTCTGAATTTAGTAATTTTTATTAAGATTTCTTTAATTATATCTTAATATAATTACACATATTTTTTTAGATATATTAATACATTACTTGATGTGCTTTCATTAAGTTTATTTATAATAAATTTCTCAAATGAATTATCTTATTTTATTTAGGGGTTATATTTTCTCAAACTGAAAAGCTTAAGTATTTACACTAGGTTGTTACTTACCTAAAGGAGTAAAAGCTAAAGTAACTGGCGCCCCTAACAACATTAATCAATTCTTTCTATTTTTCCCTTGCCCATACCCATTGCTCCGCTGTCAAAACTAGCCGTTGGCAGTGAACGTATTAATTACGGTACACTAATATTGGCGCCCAAGAACGTGGTATTTGGATAGATAGAACACTTGTTTTTTTAATTTTACTCCATTTTTCTCAGTGTATTTTTTGTAAAAATCTAAAGCTTATTTTTTTTTCAGTGTAACTTAAAGTTCATTTTGAGAAAAACTACATATAACTGTTGAATAAAATATTTTTTGTTGAAAATTAAGTCAAATTAGAGTTAATCTGATAAGATATATCAGATATGTGTTTTTTATGTTTTTTCTGAATTTTATGGAATAACATGGAATAGAGAAGTTTTGGCGTGGGTTCAGTTTTTCTAGAAATTATCTTTTATTCAATAGAAATAAATGGATAATAGGGTATTTATTTATGCGAAGGATATGAATAAATATTAGCTAATTTTGTAGTTTTGGAGACTATTTATAATTATTAATTTGTCCAATTGAGATAAATAATAATTTAGTATTTTTTTGACATATTTGGGAAATTTTCCAAAGTATGCAAAAACTTTGTTGAGCAGTGTACACAAAAAAAAATAATTTGTGGTACAGTATAAATATTTTATTATAAAATAAATATTTTGAGTAAATTAAAGTTAATTTTGAAAAATAAATATTCAAAATGGACGATTTAGATAAAATGGAAATTCGATTTTTGACTGCAAAAATGGTAAAAATTTAGCAAAAATAGGTCTAGCTTTACGAACGTCTGTAAATGAAGTTACGGGGTATACGCCGGCATTTCTTAATTTTGGGAGGAATGTACCTATCACAGGAACTTATTATGGCAAAATGACATCAACTGATGGTGTTAAATTAGAACCTTGTGACAGAGACTCGTATAGCCAAGACTTGGGAAATCTTAAAGAGATTTTTGTTGATGTAAAGAAATATTTACATGAAGCTTATGAACGTAATAAGCGTACTTATGATTTGCGCAAAAGTGAAGTAAATTTTCAGATAGGTGAAAAAGTTTGGAGACGAAACAAAGTACTCTCAGATGCTAGTAAAAGTTTTGCTGCAAAACTTGCTCCAAAGTACATACTTTGCAAAGTTGTTGCGAAAAAGTCAAAGTTAGTGTATATTTTGGAAAATGCAGATGGTCATAGAGGCGACTGGCATGTTAAAGATCTAAAGAAATATTTTGGATCGAATAGTGACATTTCAGTTGGCTAGATTTGATTAAATAAGAATATATTCTTAGTATCATTCGGATTGATATTTAAAAAAATATCAATGTATTGAAAATATTTAAAGGGTATCTAAAACTTTTGTATATAGTAAAAAAATATATAAATATATTTTTTGTAGAAGAGAATTCTGGTGCACACAGTCAAGTCTTATTTCTATTTTTTTATCTTGATAAAACTTAGCTAAAAAGAAAAACAAAATTAATTATGACAATTACCTGATTATGACAATTACCTGATTATGACAATTACCTGTTTATGACACACACCGATAAAGTCCCAAAATTATGTTCTACATAAGAGTAGGCGGATGATACACGTAGTTATCAAGCTTAGCTATTGTTAATTATCAAGTAGTATTTCAAATGATTTACATAAAGTATTGTATTTTTTGTTGTTTTATTAAATAAAATATAGTATATATTTTAGCTATTTAAGTTAAATAGTTTTAGAGTTTGGTATAAAAATATTTTTTGTATATTAAATATTTTTATTATTTTTGGAGGGGGCATGTGTAACGATATAAATCGTCACTTTGTAATATAGCAAGGGTTAATTAAACTATTCGTTTACTTACGTTGTAATTTATGTTTATTTTGTATATAAATGGTTGCGTACGTACGGAGCTATTTTGTATCTGGGACTATTTAGTGGCAGGAACTGGATTCTAACCATATAAGTCTCTATTCCATAGTTCTACCTGAAAATAACATAAAGAAAACATAATTAGAATATGATTTTTAATAATAAAGAATCATATGACTTATTTCTCTATAATACATTTGTCTATGGACTTACCTGGTTTTTATATGTTTCAGAGTCTATTGAGGGTTGGATTTCACTGGCTTTCATCTGTAGCTTGTTTCTCCTGGAAAGTTTCGTATGCTTATTCCTTCGGGATAATCCAGAATTTGTTGAAAATAGTTTGCTGGAACTGCTCACTTAGATTTAGTATTTTGTTTATACTTAGTTCACAGGACACTTAGTATTCTGTTCGTATTTTTATTAGTTTTGCTGATAAACAATAAGTATTGTTTATATTTGTTTCTTAGAGTAATATTTTGAGGTTAGATATCACTAATACGGATTTATTAGGAAATATTCTTTTGTTATTATCTTTGATGTAGTTTTCGTTACCTTTATTAGGAATCCTATACGGTAAAACTGTAGTTGATAATGACGCATAGATGTCGCTAATAGTTCAGAAATAGGATTTTATTTACCTGAAGGGTTCATACTAGTGAATAAGGTCGATTTTCGCTCCTTCTTGAAGCAACTCGAATACAATGGTGGTGTCATTTTGACGAGTGTTTATTTTCTGTAATCATCGAAGTAATCCTTCATGTATTTTTATTTAAAGTTAGTGAAAATGAATATTTAAACAATGCGGAAGATATTGTAACGGTTATTTTCTACAATTACGCATTTATAACTTTTCGATGGACATCGAAGACTTAGTATGACATCACCATTATTACTACATTACTAGACCATTATTACTACATTACTAGACCATTATTACTACATTACTAGACCATTAATTACTCACCATTTCTATACCATTAATATGGAATTACATTAATTTAAGTTGAAGTTTATTTTGGTATATTTAATATACAAGTTCTCCGCATGGAGTGATGTTCTGTTGGAACATGGTTCTGTATTTTTCGGCATAGATAAATTCTATATGACCGTCTAGCAGACAATTTTATATTGGACATAATTTTCAAAAGTATATTTTATCCCGGACAACATTTTCAATCGTACATTTTATCCTGGAAGATGATTTTTCCAAAGTAGATGGGACAGCCTATTTTTTTTTATTTGAGAAATGAATTCATCAGCATAGGGGAGACTTGCACAGATGGAGACGATGGAATTCATACCTCATGGATTTTGCAGAAACCAGCTAAGTACTCATTCTGAAAACTTTTGAAAGCAATATTTCATATTTAAAATTCTTTTATTTCAATATTCTTATAACTGTAAACTTTATCAGATCTGATATAGTATTGTTTAATACTATATGCCCTTCTGGCTTTTGTTCATTTTTAGGTACTTATTTTTTTTTAAACATTTAATCTCATTTATTAATTATTAAATATCATACTTTTGATTAAATGATTTCTAATTTAAGCATGACTTTTATACACTGCAAGAAATGATTGCTGTTTACATACATTTCTTGGTGCTTGCTGAACTTCATGTTTTCTTTATACATTTAAGTCGAATGATTTCTGAATTTAGTAATTTTTATTAAGATTTCTTTAATTATATCTTAATATAATTACACATATTTTTTTAGATATATTAATACATTACTTGATGTGCTTTCATTAAGTTTATTTATAATAAATTTCTCAAATGAATTATCTTATTTTATTTAGGGGTTATATTTTCTCAAACTGAAAAGCTTAAGTATTTACACTAGGTTGTTACTTACCTAAAGGAGTAAAAGCTAAAGTAACTGGCGCCCCTAACAACATTAATCAATTCTTTCTATTTTTCCCTTGCCCATACCCATTGCTCCGCTGTCAAAACTAGCCGTTGGCAGTGAACGTATTAATTACGGTACATTACATATTACTTTGGGTTAATTTTTTTTTTAAGTGTCTGAGATATTGATCTTACAAGTCAGGCATAAAAACCGACAGATAATTTTTTAAGCAGAAATTTATTTTTTTGCATTTAAAATTCACAATAAAAAAATCCAATAAAAAATATTCAGAAAAAAACTATTATTTTTTTGATAAACCAAGACTCTCTTAGCAATTATCTGTCATAGTACGGGGAAAGCATTATTATTATTGTTAATATATTATGTATATGACATATATTTATAAAAAAACATTAATATACTAAAATTGTTTTATTTTTTTTTGCAGTTATTCGGTTTCCTATGCAAGAAATATATATTTTTAACATATTCTCCCACTTTAAACCGTTTTGAGCCACCTCTAAATGTTAATATTTTTGGATAAAATTTTACGTAGTTTCTTTCTAAACCAAATAAAGTAATTTGAGCTTTGGGCCCCCAAAAAATTCCAAAAAATAAAAAAATGTGCAATTTTTTGCATCACCCTACTGTATATGGTCGAATAGAGAATTTTATTTTCTTTAAAATGATGTATCACACGACCCCCCTTCCATTTAAAAGAATTCTCCCTTATGTCCACATCCTAAAAGCAAATATATTTATAAAGAACTTTCACTTTCGGGTTTAGACCGTGTTAATGGATTTTCACTTTCCGACGTTTCGTCTCTTACTACTAGAGACATCTTCAGGGATTAATCTGAAACTAAGTTTCGAATCAACTTTTGTCACTATTTATGACGAGTTGTGGTTATTCACCCGTGACGAGGTTTTTCCTATCAAAGACTTCCATATTGCAGGTAAGTGGTAACCAGTGTCCCGATTGATATTGTTAGGATGCTTGATGATTTCTATCGATTCCCGTATCTTCCTTGGCATTTTTCTGTTTTCTGTTAATATTTGTTTTGTTTCAGACAAATTGATTTTATGACCTGTTTCATGTACATGTTCGGCTACTGCCGATAAGGAAATTTGTTTCTTTCTTATATTGCGCTCATGCTCTTGAAGTCTTGTAGAAATTTTTCTCTTAGTTTCACCTATGTAAACCGTACCATAGGAGCAGGGTATTTTATATACGCCTTCTGAACTCAGGGGTATTTTGTCTTTTGTTGAAGTCAAACATTGACCTAATTTTTGGTTGGACCGAAATATAGGCTTAATATTTGACTTTTTCAAAAGTTTACCTATTTTATCCGTGATACCGCTTACATAGGGAAGTATAACTTGTGTCTGTCTGTCATTGTCACTATTGTCCTGTTGTTTGGGTCTGGGATTTCTGTATTTGTATATGGTCTTATTAATGTCTTTTTTGGTATAACCGTTCATGGTCAAGGCTTTGGTTAGTTTAAGGAGTTCTGTGTCTAGGGAATTTTTGTCTGAAATCATGAAAGCCCTATGAACAAGTGAATTAACTACCGAGCGTTTTTGAGAGGGATGGTGATGTGAAAATGCGTTTAGGTATCTGTCAGTGTGGATTTTCTTCCTGTATACCGAGTGTCCTATTGAGCCATTTTCCGTTTTGTAAACAAAAACGTCCAAAAAGGGAAGTGATCCGTTGTTCTCAATTTCCATCGTAAACCGTATAGATTTATGTTGGGAATTGAGGTGATTTAGAAAACCTTGAAGGCTTTCCATGCCATGGGGCCAAATAGCATAGACATCGTCTACGTATCTGCGCCAAATTTTAGGTTTTAATGGAAATGACTCAATAGCTTTTTTTCGAAGTATTCCATGAAAGCATTGGCCGCAGGGGGTAGTTAATTCACTTGTTCATAGGGCTTTCATGATTTCAGACAAGAATTCCCTAGACACAGAACTCCTTAAACTAACCAAAGCCTTGACCATGAACGGTTATACCAAAAAAGACATTAATAAGACCATATACAAATACAGAAATCCCAGACCCAAACAACAGGACAATAGTGACAATGACAGACAGACACAAGTTATACTTCCCTATGTAAGCGGTATCACGGATAAATAGGTAAACTTTTGAAAAAGTCAAATATTAAGCCTATATTTCGGTCCAACCAAAAATTAGGTCAATGTTT
>OY294052.1:21598711-21638795 GCA_958510825.1 Brachypterus glaber | reverse complement strand
ACTTGAAAATTTCAGATTTTTAAATAAATGTTATTTTCAACATTGAAAACATCTTTAAAATAAAAAAGTTTTTCAACATTGAAAACTAGATCCAAAAACACAAAATGGCCGAAACCTATTTTGTATTTTTGTATCAAAATACTGTTCACAAACTTAGTTAAAAAGTCTATGTAATATTATATAAAAAAAAAAGTAATATTTCTTTTATACACTCTTATATAAAAGAAATATAGCCTGAAATTAAATAGATAAAACAAAAGTTTTAAATTAAATAAACATTTATTTAATTGGAAAAATAATTTTTATAACATTTTATAAATTAAAATTTTTATATTTTACACATTTGATTCTGATATTTGAAGGCAAAGGCTTAAAATAAAAGTATTGCAAAATATTTTGAAATGAATTAAAATTACAAAATATTTTGAAATGAATTAAAATTACAAAAAAAAATAAAAAGCCAACAAATATTAGAAAACAAATTTCCTAAATTAAGTACAATACTTAATAAATATAAGTATAATAATACATAGAAAAATCTACAGTTCTACATATTCTATAAAATCTACAAAACCAGATTTATCTCTGTAAAGAAAAAAAAAAATTAAATAAATATGATTTAATTTACATAAATTAAATATAAATAACATGAACACAAAAAGCATAAATTAATAATTTTACAGAAATAAATGAAGGGGGTTTTATTGATAGTGTAGGGGTGTGATATAGGCTTAATATGACGCATGCGCAGTACAATACCGTCGCAGTTTGCGTGGCTACGAAGGCTACACGCCAGTCCGGGTAGCCATGTTCCTTCTAGTGGACCTTAAATATAAATAATGATATTTCGATGTTTGTGAGACTTAAGACTGATAATAAATTATATATAAATACTAACCACTCGTTTATCTCGCATATATTACAGTTAGTTTAAGACCTACAGTGATCAAAAGGTAAAGCATCTTCTTTTAAAAAGTTTAAAAATAACACGTTTTAGTTAGAAACAAACTTTTTAGCCCTAGGGCCACATTGTTCAACTTTTCGCCCGTAAAACATGAACAAAAAGTGTGGCTTTTAGAATAAATCGAATAAAAAAATAGTATATTATTTACCAAGTGAGAGAAGTTTAATATTTTTGACCTGCGTCAAATTGCGGGATGAGCGCGCTAGCGCGAAGCCCGCAAGACGCGGTCTAAAATGTTAAATCTTCACTCACGTGGAAAATATAGTATTTTTTTCACTACCAGTACAATTAATTAGCTATTTATTTATTTTTTTACTAAAATTTAATGAAAAAGCTTATAAATTTAAAATATCACGCTGGCCGTTCGCGGCCATTAAAAAAACAAATGAATAACTTGACATTTCTGGCAGAAATTTTCTGGTGATCTGCTAAAATTATTAAGTTAGAAAGTGTTTCCGTGTTAAGTGTAATAAAATATATAAAAATGGAAAGTGAAATGCAAAGTGATGATTCTGGTACTCCCCCAGAAATAAGGGGACAGGCGAAAACTGTGAGGGAGAATCTATTGTCTCAAAAATCAATATATGGGGGTTGTACCTCTAGTAATCTATGATCCTTACGATAATATATGGGTTGTATAATCTATGGTTGAATATGATGGGCCAATGATTTTCACTTTTCGAAGTGTTTTTTGTAAAACATGTTTTATAGGTACTAATTTAGTTAATATTTTTTAATTTATCATGCAATAAATAAATTTGGTGCCTAAAGACACTTGTAAATAGCAATGTGATTTAATAATTAAGTGAAACGTCAGATGCCAAAACAGCTGAATAAAAATTCATTATTAACCATGGTGCAATTTTATTATTTTTAGAACCTCTGACGTCATAGGTAGAGAAATAATATTTCTACCAATGAAAAGAACAGTAATAAAGATGTGGTTTTAGGCTGGTAGTGAAAAAAAATACTATAATGTTATTGTTATTTATAAAGCCACATGTATTATTTATAATAATTTATAAAATCTTTATAGTTTATTAAAAGTGGATTGATAAATATTTTATAATGAAGTTGTAGGTCCCAAGACTGTTCTTTATCCATCTCCGTTTCTAGAAAATTATTGATTTCACCAAAATAAGCGTTTATGCCGAAATAACCCACCATTTGATCGCTTCTTCCACCTAGCCCTTTTCATTTTAACTCCTGCTGACTAATTAGCACCAAATTTTAAAGGACTCTAATTTTATTCCTATCTGTCATCACTAACTTCATAACAAATATGTTTTATTTTTTTATAAATTCAGAAAATTGTATTATTTTAAAAATTAAGTTTTAAATAAACCGTGAAGATAAGTAACGCTACGCATTCCATTATATATTATTCACAGTAAATGGTGTATTGCATTTTCCCAAATACGTAAAAAAAAATAATAAAACAAAAAATTAAAATTTTTTTAAAAGATCTTTTCTCAAAAAAAATGAAAATGATAGCTTTTTTTATTTTATTTTTAAGTTTAACCCCCCCTAACTTTTTTGTTTTCGAGGAGATTTTTTTCACAATTGGTAGAATTGATCATTAATAAGGATTCCTTATAATAAAAGTATTTTTTTCTGAATAAGTTACCTTCATCGGATTTTTTTTTAGCTTTTTTAGATTTGTTTAAAAGTCTAACCCCCCATAACTTTTTTGTTTTTGGGGGGATTACTTTTAAAATTGGTAAAATTAATCCTTAAAATAAAAGTATTTTTTCCTTTCAAAAACAATAGGGGTCTTTCCCTTGTAGAACTTAATTTTTCCTGAACTTTTAAAGTAGATCGGATTCGTTCTTGAGTTATCGTGTTCACAAATATCGGGCAGACAGTCGGACATTTGAAAAAAAAAACATGAAAAAAATTTATCTTTTTTTTGTCTGGGACGATTTTTGATTTTTTTGAAAATTCGAATCTACCGTATTATTCTAGCGCAGGCGCTGTGAATAATATAATAAAATCAATTTTTTTTTAAAGAAAGAAAAATAACCAGTTCCTAAAGAGCAATTGAGAGTTGTTTTAAATATTTATACAAAAAATATTGATCTTAAATAAATGTTTACTATAAATATTTATTAGTAATATAATTTGTTTATCAGTTTTAAGGCTAGGCATTTATTACCACAATCTTTTAGCATCTAAAAATTGGGTAGTTAAAGTAAAAATTTTAAATATTTGCTTCGAGGTGAATACCTTCTTATATTACACATAAAAAATTATTATTTTTTATCTGCAGATTATAATCAAAAAATTTTTGTTCGAAGATCAGTTTCTGGATATTATTCACTTTTATTTGTCGAAAAAACATATTTAGAATAATAGTAATTATATACCAAGGTAGAGAAGACATTTTTTATAGCCGAGCGTATTAAATCCCGAGATGCGTAGCAGCGAGGGATTTAAGAGTGCGAGGCTATAATAGTCCTCCACCGTAGTATATATAATAGTTTTTTCACTACTAGCACTATTTAACAATTTTTATTCAAATAATAAAACAAATTATTAACAGAATAGTTATTTATGGTACTAGAGGGCAATATCGGTTTACCCATGAGTGCCATACAAGGTTTTATCCAATAAATAGCTTAGGAATTCATATTTTTATTAAAAATTTTAATGACATTTACAAGAAAATAATTTGACAAGTGACAGTTGAGTGGTTAAAATAAATAATTATCCACTCAATAAAGTAAAAGCCACGCGGGGGATATTATTAAGTTTATCTATTTAAAATAAAGCTGCCAATTGTCTTATTATAATAATAATAAGATAATTATCTGTATGTATTGGATAAATGATATTTATTTAAATTTTCACAAAAATCAATGAAATTTGGTCAAATAAATACTTTGAATGACGTTTAAAAATTTAGTTTTTTTTTTTTAATTTTTTCATAATATTTAGCTAATTATTGATTGTATTAATTGGGAATAAATTGTAATTGATTATATTTAACAAATAAAAAGTTATTTAAAGCTATTTTCTTGGGTTTAATTAGTAAAAATTGCACAAAGAACTCGAACATCTAAAGTGACAGAAATCAATTGTTTATAAAATTTACTTCTACTATGAGAGAAAAAATTATTATTGCTATAGGTGAAGAAAATTAATTTCACAGTTTGAAAACATGATAAATAATGGTATGTTCTACAGCTAGTAGTGAAAAAACTATTTTATCTCTCATAAATTGTTATTTGTGTGCCAAAACCCAAAAGAACGCCCCCAATGTTAGGCTAATTGGGATCTTGTAGTAAGGAATTACGAATGGATGTGACGATTTTTTTATTCGTCACTTTTTATTTGCGGGTCAGAGTTGGAAAATTTGAGGTAACAACACAGATTACGTATAGTCTGAATACGAAATTGCAGATTAAACTGATAGAAAAATCTGTGTCCGTGGTCTAAAGAAGCCCGGCAGAGCATCCTATTTACAGGGTTCTTTAGAAAAAAGTTCGAGAGGGGTGATTCTACGTTAAAAAATATGAACAAAAGTTCATATAAAGGTTTGGACTTTTGGTCCAAGCCCTAAGGGAGCTTCGAAGATGGACATATTTAATTGGGAACAAAATAAGCTCCAATAAAAATTTAATGCTGCAGGACGATTCTTCATTTAAAACTAAGTCAAAAAGTATTCTTCACCAAAACACCTAAATTTAATATTAAAGGAGTAATAGCTTTTTAAAAAGTAACATTTTTAGTGGCACAAAATATTACTTCCTCTTAATTGGATTTTTTTTAAACGGTTGTTCGTACAGTGTTACACTATATGACATTTTTTATGTATTTTTACTGAAGGAATCTATATTTATTACAAAAAATCCAAAAAATATATACATAAAAAAGTTTGGGGCAAAAATTGTGTTAAGTCTCAAATATTTTGTCCGTCTAGGCACGCCTCTAGATAAATTCAAAAAAATAAATTAACATAAACTTATTGCCCTTATTAATACTAGTATATAGTACTAGTATATATAAAAATTCCAAACGAAACATGTGTTTATTAATACTGTAACATTTGGTAAAGCATATCACACTTATAGTATGGTATACTTTGAGTTGTTGTTAAGTTGTATCACTAATCTAGTTTAAAGTATGTTACAGTATTTAGAAAAAAATAACAATAGGTAAATAATATAAAAATTTTGATTAGTAATAATATAAAGATTGTAACCACACACAATTACACACTGACAAAATAATCGATCCTTTTTTTACTTTTCTTTGTATTATAACTAATCAAATTTTTGGTATTATTTACCGATTGTTATTTTACTAAATAATGTAACATATTTTAAACTAGATCAGTAACACAACAACTACAACTTAAAGTATACCAAACTAGAACTGTGATATAATTTACCAAATGTTACAGTATTAATAAACATATGCTGCGTGCGGATCCAAATGTACCAGCATGGTCTCTATGTTAGTATGACATTTTGTATACAATACACACATTGCAGTATTTAATATCACAAGTAAAGTATTAAATACCAATGGTGACGATATAAGAAAAGATATGTATTAAATTGAATTGAAATGAAATTTTCTGAGTGTGTGAACCGAATAAACTAAACAATTTTGAGTTGTGTGTGGCAAATTATTTTAAATGCAGTATCTGCTATAACGCTAACTTGTATGTACCTACACGGAAAAAAAAAATTATAGCTAGGAGCGCTATAACACACATACCAAGCAAATTATAATCGCTTATTATATAAATACAAGGCTTTCTCTTACAATTATGGCAGTCAGTGTAAAAATTTATATGAAATACTTTAATTGTTTAGTGAATAATAAAATATAACAAATAGTATGGCATTTATAGCTTAAATAGATTTAATTATTGTCCGTGTTAATAATTTTTATAATATAATAAAATTTCTGTAAATTTATAATAGTGCCTGTAATAAATATAATCGTGTCTGTAATATATATAATCGTTTCCAATTTATTTTTAACATTATTAGTTATTGTGTCCCTTATAATCTATAGCTTAAATCACTATAATTTGCCACTGTTACCAAATATCTTATAATGTATAGCGCAGAGCCCACTAATTTCTTTCCGTGTATTATTCGTAGATTTTTGGCTCGTTGCCTGTTGTTATTCCAAAATAATGATTAAGTATTAGGAAATTGATTTTCGGCTATATCGCGCAACAAAATAAAATTCACAATTAGGTGGTACATGAAAATATACTGCTGCCAAAAAAAAATACTCACTCTAAAACTAAAAACTTTCGAAATATTATTTTTACAAGAAATTATAAAAAATAAAAAACAAAACTATAAAAAAATTGTCTCACAGAAATTTTGTTTTATATAAGATTTTCTAAAATTACTTTTTAAAAACAACAATTTTTTATAGTTTATTTCCTCAACAAAATATTTAGTTGTAATTTATTTAATTTAAAAACTGTTTTTTTTTTTAACAGAATTTTACAGACTCTAAGATACACTGAAAATTGGCTCCCTTAATAAATACTTCCCTCTTAACTTTTGACTGAGTTAAGATGGCGGCTTCAAATTTGTTACTCGTAAATAAGACAACTTAAACTTTTTTTTATACATCGACTATGAACTTGCAATACCTCCTAAGTGTAAAATGTCAAACTTTTTAGGAGCGACGAAAAGCAGTTATTAGAGTTATTAGAGTTGCTGTTTACTCTATTTTTAATATTTATACAGGGTGTTTACGGTCTTCTGGCAATAATTTTAAGGGTGGGTTTATTACTGCATTTTAAAACAAAAATTCCAACAAAAAAAATGTTTTATTCAAAAAATAAAAACGTAAAAAATTACCTTCTTTTGGTTTACATATTAAAAACTTTTGAAGACTGCTGACCATTCTGCTACAGTAAGTGTTCGAAGTTTCCCCCACCATTCTCGATACACAGGTGGGCCCGCCGTAACAATGAATTCATGGCACGTTGGATACTACCATGTTGCCGTATTTGTATTTCAGCCGCCTCGACGCGATTTATAAGTTCCTGCAGGTTTTGTGGTTCAGCTTGCCCTGCAGGGTACACTATAGCCTTTATAAAACCCCACAGATAAAAATCCATGGGATTTAGATCAGGAGAACGATGGGGCCAAGACCTAACTGCTCCTCTGCCAATCCAACGATTGTGATAATTCTGGTTCAAATGGTTGCGTACACGGTGGCTAAAGTGAACGGGACAACCATCATGCATGAACCACACACTTCTCCTAACCGCCAGAGGTACTTCTTCCATTAAAATATTTAGGTCATTTTCTAAAAAAATTAAATAGGATTCAGCATTTAGCCTATCGGGTAGAATATGCAGCCCAATTAATTGTCCATTAATGACTCCACCCCATATGTTTAAAGAAAATCTTTGTTGAAAATTTGTTCTTCGCACAGCATGGGGATTTTCCAGTGCCCACTGGTGATTATTATGAAAATTCATAACTCCATTTCTCGTGAAAGTGGTTTCATCAGAAAATAAAATATTTTGTATAAAATTTGGATTCCTTGTATTATTTTGAATTAGCCAATGATAAAATTCCAATCTTTGAGGGCGATCTGCTTCTTGTAAGGCTTGTACTCTTTTATAATGATAGGGGTGCCTTAGATCTTCGCTTAAAGTTCTCCAAACCACCCACGGTAATTTTCAGGCTGAGGGTTATTCTCAATTTCATTTTCAGGCTCTGGATCCATTTGTAAGAAAATATTACACCGAAACTAATTACATACAAAAAAGTCTACTATTCTTATTTGAACTAACTTAAAGTTAAATAATAACTCGAAAATAGCACTAAAACTCATAAAAACTAAACTAAAATAGTCTTTATAACATAAAATATTGTATAAAAACACAAAAGTCTAAACGAATCGCAATTAAAAAGAGGGAATTATAATCTATCACCGCCGAATGTCGGGTTAAAACTAAACAATAGAATTTTCTTCATACTGATAATAAAAATACATTAGCTATAAAGAATACAGGTAGTTTTTCAAAGGGTCATGAGCTTTGAAAAACTACCCGCCTTTATAAGCTTATAAGCTTACTGACGCTGTGTACTGTTTTATGTTGATTTAATTAATTTATTTTCCCTAATTTTTGTCTACTCAAATAGAAAAAATATTCTAAAGTACTCGTTTCATTATACTGTCGGCAAACTATTAAAAAACTCGCCAATCGACTCGTTTTTTAAATAAATTTATAAATTTATATATTCTTTTAGCGTCTAAACTCTTGATTCATTAAAATAGCATTATATTTTTGTAAATGTACATTTATTTTATCATAAATATTGAAAATTAAAACCAATAAAATTATTTTTGACTCTATCATGATTTTAAAACAGGTCCGGCAACGTCGCTTCTTTTACATATTTGTTAAAGCACAACTGCGGATAGCCCGCTATGTACCAGTGACCATCAAACAATTTTTGTTATTTTTTGTTTTAATTATTATCTCTCTTAATATTAATATTTAACCAAGGGTATATAAGCAAAAATAACTTAATTTTTGATGGACTATCATCCCCTAAAATTATTGCCAGAAGACCGTAAACACCCTGTATAATGTGGTGTAAGGACCTTATTAAAAACAGAACTGTAACTCTAATGACAGTTCCTGAAAAATTTTACATTTCACAATTAGTAGGTATTGCAAGTTCATGGTCGATATGATATTTTGAGCTCTTAAAATGTGGGAAGATAAGATACACTGAAAATTGGTTACCAATACTTTCCTCTTAACTTTTGACCGAGTTAAGATATCGGCTTTAAATTTGTAACTTGTAAATAATACAACTTAAACTTTTTTTTCATATATCGACCATGAACTTGCAATAAAATGTCGAATTTTTCAGGAGCGACAAAAAACAGTTCTTAGAGTTGCTGTTTACTCTATTTTTAATATTTATGGTAATATAAAGTGGTGTAAGGACCTTACACCATTATATTGCTCTTAGAATGTGGGAAGGGGGCATAGGGTGATTTTTTAAATAGAAAGGCGATCGCGTAAAAGGTCATTTTAAAACTTATTATATTTTATTTTTTACACATTTTTTGGGGGGCAAAATAGGATTGAAATGGGTATTTTGGTCAACATTTTTTTTTAAGTTCAAACAATTTTTGAAAAATTGTTTATTTCATGATGCAAGAAAGGTAAATTATACTTTTAAACTTATTTTAAATCATAAACAAAAATAAATAAAAATTAAAAAAAAAACTTTAAGTCCTATTAGCAAATAAAATTGAAAAATTAACATCTTTCAAAAATGTTTAAAAAATAAAAAAATACAGGCTGATTCATCAGAATTGGTGAATTAAATGAAAATGGTAGATTTCCCATGCGAAAATAAGACAAAAATTTCCTATAAAGGTTGGTCCGGAAATGAGCCCTAAGAGAGCTATGGCCCTTCAAATATGGGCATATTGAATGGGGAACAAAAAAGTACCAATAAAACTTTGATGCTGCAGGGCGGTTCTTTATTTAAAAGTGAGCAAAAAAGTATGCTTCACCGAAACACCTAAATTTATTATTAAAGGAGTAATAACCTTTTAAAAAGTAACATTTTTGGTGGCACAAAATGTTACTTCCTCTTAATTGCATTATTTTTTTGAAAACGGTGGCTCCTAAAGTGTTAAGTATTATTATTAGAAAAAAAATCAAAAAAATACACATAATTTTTTATGGGACAAACAGTGACATCGCACCCCCCATTTTGCACGTCCCTGGTTAACAATTAAAAAAGAATATAGCCTTTATCAATGTTAAGGTATGTGCAAAAAATCGTCACTGTATTTTATGAAGTTCCAGAGATATTAAATAAAAATTACTTTTCACATGTACCGGACCAACCTTTTTATTAACTTTTTTTCATATTTTCGCATGGGGTATCTACATTTTCAAAAATTTTCATTTAATTTACCAATTCTGAATCAGCCTGTATATGGTCGAATAGAGAATTTTATTTTCTTTAAAATGATGTATCACACGACCCCCCTTCCATTTAAAAGAATTCTCCCTTATGTCCACATCCTAAAAGCAAATATATTTATTTATTTATTATTTATTTATTTATTTTATATAAATCCATTTGACAATAATGTATCGGATATGGTCAATATAATATTACATTATCACATAATCGTAATAAAGTCGTTAAAAGTTTAAATCATTAAATACACACTTAAAAGTAAGTCAAAAATAATTTAAAATAACTTATATATAAATATAAATATAGTATATAATATAAATGGAGTTTAAATATTAAAATTTAGTCCCATGTTTTATTTAAAAATTTATCCGTTGAATAAAAACACACGGTTCGCAAAAAAGGTCAAATAAAATAAAAAATTGCCCAAGAACTTTGAAAATAAAATTTGATTCCTGGCCCTTTCCTTAAATAGAAAAAGCAAAAATTAAAAAAATTCAAGGACAAAATTTTTTTTTATCGCACTTTTTTGTTTTGAGTATTATAGAATAGATACACGCTGATTTATAATTTTCCCAATTCACCATGATTCGCTACAGTTTACTTTTTTCTGCTTAAACTTTTTACCTGTAACTCAAAAATTAAATTTTAAATAATATCTAACAATTAGGACCCCCTTGGGGGGCCTTAAAGAGGACGAAAGCCTAAATTTTTAAATTTTCCTGGGTTTATCTTATATGCTCTATTTATATACCAATATAAGCTATTCTAGTAGTATATTAAATATTTTTTTTAAATAGGGGGGTTTGGGGGGGGTCTCGAGCTAATTTTCAGATTTTTTTTTAGAATTTTAATGTACAAAAAATATTATAATATTATAAATATTTTCTAGATATTGTAAGAGTGTTTAAAATGTCGGTTTGGGGGAAAATTATTATATAATATATAATATATATTATTATATATTATATTATATATTGTTATTATTATTATATATTAATATAAAAAAGATATATAATAATAATATTATTATATACGCGTACGTGCCAAATTTGGTTTATATTTTCCTGAAAGTTGTTAAAGAAGTCTCTTATAAGAGACTTACTTTATCTAATAATTATACATACATAATTATGTATATAATATTTCTATAATACATTATGCCTAAAACTTTAAAATCTCTACTTTCGGCTTAAAGAAGAGATATCAGACGATCGGAAGAAAAAGAAAAAAAAAATTTAAAACTTACTTTACCAATCAATTTTTTTTGAAAGGTTTGAAGGGATTTTTTAATTCCAAAGGAAAGGCAATAAATTAAAAGCAAATAAAGTAATAAATGGAAATTATATTTTGTATTAAACAAAATTGAAATATAAAAGTACAAAAAAAAAGCAAAAATATTTTTTTAAAAGCTGGGTAAATAAACATAATAGAGAGTAGTTTTAAAGTTTTAGGCATAATGTATTATAGAAATTTTATGTACATAATTATGTATATATAATTATTAGATATAGTAAGTCTCTTATAAGAGACTTCTTTAACAACTTTCAGGAGAAATATAAACCAAATTTGGCATGTACGCGTACATAATAATATTATTATTATATATCTTTTTTATAATAATATATAATAATAATAATGATATATAATATAATATATAATAATATATATGATATATTATATATTATATATTATATAATAATTAACCCCCAAACTGACCTTTTAAACACTCTTTTACAATATCTAGAAAATATTTATATTATAATATTTTTTGTACATTAAAATTCTAAAAAAAAATCTGAAAATTGGCTCGAGGCCCCCCAAACCCCCTTATAAAAAAAAATATTTAATATACTACTAGAATAGCTTATATTGGTATATAAATAGAGCATACAAGATAAACCCAGGAAAATTTAAAAATTTAGGCTTTCGTCCTCTTTAAGGCCCCCCAAGGGGGTCCTATTTGTTAGATATTATTTAAAATTTAATTTTTGAGTTACAGGTAAAAAGTTTAAGCAGAAAAAAGTAAACTGTCGCAAATATTGGTGAATTGGGAAAATTATAAATCAGCGTGTATCTATTTTATAATACTCGAAACAAAAAAGTGCGATAAAAAAAATTGTCGTTGAAATTTTTTAATTTTTGCTTTTCCTATTTAAGGAAAGGACCAGGAATCAAATTTTATTTTCAAAGTTCTTGGGCAATTTTTTATTTTATTTGACCTTTTTTGCGAACCGTGAACAGTTTGTTTTAAAATATCAAATAAATGCCAAAAATAGTTTAAATTATCTTACTTACGTGTTTTAAATTTGAAGTCAGTATCTCAACTCTCAAAATTTTTTGGACAACAATATGTATAAAACCCCAAGCTACTTTGGTTCTGGTTGTTATTGTAGCAATAACGGAACAACGTTATGTTTTACTGTAACAACTTGTATTGAATGAATAACAAAACTTTTCTCAAAAAAAAAAATAAATAACTGACTTCTGTCTCTAAAAAGTCAAAAACAAAAAAAAAAGCCGGTGCCAATTTCACCACTCCCTAAATTAAATACTAACAATTATTAATGTTGTTAAATTGTTTACTGTGAAATTGGCACCGACTTATTTTTTATTTTTTACTTTTTAGAGACAGAAATTGGTTCATTTTTTTTGCGAAAAGTTTTTATTTTTTACTTTTTAGAGACTCAGAACTTGTAGATCTGTAAGGTCATCTAAGCTAAATTATACTTGTCCTTCCATCTCGGCAAGCTGCTGACGTCACAACGCACTATTAGTGCGTTGTGGCGTTATCACCTTAAAGATAAATTTCTAAAAAATACATTTAGTAGTATTTGTATTTGAGCTACCAAGAGTCCAAGCAACCTTATTTTAAACGAAATACTAAATAAAATCAAATAACGCCTATAATCACAAATTTTATAATTTTCTCTTGGTATTTTATTATTGCAGGTCCACAGTATCAAGTTATGCCACTAAAAGACTTTTAGCCTGCCGTAATATTTGAGTGACCCCTTAATCAAGTTATCCGACTTATCCGAGTTGTCCGATCATTTTATAAAAATTTGGTTGGTATTAGAACCAAATTAAGCCAGTTTTAAGTGAAATTGCGTTAAAACGATTAAATTTATCTTGATTATCCGGCATACCCGGCATTATCCGAGCCTCAAATTAAAACGGGACCGCCTCAGGAATGTCCTCTTTAAGAAGCAAAAGGTTTCATCAAATTCTGTTCATCCGTTCCAAAGTTATGCGGGAACGAACATAAAAAAAACAAAGTCACACTTCGAATTGATAACCTCCTCCTTTTTTGGAAGTCGGTTAAAAAGGGGTTCCATATCATACTAAATCTTTCAGTATTTTTGAACCAAAGCACGTATATACATTGTGCACTGCACAAGTTATGGGGTTATTGTGCACTGCACAAGTTATAGGGTTGTGTGCACAAGTTGTGGAATTGAACCACAAAACTTGTGCACACAACCCCACAACACACGTGCTTTTGCGAAAAAGTGTCCGAAGTCACCCACACTGTCCGAAGCAACGAACTAATAACTCTTCTCTCTAGAATAGACATTTCATTTCTAAAAACTGACAAAAACGTAGCCAACATATATATTTGTCTGTCTTACTCGCACAGCTTTGTTCTAACAGAGACAACAATAACAGTTACTGGTAATTGTTAAGGCGCCTTTTCACGGAGCAATTTGTACGCAAGTTTGGTGCTATGCAATTTTGTTGCAAGAATAATTCAGTCACTGCCCATGACTTCAGGCAAATTTAATGCTATTTTCGAGCCATAAAATAATTAGAATAAGTTCTATTTTTCGACGATTTTAATGCAAGATTTATAGTTATTTTCGTGGTACCAACCTGGAAAAAAGTTACTAAATCGATTTCTTTTCATTAATATAGTAGCAACTGAACATGTTAATAATTATTATTATTAATAATAGGCCGGTCTGTGTAACTAAAAAGCTTCCTTAAAAAAGCAAATGCTAGGTTATGTTTTTGTCAACAAATGCAGAGACACGTAGAAATTGTCTGGTTGGCAGCATTGTTTAATTTGCAATATATAGCGTCAAACTTGCGTACAACTTGCTCCGTGAAAATGCAAATAAATGTGTAATTGTCCTCATGCTATATCTGGCAGCAAACTTGCATAGCACCAAACTTGCGTATAAATTGCTCCGTGAAAAGGCGCCTTTATTGTTCAGGCCTGAATATACCTACTATTTGTTTACAAACAAACCAAGATGTTGGCGATCTTTATATTAACGGTATGCTTATTCTAGAGAGAAGAATTGTTAGTTCGTTGGTCCGAAGTCATCCCAGTTGACGGTATTTAATCATATCTAATGTTATTATCTTTCAATTATTAAAAAATGTAAATATTTATATTATATTAATTACTAGCACAGTATACTACAAAACTAATTTAATCACCATTTACTAGGTTAACCTAATTAAATATTAAACCAAATTTCATATATAATATTACCTTTTTAACCGCCTTTTCATAATAATTTTCGCAATTTTAAATTAGTACAATTTTATTATTAGCTAGAAATCTGAAACTTATCATGTACCTTGGGAATCTGGCTCTGCTGATGAGAAAAATTTGAAACCCATTTTTTTCTCAAGGACAAGTGACAAAAAAAAAACATTTTCAAAATTGGCGAAGGTGCCATCATTAACACTATCACTGCCATGTGTATCATTTTTAATATACCACTGTCCTGACTCAGCAGGCCACGTGTAAATGATACAGAATATTAATGATACACTAACCAGAATAAGTTTAGTACACTGATGTTTTCCTCATGATACACGATTATGGGAATTTATACTATGATTTCATACATCTGGCCTGGTAATATTATATAATTTTTGCTTTCCATTTTGAAAATTTTCAAAATTTCGGAAAGCATTGTAATCGTGCAAAAATTTTCAATTTTTTTTGTGTATTTTTTGCGTTTTATTACCTTTTATGTCGATATAAATTAATTTCAAGCAAAAAAATAATTGTCCGTCGATCGTTCGGTCGATCGTTCTGTCCGGGAAATATTTTAAGCACGATAACTTGAGAACGCTTTAAGCTAGAGACTTGAAATTTGGCATAAAGGTATGTTACCAAAAGTTTTCGCTCAGGGGTTTTTTTTGTGAACATTGGGGTGAGGCAAGGGGGCAAATGGGGAAAAATACATTTTTTTAGAAAAAATATTTTCGTATATAGGGGTTTTTGGGGTCGACGAATTTGAATCTGATAATAATTTTTTTTCTAATTTCACCCCCTGATGAGGGGGGGGGTAGTTTTCGTGAAAACTGGTATATTGGGGTTCTTGAGGTTGCTGAAAGTGAATCTAATAATAAAAAAATTCTAAATCCATCCCCAAAGGGGCGAGGGGTAGTTTTCGTGAAAATTGGTATATTGGGGTTTTTCAGGTTGCTCAAAGTGAATCTGATAATAAAAAATTCTTACTTTACCCCTTGAGGTACAAGGGGTAGTTTTCTTGAAAATTTATATATTGTGGTTTTTGAGGTCTCTAAAACTGAATCTTATAATAAAATTTTTCTAATTTCCCCCCCAGAGGGGTGGGGGGTAGTTTTTGTGAAAATTGGTATATTGGGGTTTTTAAGGTTCCTGAAAGAGAATTTGATAATAAAAAAAATCTTAATCCACCTCCTGAGGGGTGGGGGGTAGTTTTCGTGAAAATTGGTGTATTGGGGTTTTTGAGGTTGCTGAAAGTGAATCTGAAAATAAAAAAATTCTAACTCCACCCCCTAAGAGGCGGGGTAGTTTTCGTGATCATTGTTATATTTTTAAGGTTGCTAAAAGTGAATCTGATAATAAAAAATCCATTTTCGCGAGGTGGTGAAAAATGGGAAAGCTCTTTTACTGGGCAGTGTAATTCCTATAAGAACTCTCGCCTGGGACGGTTATTAGTGACGAATATTTCAAATAAATTATGCAATATTTATTTCAATCTTTTATTGAAAAAACAACA
This sequence comes from Brachypterus glaber, assembly GCA_958510825.1. NCBI lineage: Eukaryota > Metazoa > Arthropoda > Insecta > Coleoptera > Kateretidae > Brachypterus > Brachypterus glaber. Next base: position 21,622,875 of record OY294052.1, on the reverse strand, counting down.
ATAGAATCTAAGCTACAATTTGTAGTACTAACTAAAAAATAATTCTTAACACGTTTGCGGACATGTCTGCATATGCAGACGCATGTGTAGGGACGCGTCTGCTTTTGCAGACGAAATGGTTGTCCATACAAATCCCGTGTCTGACATCGCAGACGGGTTTTGATATGTTTTACGTGTAGTTCGGATTTTAGTGTCCTTGTACATCAACTTTTCTCACTTGTGTTACTAATAATCACATGTTTTATTAGAAAACAAATTGTTTTTTTTTGCCAAAAGTTGAAGTGTCCCACAGAGCTCCCAAAATAATCGATAAGGTGCAAGAATGTGTTAAACATATAAACAAACTAAATCGTATACTAGTCATTAATGATAGGGACGCGTCTGCTTTTGCAGACGAAATGGTTGCCCATACAAATCCCGTGTCTGACATCGCAGACGGGTTTTGATATGTTTTACGTGTAGTTCGGATTTTAGTGTCCTTGTACATCAACTTTTCTCACTTGTGTTACTAACAATCACATGTTTTATTAGAAAACAAATTGTTTTTTTTGCCAAAAGTTGAAGTGTCCCACAGAGCTCCCAAAATAATCGATAAGGTGCAAGAATGTGTTAAACATATAAACAAACTAAATCGTATACTAGTCATTAATGATAGGGACGCGTCTGCTTTTGCAGACGAAATGGTTGCCCATACAAATCCCGTGTCTGACATCGCAGACGGGTTTTGATATGTTTTACGTGTAGTTCGGATTTTAGTGTCCTTGTACATCAACTTTTCTCACTTGTGTTACTAACAATCACATGTTTTATTAGAAAACAAATTGTTTTTTTTTGCCAAAAGTTGAAGTGTCCCACAGAGCTCCCAAAATAATCGATAAGGTGCAAGAATGTGTTAAACATATAAACAAACTAAATCGTATACTAGTCATTAATGATAGGGACGCGTCTGCTTTTGCAGACGAAATGGCTTCCCATACATATCCCGTGTCTGACATCGCAGACGGGTTTTGATATGTTTTACGTGTAGTTCGGATTTTAGTGTCCTTGTACATCAACTTTTCTCACTTGTGTTACTAATAATCAAATGTTTTATTAGAAAACAAATTGTTTTTTTTGCCAAAAGTTGAAGTGTCCCACGGAGCTCCTAAAATAATCGATAAGGTCCACGAATGTGTTAAACATATAAACAAACTAAATAGTATACTAGTAATTAATGACATTTGTTGAAACAATCTTTGCAGAAGAAAGGATTGTTCTCTTAACTGTCACAAACAGCGTTCACGTTGCCGGTTTTACGAGACGGCTTCACCAGGCCACGTGTTTCAGTATCAATACACCGTAAAAAAATTATAAGCAAAAAGAACAAAACAGAAAAATTAAAAATAATGTAACTAATTACCATTTTATTGCCATTTTAAAAGCTTTTTTAACATAAAGAAAGTTTGCCCTGAAGTAAAAAAATTTAAATCTATAAAGAAATTACGCTGCTCTACTACAGAATTTTCACAATCAATGAGAATATCCCCATCAAAATGTCATATAGCTGCTATTTCACGCTTTTTTGAGATCATCAGTGAGCATATATTGTATGGTGGCTTTCGCACCGACTAGTCGCGACTGTAGAAAATTTAAAAATACTTATTAAAAATAAGTATATCTGTATTAAGAGCGTACAAATTGGTGGAGCCATCTAATGTTTGCACAAAAGTACTACATTAGATTCTTATCAGATTGCAGGTCTGTCAACATCTAATGTAGTACTTTTGTGCAAACATTAGATGGGGCCACCAATTTGTACGCTCTCAATACAGATATACTTATTTTTAATAAGTCTTTTTAAATTTGATGATCGAACAAAAACGTGAAATAGCAGCTATTTGACATTTTGGTAGGGATTTTCTCATTGATTGTGAAAATTCTGTAGTAGAGCAGTGCAATTTCTTTATAGATTTAAATAGTTTGCCGTCTATAAGGCACTAAAGTTTATTTTCATTTATAATTTTATTTTCGGTGTCGGTACTAGGTGCTTCGATTTAAATTTTTTGTCCGCCTGTGTATCTAGATATAGATAATTCTTATCAGATTGCGGGTCTGCCAACATCTAATGTAGTACTTTTGTGCAAACATTAGATGGCGCCACTAATTTGTACGCTCTCAATACAGATATACTTATTATATACTAGTCGGTTGAAAGCTACCATACCAAATATGCTCACTGATGATCGCAAAAAAGCGTGAAATAGCAGCTATATGACATTTTGGTAGGGATTTTCTCATTGATTGTGAAAATTCTGTAGTAGAGCAGTGCAATTCTTTATAGATTTAAATAGTTTGCCTATGAGGTACTAAACTTTATTTTAATTTGTAAAAAAAATTGCTTGGTAGCGAGAGTGTTAAAAACATCAAGGCTTTCCGCTTAAAAAACAGACTTAACGGCTAGTAAATAATGAACAGTTCCTGAAAATGTCAACACAAACCAACTTTCTTGAATTATTTTTCCACCCGAGTTTATATGAAATTTAAATCTCTTATTTTTGAAAGGTCCTATTAAGTTATTTATTTACATTTAAGTAAAATTAGTTATTTCCTTTTTAATTATTTTTTAATTTACCAAAACATGAATCTTCCACAGACGAAAGGTATTAAAACGAATTTTTCTTTGCCCTCAGGGTTAAAACATTTATTAAGATTATACAGAAAATAAAATTAAATACAAGCCGTGTAATATAACGCATTCCATTATACGGGTGTCACAAGAAGTATTGCCTACGAATTATCTCCGTAACTATTAAAGGCAACTTTTTAAAACATGCAGTGATTATATGTGCCTTGGAACTCATGGCATAGCTATTAAATAAAATATAACTTCCGGTGTAACCGGAAGTTATAACAACTTTTGATATTTAAAGGTAACCCTATATAATTTTTTACATTTTTAGATTCGCATTGATGTATCGCGTCGATATTTGATTTAAATATGGCTTCATATAAGACATTTTTTTAAAAAATCAACGTGGTGCTGTAAGGTCCATATTAAAATATTTTAGAAACTTGACATTTTAACTCTAGTAGTGTAAGAAATGACTGTTTATGTGAAACTGATTTTGTTTTTTTTTTTTAAGAAATGGCACTATTTTATTTTATTTTTTAATGATTAACTTAAAGCCATTTTGTGCTAAACTGTCAAATGCAATGAACCTTTATTTATATCGCTAAATAAAAAACTTGTTAGGTAAAATAATAGTACAAATTTTAACAAAAAATGTAACTTTAACGTAAAGCAACTTCCTCCATTAAAAAAAAACACCAAACTTTACAAAACCAACGTTAACGTAAACCAACTTTTCCCATTAAAAAAAAACGAATGAGAAAAAGTCCAAACTACCAAACCAAACCATTGTTAACGTAAACCAACGCCTCCCATTAAAAAAAAAACACCAAACCAGCATACTACCAAACCAAACCATTGTTAACGTAAACCAACTTCTCCCATTAAAAAAAAAATACCAAATAACGAAAAAACCAACGTAAACCAACGTTAAAAAATTGTTATAAAAATTCTAACAAAACGAAAAACTGAATTTTTCGCACCAAATTATATTCAAAATAGTAAGTTTTAGTAATAAAACCAAAAACCAGTGCAAAAATATTGTTAATTTTTCAAACAAGAAATCATTCCGAATAATACAAGAAAACACTTTAAATCAAAATTAAAATCTGACAATGCCGCATCTCTGTACACACGTGAAATATGTCAGCAATATTATGGCGGTTCATAAAATTAATTATTATTTACCATTTTTCTCTATGTAAGTTATTTTTTAGTAATAAAACAACGTTTTCCGCCTCTAATTTTATTTATAATTGTTAATTTTAGTACCACAGTGAAAAATTAGTGCAAAACTAGTCCTATCTTTTGTGTCCCATAAGTTTACCAAAACCTAAAACAGAATAGGCTTTCTCCTCTCACAGAACTTGATTTTTCCTAAAAACTTTGAGTTGATTGAATAATTGAGTTATCGTGATTATAAGATACGTGAATTAAGACGGCATGCCGGAATTAAACTTTTCCTTTTTTTATTATTTTTTTTTTGAAAAGTTGAGCTTCCAGGCTCCCATTTCCCACCTTGTTAAATAAAAAGCTCTTTCGATACTGCCATTGCAATTCGAGCATAAAAGTTTATGTTGAATAAATTTTGTCCACGTTGGAATAACAAATAATGACAAAAAATAAAATTGACTGTTAAAGAAAAAAATTAAATTAAAGAATAAAATTTTACATACATACTAAAAATGTGGAATATATCTGCCTATTTAAATAAAATTTATCAGCATGTATAATAAATTTTTATTTTTTGTGTATCAAAATACATAAAAAGTTTTGAAAAACTTGAAATTCACGATTTTTAAATAACCACTCAGAATCCCCCTTAATAAACCCCATATTTTTCATATACAATCCCCGCCGTGATATGCATACAGGTAAACAAGCTCCTAAAAACAATTGAACCCTTTCAGTTAGAAAAGTCATCCGATATACCTACCGACGAAAAGCAAAAATTGTATAATTTTTTTTGACGTATCTCCACAAAATATACAAAAATAAGACTAAGCAAACAAAAAAAAAGTTTTGGGTCGATTAGAATACTTTTTCTCTAGGAGAAAAGGAATAATACATGATGATGAGATATAAATTAAAGTTAATTGCTTTTATACCATCCAAATTTTCGCTAGGTTTGGAATTTCTCAAAATTCCTCAAAAAAACGTCCTAGACAAAAAAATCTTGTATACAAATGTGGTTCATGAAAAACTAAGAAACTTTGAAAATGTCCGTCTACCTCTCCGTCCGTCCGTCTGTACGATGTCACGAGATTTTTGTAGATACGATAGCTCCAGAACGAATTACCCGATCGACTAGAAACTTTCAGGAAAAATCAAGTTCTAGTACTTCCCCTCATCCCTATTATTTTTCAAAGTAACCCACCCAAAAACAAAAAAATTATGGGGTGTTAAACTTTTTTTTAAAATAAAAACTACACAGGCCCACAAAAAAAAATTGTGAGTCTTGGATTCCAATTGTATTTTTTCCCGCTGAAACCGAATCCGTAACCCGTTTAACCCTTACAAGTCAGGATTTTGACATAACCTCAAAAAACACTCGAAATACTACTTAAACCGCTAAAATCATCTACTCCATACCACTTTCGCCCTCTTCTTCCAAATTCGTAATTTCGTAACTCCATAATCCCCTATACTCGGAATACTATTACTCCATTACCTCAAAACCCCGTAACCTCAATAAGTAGAAAAATCTGGTTCGGGAAAACAGAACAATTACGTAAAATTTTCTTGTAGCACATAGTTATGAGTAAGTAACTTTATAACCCTAAAATCCCATCACACCATAAACCTCCTAACCCCTTCACTCCGTAACCCCATATATTATAACCTCTTAACCCCATCATCCTATTCTGTGGAGAAGTCCAGTTCTCGAAATCATAAGAGTTTTGTGAGTGAATTCATGAATCACGGTCTACTTCATAATTTTAGCACCTCTCAGACGTCTGATACCTCAGTATGCTTGTTATCCAATATCTTTTTTGCAATATTTATGAAATTGAATTTTTTCGTGGTATTTACGCAATTGTTTAAGGAAAGACCACTACTACTAACACTACTACTACTTTTCACGATTGCAATTGTGAAAAGTCCTATGATTTTTTTCCGGAATTTGAAATCCTGCTACCTCCGAGAACATTGGAGATGGTGACACTGCTTCTCAGGAAGATGTGTGGAATGATCCCCTCTCCAATTTTTTTAACTGGCTAACGCGCGTTTAGACTAATATGAAAAAATCAACAATAAAAAACTTACTCCACATAATTCTGCGTTTTTCTGAGGTTTGGGGTTATAATTTCGGTAACCGGACTTCTCCACAGAATAGGATAATGGGATTAAGGGGATATAGTATATGTAAGTGAAGGGATTTTGAGGTTTTGGTGTTAGGGGATTTTGGGGTTATAGAGTTGCTTACCTGTGACTATGTTCCACAAAAAAAAAAAAAACTGAAGAATTTGTTCTGTTTTCCCAAACTAGATTTTTCTACTTAATGAGGTTACGGGGTTTTGAGGTTATGCGGCTATGGTATTATGAGGTTAGGGGATTATGGGGTTCTGGGGTTATTGAATTAGCAATTTGGGGACAGGGGGTGACAATGGTATTGCATAAATGATTTTAGCGGTTTCAGTAGTTTTTCGTTTGGACTTTTTTTGCAAAAAATTTTTTTTTTATTTTTTTTAAGTATTTGGGTTAAATGCAATATACCGTTTACTGTAAATATTATATAATGGAATAAATTAAAAAAATAAATTAACAAAAACTTATTTCACTTATTAATACATGCAAAAGCTTGTCGCTCTAGCTTAAAGGGTACCAGCTTAAAGGGTACCATTGTATTAATTAAAAACCTAATTTTTATTACAATTTTAAAGGGCCGTAGCTCCCTTAGGGTTTATTTCCGGACTTCTTAAATTTTGGAATGCCAGTTACTGATCACCCGGTATATTATCAACAGTAAATGGTATATTGCATTTCCCAAATACTTAAAAAAAATTCAAAAAAATACAAAAAAAGGTAATTCTTGAAAACCGAAAAATTACTGAAAAAAAAAAGTTACATAAAAAAAAGTTATTTTTTTTTTTAATTTTTCGTTGTTTTTATTACATTTTGTTTTACGAAAAAAAAAAAAAAATAAAAAAATAAAAAAAATTAAAAAAAAAAACTTTCAACATTTTTCATTTTTTTTTCTGTTGGCGTTTTCATATCTAAACTATAATATAATTTGCTGGAGTTGTGGCACAGATATTAATAGAGTTTTTGTAGGTCAAAAAAGACTGATTAGATTAATATTTAATTTAGACTACAGAGAAAGTTGTAAAGAAGCTTTTAAGTCAAACCAAATTTTAACCATAGCCTTTATATTTTTAAATGTGTTATGTTTGTTAAACTAAATTATAGTGATTTTATTAGAAACTCAAATTTTCATTGCTATAATACAAAAAATACGGACAATTTAAGAGTACCAAAGCACAAAACTAGTTACTTTGAACACTCACCTAATTATATGGCCATAACTTTTTTTAATAAGCTACCGTTAAATATTCGTGAAGTTCATAGTAATAACCGAGGGGCTGACTGCGAGGAAATCTATTGTACAAGCCAAAGGAACTCAGGAGGAACTCTGAAGAACTTTGGAGGAACTCCTGAGGAACTCCGAGGAACTCCGAAGGAACTCTTAAGAAGTCAGAAACAACTATTATTTATTACCCATGCGCATTAACATTTTATTTTCAAACTAGATAAGTCGTTATAATCATAATCATAATCATAATCTTTATTGGTGCTAGCACAATTACAAAATTGTTTACACAAGTCAGTGTGTGGATAAATAAATAAATAATTTAAAAAATTTAAAAAAAATAATATACAAAAGCCTCACAATTCCCCTAGTTCTTGAGGCACAACCTTCTGCAGAAACTCCTCTGCGCTGTAAAAGGCTTGAGAAAGTAGCCATTTTTTGATATAGGTTTTAAATGGGTTCAAAGGCAAATCTTTAATATTTTTTGGTAAATGATTGTAATAGGCAATGCCATAGTAGTTTGTGCCATTTCTACTGGAGCGAAGCCTCAGAAATTCAATTCTTATTTTATTTTGAGTGGTAGTGCCGTAATTATGATAAGAACTATTTATGTTGTATAAGTGAATATTTTCATGTATATAAATTAAATGTAAAATATATAGTGATGGCAAGGTTAAAACTTTATATTCAATAAATTTGCTTCTGACATCATCCTGATAGCCTTACTTACCTATGATGCGCATGACTTTTCTTTGAAGTCCAAAAATTCTTGACTTACAAGAGGCATGACCCCAGCTTATCAGACCATATGCCATCTGAGCTGAGAAGAGCGCATGGTATGCTGTTAAGAGTATATTCAAGCCTACTGTACCAGAAAGCTGCCTAATTAAATACACATTTTTATTTAATTTCTTTGCCAGATATTCAATATGTTGAGACCAAGTGAGTTTTGGGTCTAAATATACGCCCAAAAACTTTGCCTTTTCAGGATTTTTAAAATTTTCTGTCAGTCTGTGGGTAAACAGCACTTCGACAGTTTTGGTTTCATTGAGTGCTAGGTGATTTGCACCAAACCATCCTTTGGTATTTGAGAGTGTGTCGCGCATGCCCTCCTGGAGAATACCCAAATTTCTATTTTTTCTTAAAAATGTTGTATCGTCTGCGAAAAGTATCGTGTCAGTGTTTTCCACAGATAAGTACAAATCATTTATATATATTAAAAAGAGGAGTGGCCCAAGGACAGATCCTTGGGGCCTTCCACTTTCAACACTCCTTGAGCTAGATTTTTTATTATTAATTACTGTGTACTGTATTCTATTTGACAGATACGATTCAATGAGCCTACAACTCATGTTTTTAAAATTTAAATGTTTCAGCTTCTCCAGAAGTACGGGATGCGACACACAATCAAACGCCTTTTGGAGATCGCACAAAGTCATCCCAACAAAGTCCCCATTTTCCATTCCCTCTACTATACTATTTACAACATTAATGATTGCTGAGTTTGTAGAAAGTTTTTGACGAAATCCATATTGCTTTTTGTATAATAAGTCATTATTTTCCAGATGTTCTGTTATTTGTTCTTTTAAAACAGTTTCAAATATTTTTGAAATAATAGGGACTAGGGAAATGGGGCGAAAATTGTTAGGGGTGACCTCTCCACCCTTATGGACTTTTTACTTAGAATTTCTGGGAAAATGCCCAAATTTATACTTTGATTTACGATCTTTGTTAAAGGAATTATAATTATGTTTTTTATGTGTTTAATTATTTTGGCACTAATGTCAAAATGGTCCAGACTGGTTGTATTCTTTAACTTGTTTATTATATCGCGCATCTTATTATATGATATATTGTAAAATTCAAACGAAGGAAAGGTGTTTTGTTCTAAAAAGTCTCGAAAGTGTCTCCCATGACCATTCTGGGTTAGATTCAATGGTTTGGACTTTTCAATGGTTACAAACACCTTATCAAAACATCCACATTATAAATATTGGCTTATAGCTCGGGTGAGCCCCTCTGGTATTTTTTAAGTCACCTACCTATTTTTTCTTAAAGTAAATTTTGGGGCTTCAATTTTTTTTTGAAGGGGCGCCAAGTTTGGTAGAAACCGTCAGGGACAAAGCTTTTTTCTCAAAGTAAATTTTGGAGCGACAATTTTTTTTGAAGGTAGTAACCGTCAGGGACAAAGGACAAAGCTTTTTTTCATGAAGGTATTTTTTTGTAGTGGCGCCAAGTTTTGGTTGAAACCGTCAGGGACAAAGCTTTTTATGGTAGTAACCGTCAGGGACAAAGCTTTTTTCATAAGGTATTTTTTTGGGCTCCAATTTTGCTTTTGTAGGGGCGCCAAGTTTTTGTTGAAACCGTCAGGGACAAAGCTAGATTTTTTTTGAGGGTGCCTCCCTGGGGGCTGAGCCCCCCTTAGATTTTTTTCTGGTTACGGTCCTGTGCCTTCAAGATTTCTCTGGCAGAACGACCGACAGATCAACCGACCGATAATTTATTTTTGCTTAAAATTAATTTATATTGACTTAAAAAACACAAAAATACGGGAAAAAAATTTTTTGCACAAATAAAAGGGTCTTTTAATTTATTTGCCAAAAATTACCCCTTCCAGAGAGGAAGTCTTAAGGAACACAAGAGGAACTCGAAGGAACTCGGAGGAACTCAGTAGAACTCGGAGGAACTCGGAGGAACTCCGAAGGAACTCAGAGGAACTCTGAGGAACTCTTTGCAAAAAGGAACTCTTTTGTACAAATTTCAGACGCTGTCAGCCCCTCGGTAATAACATTTTTAAAAAAACAGTTAAAAAGTTTTTGGTGGAAAATTGTTTTTATACTGTTAGCGAATTTCTTAATTAATGTTATTTGTGATTTTATTTATATGTTTAACTTTTTAATCTTTTGTTTGTTTTGTTTTATATTATGCTTTTATTTTAATTTGCCTTGTTAGAGACATAATGGTCATTACATTTTCTCTATATTCTTTTTACGGGCAACCGTATTTTTTTTAATCATCTTTTTATTTATTATTATTTTTTTTTTTCGGTCATTACCGTTTTTTATTTTTTTAACACTCACTTGTGAAATGTAATCCCTTATTCTCAAATAATGCATCTATATACTTATACATAGATCGATTTTTTATTTATTTAAACCTGACTTGTCATATCTATTTTGTATAGCAAAGTGACCAATAAACATCTAATCTAATCTAATCTAATCTAGGTGAAGCATCTTATTCAAAAAAGCTTAAAAATAACATGTTTTAGTTACTGGGCCAAAAAAACTTTTTGGCCCTAGGGTCACAAAGGGAAAGTTCAAGTATTACGTAACGCTCCTAGGGGGGTGGAGTGTTACGCCCATGTTAATGGTATAGGAAAATAGCGTTACAGGGGGGGGGGGTGTGGCTCCAAAATGATCAAAATTTGCATTACGTAATACTTGAACGTTCCCAAAGTCCAACTTTTAGCCTGCAAAACATGAACAAAAAGAGAAAACCAATAAAAAAACTATTTTGAGTCGATTAGAATAATTTTTCCTTAGGAGAAAAGAAAAAGGAATAATACATAATGTAGAAATAGAAATTAAAGTTAATTGCTTTGATACCATCCAGATTTCCAGTTATTATACTCTTCGTAGCGCTTAAACACGAGAAGTGTATAATATGATAGTTTCGAATTTTCAAAATCGGCAAAAAACTTCCATAACAAAAAATTCTTTGGACAAATGTGTTTGGTGAAAAAATAAAGAAACTTTGACGGATGTCCGTCTGATGTCACCTTTTTTGTGTACTCGGGCCCGTAACTGGGGGGTGCTAGAAGGAGCTCAGCACCTCCTAGATTTTTTCCAGTTACGGCCTTGTGTACACTATAACTTAAGAACGAATCTCTATGAGAGAAAGATCTCTATTGTTTTTAAAAATAGTCCCCCCAAAAACAAAAGTTATGGGGTTGAAAAAAAAAATCTAAAAACTCGAATTGGTGTAAGTTTTTCAGAATAAATTACTTTATTATAAGCATCAATTCTACTAATTAAAAAAAAAAAATAATTCAAAAATAAAAAAGGGATTAGGGTGTAACTTGAAGAGAAAATAACGTTTCATGCAAACTTCATGAAAATTAAGGTACCGAGTCTCGATTAAAGTTTGGATGTTTGGATGTTGTCGACTAGGGCTCCCTCCTTTGAGATATTCGCACCTTAGATTCGATTTTTATTTTTCATATAAGGGGCGAATATCTCAAAGGAGTCGAAATTTTTACATGAACTTTTTATTTCATTTTGATGAGATACAAACATTTTTAAAATAATTTATAGCATTTTTGAAATAATATAAAAATATTTTTTCACAGTCCTCCTGCTTTTGGATTAAAAAGTACTTTTTTATCGGAAACGCTTCATTTTATCGAATTTTGCGTAAAGTACTTTTTTGGTCAAAATTGCTCACAGCATATTAAAAGAGTCTAAAGATTTTAACTCCAAAAAACTTAGGAGTTTGGAACCAAAACGGACTTATATGATAACTTTCGAAACTTCTGTTAAAATCGATCTTAGAATATTTTTTTTCTAAATAGAGGGTAACTTTCGTAAAAACTGGTATATTCGGGTTTTTAATGTTGCTGAAAGTAAATAATAAAAAACCATTTTACGCGCGGGGTAGAAAAATGGGAAAGCTTTTTTACTGGGCAGTGTATTTTTTTTTGAGTTTTAAATTTTTTTTATACGATCAAAATACACAGTATTTTTCTTATGACATGTTAAACAGTACAATTTAACTGTCTTATGTAGCATAACCACAGAAATCTAATTTAATTAGCAAACTGTCAAGTTTTGCCTTCATTTAGGACAAGCTTATAGGCAACCCATTAAACAACTACTATAATAATATATTGTATTAAATATAAAACCAAGAAAATTAAAGGTAAATGAAAATTATATTTCCTGTTTGACTGTATATAAATTTTTATGCTATTTATTATTATTTTGTACTTTGCTTTTCTTAAAAATTAATAAAAATTAGAAAATTTTAAAATAAGAAAGAAGGGTAAATAAGAGTTTTGGGCTAAATAAGAAAAATATGTTTTTGTTTAAAAAAGTGCAAAATGATGAAAAGAAATGATAAAAAACTGTGTTATTTGTTGATAAAGAACAAAATGAAGAAAAAAATAAAAACTAAGGAATTATTTGATATCGTAAACCCGACAACATCGCATTATTCTTGCGCTAAATGTGACTATCATACTGAAAAAAAGCAATATTTTTTGTTTATTTACAAAATCAACATAAATACCTTTAGATAGAATGTATAATAAAAACACTGTTCAATATTAATTAAATATGTTTATTTTTAAATAAATATATTTAATTAATAATATAAGTTAAAAGTCTATGTGTAAATTTTTCATAATCTAGTTTTAAATCATATCATGGAAATGAACTAATTTAACATGTTGAAAGCCAGATTAAATTACTTGTCTTGGGTAACAGTCCCATGGAAGTAGATGCTTTGGGTTATCGTTGAAGCTAATGGTTTGCTTACAATGTTATTATAGTATAAATACCTCAAAAATAACTCCATAATCGTACTGAAACTTAAGAAACTAGTCACATAAGTCCAGCCTAATTACACATTGAATTACAGTATATTAAATCCGTGAAAACTAATAAAACACAACCAAATATTTTAATTTTATAGTCAAGAGCAGTGAATACAACACAGACCCACTTTGGCCCCACTGTAGTAGTTAATGTGCAAAGTTATTTTTATTTTGACGAGATGACATTTGACACTTGAAGTTTCGTGCAATGTTGCCAAATCGTACATTGACATATGTCAAAATTCTTAAGTATTTCCTTTTTATGTATCTATAAGCATGTAAAGTCTTATCGTTGCAGGTGATTTAGCCTAAAATGCGATACCCTCCTTTAATATTTTTTCGGGATCGTAGGAAAAATAGTGTACATAACTCGTTGGAAAGTGTAGTACACTCGTGGGGTTTACTCTCTCACCTGGCGGCTCGTTCGCACTCGCGTGAAACATGTCACTTTCCACACTAGTTACGTAATATTTTAATTTAATGTATTATTTGAATGTCCTGTTAGTTTGTACTGTTGGGCAATAAACGTTATTATTATTATTATTATTATTATTAATATACTATTAATAGGTCTGGAAAACTGCAATATACCATTACTGTGCGTAGCATTACATATTTGCACGTCTTGTTTACTGATCTTTTCATTTTTGTAAAGTGTAAACAGCAATAAAAGTCTGAAGTTACATATGAGGGCCTCGTGAAAAATTCAAAACTAAAATGTATTTCAAACGGAAAATTTCATTAATATCGTATTTTCAAATAAGAAATATGACTATGTCAATAAAATGTGTTTATTACTAAAAGGACTAGATGGAGAACGCAGACGAGATCGTGTAAAATTAAATTCTAACAAAAAAGAAAATCAAACTAAAAAAAAATCCTGAGCAATATAAGTTTTGTTTAATAAATGGGACTGTAAAACTCATTTTAATGATTAATTCGAAAACAAGAAATAATATACATGGTGACCCATAACCCACTCGGCATGTAATATTAAGGTAATATTGTAATATGTCTGAAATATTTCATTCCAAATATTTCAAACGAATTATGTCTGAAATATTTCAGATATATTGAAATATTATAAACGAAATATGATATATAATATTCCAGACATATTTCGTTGCTATATTTCAAATAAAATATGTCTAAAATATTTTAGACATATTTCATTTGAAATATAACAACGAAATATGTCTGAAATATTATTTGTTGTTATATTTTAAATGAAGTATTAGTGATTTACTTAAATATTTATATGAAATAATACACAAAATATATAAAATTAGGAATTTAAAAAACAATATACAATTAATTGCAATTATAATTGTATACAATACAATTACCCAACAAGCATTAAATATGTTTGTTTCGTTCATTGTTTTAAGACTTTATATATTTTATTTTTTTTATATTTGCAATTAGTTGAAAAAGTAATTTTTCATTAACAGTTTTGCTTATATATTTTCCCATTCAAGAATTTTTACGCAATTCTAATTATTATTTAACTTTCAATACAGGAAGTTAAAAGTTTTATTCACTTTTACTACTTTTTATTGTAAAATGAATATTTTTAATGAAGTTTTGCCAAACACGTTTTATTATTCAAATAACAAAAAATATTCATTTTTCTACAAAAGTGAGTTAAAGTGAATTACACTTTTAACTCTCTGCCCCTGCTTAAATATATATGTTTAAAACATTAGAATAATATTTTTGAAACGTTACAATATTATTACTGAAACATTACAATTATGTTTCTGAAACTTAACGGTAATATTACTAAAACATTCCAGTAATATGTCTGAAACTTAACAGTAATATTACTGAAACATTCCAGTAATATTTCTGAAACATTTTAGTAATATCTATATTTCAGACATATTACTCACATATTTCAAAAATATTTCAGTATTATAAATATATTATATTTCAATATAATATTTCTGACATATTTCTGACATATTTCTGACATATTTCAGAAATATTTCGTGACGCGTGGGAAGTCACTTTTCCATTTAAAAATTGAATAAGTTTTTTGTTTGTAAATTTTTTTTATTTATTTCTTTTATAATGATTTTTCGTACATAGTCCAATAAAAATTCCATCCTGTACTCTATGTTGTAAAAGAAATAAATAAAAAAATACAAACAAAAAAGTTATTCAATTTTAATTAAACAAAAAGGCCACCTCTAAAAAAAGCTTTACCCCTGTTGACTAAAAACTGTTTACTACCAATTTTTCAACTCTGCCAATCAATTTTACCAACACTATTCTACAAGTTTTCCTACTCTGCCGTTTAATTTTCCCAACTAATTCCCAGCTCGACAGTGGATATCACAATTGTGACTTTACTTCTTTATTTTTTCTTTAACGCAATATCAATCCAAAATAATTTTATCCAATACATACAGAAAATAAGACAATTATCAGATTTATTTTAAATAGATAAACTCAATAATAACCCCCGCGTGGCTTTTACTTTATTGAGTGGATAATTATTTATTTTACCCACTCAACTGTCACTTGTCAAATTATTTTCTTGTAAATGTCATTAAAATTTTTAATAAAAATATGAATTCCTAAGCTATTTATTGGATAAAACCTTGTATCATGGGTAAACCGATTTTCCCCCTAGTACCATAAATAACTATTATAGACTTTCTATGTATGCAAACAAATATACAAATTTAATTCAGTATAATACAGCTCTCCTGAAACAAAATCTCGAGCAAAAACTAAAAAAAAATTGGTTTATTTTTTTTTTCTTCTTTTTAGGCATAGAAAATATAAAAAACAATTAAATCGAAAAATTATCGTTAGTTTAGTCTCGGGAGGGTAAGGGATAAATATCTAGAGAACAAGAATAGTGCTTTTCTATTTTGCTCTAAAATTAAAACTTACATTTAAGTTGATGACTGATTTAGGAATTTTTGTATTGGGTTGGCATTACAGTTTACACAATGTTTAAAATTCTAAGAACAAATGATATTTCGATATATTTTATAGTCATCTCTTCTCTTTTTCACTGCAAGTAACCAAGCCACAATTTTAACACGGTAAAAAATAACCTTAACACAAAATTTTGTACAAAATTAAACTTTAAAGTGACGTTGACATTTGCACGGAAAACATCAAGCGATAATATTTTGTTCTGTTGCCAACCCAAAAGAAAAAAAAGTACTTACCTCTTATAGGCCTATAGGAACAAGCAAAATACTTGTGATTATGATCCTCTTATAGGCTCATAAGATCAAAATAGAAAAAAATATTAAAATTACTCGGAGGCATAAGGGGGAAAATAAAAAAAGTGGATCATGCGACACATAATTTTAAATCTTTTAAAAATGAAAAAATATTCAACTATTAGTCTCGCTAAGGAAGTAAAACAATCACCGTTTACCTCGAAAAATCCAAAAGTTTTGAAAAATGGTAGAGTAGTTTATAATAAAAGGTGAGCTCGCGCTGCCATCTTAATTTTAAGGTATACTTCTGAAGTTTTTTGCAAATTACATTTAAACAGTCTATAAAAAAAGTTATGATAAAAAAGAACGCTTATAACTTGCTTAGTTTTTGAGAAAATGGTCAAAAATTATCCGATATCTTGATTTTAAAGTTGACGTTTGGACTTTTTTACAAATATCTTCTAAATGGTCAACTTTTTGAAAAAAATAGGTTATTATAAAAAAGAGAGCTTATAAAATTATTACTTTACCTTTCTAACGTACATAGTTTTTGAGAAAATAGATGTTTTCTTTATTTTGGATGCAATTGCCTACCTGAGACTCAAGAAATCACACAAAACGTAAATTCCACATCTAGTTCAAGCAAATATGTCTCTATTATCAAGCGATCTAGGAAAAAGTACAATTTAATTTTTATGGAGAATTTTATAACCTTTATTTTTTATAATATTATATAATATATAAAGTTAAACTTTCTTTATAAAAATATTGGCTGTTAAAAAGATATTTGCAAAAACTACAAAAGTGTAACTTAAAATCAAGATATCGGAACAAAAACTAAGTAAAAAAAGTATTTTAAAGAAAATTTTAAAATATTTCTTTTTTATAATAACTTATTTTAAAAAAATTACTTTTGGGAAGTTATCTGCAAAAACTCCCAAAGTGTAAGGGATGGTTCAACCACTTTTTTGTAAAAAAATCATCTATGTAAAATATAAATACTTCGAAATAATTTTGTCATGGTCGTAAACTTCAAACCTTTGTTTATAAATAGCTGTAGTTTTAATTTTTATAAAATAAATATTTAATTTTGTTGTTGCTGTTTAAATGGCAAGCTGCAAAATGCCCCAGAGCGAGGCAGATTCAACCAAGAGAAGGGGCAGTTTCAAACATTAATAATATTATTTCTTTATGTTTTATTACATTTATTAAATAAACTTTAATATATAGGTAAAAAGTTGCAGCTTACAAAAACTTTTAACACAAAATAAAATATCACTAAAAAAATATAACTTTAATAAATAAAATTAAATGTGAATAAAACTTCCTCTTATAAGTTAGTGAGATGAAATAAAAAGAAAAGTAAGGCACATGTTTAAAACAGAAGTTTAAAATAGAAATAAACTACAATATAGTATGGTTAAACCTTTTTTGTTTTTCACCATATGCAAAAATCATAGGTTGAATGTGCCTCAGCGCGTTTGGCTAAATGTGCCTCACGTCTACTTTTTGGATTTCAAATAACATCAGATTATCAAATTGTTATAAATTTGTAAAATAGTGAACCTTGTAACGTAAGGAATATATTAAACACAAAGGCTCTACCAAAAAAATAAAAAGTACTAACATTTTTACATAAAATCGCAAAAACCACATTTTTTTGTTTCACTCGGACACTAAATGAGATAGCTAGACCATATTACTAATGAAAGTAGATTTTGCAAGGAAGAATGTTATGTGCCTTATTTGGACGCTTAGTTCAAATGGTCTTGGAAGTTAGAACGACTGGTTGAATGTGTCCCTTGGTTGAACCACCCCCCTCTTCCCCTAAGTTAAACCTCCGTTAACCAGGTGGAAAAATATAAAGTTATTAACCGATTGGGGCTTATTAAACCCAATATGAAATACACAGAAAAAAATAACAAATACCATTTGTTTCAATAAAAATGTTTCTATGATAATTAAATATGTAATAAACTTTACTTAGATAAATATAAAAAAACAAAAAACTCATTTTTTGAATAATCTGAGAAACTTTATTAGAAACGTTACCAAAAAATGCAACTTCAAACAAATTTCATTGGAAAAAAAATGGTTGGTATTATATTCATTCAAACATAAGCAGATTGACATAAAGGTTTCAAGTAATCGATACAAACGTATCAGTCAAAAAATTTACCCCCAGGAAACTCCCTGGGAGCTTCCACAGTAAGCTTCCATGGGATGTCCCATATTCAGCCCCTGGAAGCTTTCAGGGAATGGGAAATGTCTGCATTAGCCTTAAAGAGCTTTTGGGTCGCTAGTCCCATAAGACTTCCATAATGTAGTTTAAGACTCCCATAATATGACTATAAAACTCCCATAATATAAGCCTCCTTTACTAGATTTACCTCCAAATGAATTATAAATGTTACCCAAACCAACAAATATTTTTCTGGCTGAAAGTTTCTGCCAGCAAAATATGTATAAAATAGTAACTTGGTAATAAATTATAAGCAATATCTAGCATATTTTAACTTAAAAAAATTGTAAAATGTTAAAATAAATTTGGGACGCCATTAACCATGTGGGGTCCCACAGACTTTTATTCACTTTTACTCACTCCTATTTCGCAACGGTTTTTCTCACTAATGAGCTCAATGCACGATTTGAGCCTTTGAAGTGTTTTAGGAAGATGGATAAGCGGACGTGCCCATAGAATTGGACTAAATATGTTTTTTTGTTTAAAATAAACTCAATGGGGTTTGTCAGACCCCTACCTGGTTAACGGAGGGTCAAAATCAAGATGGAGGCGCAAGCTCACCTTTAATGTTTGTTTTTTATGTTTGTTTTTAACCTCGTACTATTCTACTTAATTAAGCATCCCCTAAGTCCAGGACTTGTGTGGGCTAGTAGTAGAGGGAACCACCGGCTTTAATTGACTTTCGAACCAATATATCTAGGGAGTACGCCTTCGCCAAATTTCAATTATTAATTAACTGAAAAAGGCAATCGGCGCCAGTGAGGTTTGAACTCACGATCATTAGATCAGTGTCAGGCTATATCGATGGCATTGACCGCTGAGCTAAATCTCCCATAATGGTTGGGGACTTTTAACACGTTTATCAGGAATGTCTTTACTACATTTTTACCAATTTTCACATGTGCTTTTTTATTTTAATTTAAATAATTTTGAAGAGTCAAAATTTATAAATTAAAATTGTATACGACTGAAGTCGGTTTTTTAACAATTAAATTTTCTGTTTTTACTTTTTTTTTTATAGTGGATGAAAAAATACATCCTATCAATTTTTTTTAATTGTGAAAACTTTACGTTTTTGTTAGCTATGCTTTTGAAGTCCTTGCTTTCTATCACTAGTGTAATTACAGTTGCAATTAATGTACAAAGTGAAGTGTGAAATCGTTTTAACGTATGAGTTTTACATTGATCGAATCTATATTATACCATGTATAACAAGAACATTTCATAAATAATTTTTGAATAAACAGATATATTGTTTTATGCACCAATATTATAAATAGAGATCGGATTTTACCGAGTCGTTACGTCAAAATCCATAGCCGGGTACAACAAATTAATAATAATTTTATAAAAATGTTTTATAAACTATTAAACTACTACATTTACAAAGAAAAGTAAATAAATAATTTGAAAATCCCCTAACGTTTTTATTTAAGTAAAAGAAAATTAAAAAAAAAAAACATAACAGATCCGAAAATTATGATTTAGATTTACTTTTAAATAATCCAAATTTTATTTAATAGTATTGTAACATGGTGGCTGGGTATTACTTTTATCAAGTTAAAAAAATATGCCTTGCCAATCCTTTTCTATTTGCAATAACAGCTCACGTGAGGTTTATAACTTTGAAAAATGTTTTTAAAAATTTCTTCGAAATTATTATTTTTACTCAAATCTTTTGTTTTTCATATTATAAATAAAATAGAAAATTACACAACTAAAACATATAGTGTTTGTAGAAAAAAAAAACTACCGGCGAAATCTTTTTGTGTTTTATTCATTTGTGAAGAGGTGACTGGAAGGTGAAATTTATTTGAACTCGCTATAAGCATGTACTCTGCAGAGATCTAAAAGCTCTAAACTTGTTTCCTTCTGCGTACGATGAAATAAGTGAAATGTAAGATCAAGCGTGTACCATGTACGTTATTTTATTGGTTAGTATCACGCGTATGTGGAAACAAGGTTTTTATTACAAGCAAATTGAGTCATTTCGTTTGACTTAGCAATGCGAATTAATTTCTTTTTTTGCTCTTTTTCGTTTTTAATATACCTATTGGGCCTAATCTAATATTCATTTGTCACCGTTCATTTAATTAGTTAAATCCCTTAATAAAATGTTCGTAAAACCATTACTTAAGTAATGGTTTGGACTTTTTAATTTAACTACTTTTAAATCGTGGATTAAAGATTATCCAGAACTGGAGTTCGACGGCAATATTTTATACTGCACATTTTGAAAAAAGACTTCTTCTTCCTTTTGTATGGCCTTTTCTCAGTGAGATAAGTAGCCAAAAAAAAAAGACTTAACCTGGGAAATAAAAACTAATATTGAATATGTGAATACAAAAAGCCATAAAGGAGATGAGGAGCAAGGACAATTTAATATTTAAAGTAAGTAAAAAAATACAAAATTAATTTTAATCACAAGTTATAAAAGTCACGTGACCTTTTATTGCGAATAAAAAACGATTGGCCAGGCAATTTTTTTTTAACTTGGTAAAAGTAATACCCAGCCACCATGCCACAGTACAAGAATTTCATATTGCAAAGGATTTTATGGTGAGAATTTATTGCAGAACTAGCCACAATACAAGAATTTCATATTGAAAAGGATTTTATGGTGAGAATTTATTGCAGAACTACTGAGATAACTATGCTAATTGATATTTTTAACAGAACAAATCCCTGTATTTTATGAATTAAAAAATCCTTTTGTCTCGTTCACACTGATAAAACAGTTTATTTGTGTCAACAAAATATTTGGTTGGATATGGCCAATTGAATTATTTGGTTGTGACAAATAAATTTTATTTCTGTCAAATAAACTATTTTGTTTCCATTAAAAAATTCATTTTGAAATTAAAATATTTGTTTACATGAACTAAATATTTAGTTGACTCAAATAAAATTTGTTACTCAAAGCCAAATAATTTAATTGGCCATATCCAAATAAATGCTTATTCTCAGTGTATGATAATATCTATTTTATCTGATAATTTACTTTAAAGTTAGTTGAATTGTGTGTTTTGTCCTTGCTTATTAGTTATTTTTGTAAAAATATCATATCCCATATAGCACCGGTGGTCCAATGGACGTCCATTTTAGATCCCTTTTAAGTACATTGGTCCACGGACTAATAATGGATGTACTGTGTACGTCCATATATTTACATCGTTTGTACAACTATTAGTGGACGCCCATAATTTCAGCGCTCTCTACGTTTATGGGGGGTGATGGGGTGATGGTAAGATAAGGGGGGGTGGAAAATTTATTTTAAAATTTGATTATCAGTGGATGAGTACGTAACCTAATTTTAGTTTTAAATTATCTCGTGGGTAATAAATGGATTGTTTAAATTTTAGGGGTGAGGGTTGGGGGGTAAGTTTTATATAAAATTGAATTTTCAGACGAGCATGTGTACCAAATTTTAGCTTACTAAGTATATTCTAAGTGGTCGAAACAGCCTTTGGCAGATTTGCCCTAAACAAACAAACAAACAACAACAAACATTGCAAGTTAAATAACAGTTTTTCACAGTCGCAAAAACCAGTTAAGTAAGCAAAAAAGCAAGTCCTACGGATGCTGGATGGATGGTTTGGACGGACACCTTATGGATGTCCACAGTTGTGTCATCTGGACTCTGAACGGATGTCCATGGAACGTCCATAGAGAAAAAATGGGCATCCTATGGACATACAGCCGTCCATGAACATACGTCCATTGGACGACAAAAGTATCATTTTGTGCTATCTGGGATTATGATTTAATAAATTACTATTTTTGAATAGTAAAAAAGTATAAGTATATATTATGAATGACTAAACGAAAGAATATATTATGAATTAATAAAAAGGATTATAATATAAATGACTATTTTTAAAATAGAAAATTGGAAATTTATCATCATTAATTAATGTATACATTTTATTTTCCAAAAGTGTGATTATTCTGGACGTATATTCACTTTTGTAAGTTTTATCAAATTAATTTAATATGTAAAATGAACTGAATTTTAATATAATTATATACATAGTTTCTCTTTTGTTGAATGACGCTTAATTTTATTAAAAACGTGTTAAAAACTTTATAAAATAACTTGTTATTTTGACAGTGACATATTATTCAAAACGTCTAGAGATGAAATTATTATACAAACCCTTAGTGAGCGACCTCCCCTAATTTAGTTTTAATTCGGGCGAAGATCTTAAAAATTATACAAGGTATATTTGAAATAGCGTCATTAATTTTAAACGGTGGATCAGATCCACTGCAGTGGATCTACAATGTAGATGTAAGATGTAAGATGTAAGATGTAAGTGGTAAGATGTAAGTGGTTTTAGCCTTTATACAGCCTGTTCAAGAACTCGCGTACAGA
This sequence comes from Brachypterus glaber, assembly GCA_958510825.1. Lineage (NCBI taxonomy): Eukaryota > Metazoa > Arthropoda > Insecta > Coleoptera > Kateretidae > Brachypterus > Brachypterus glaber. The sequence continues at coordinate 21,600,338 of OY294052.1, read as the reverse complement.
AATTAGAGGATATATTAAAAACCCTCTGGAAAATATGAAAAAAAAAATGTAAAATAAATCCATCTTCGTTCAATTCAAAAATAAGAATGCTTTAAGTGGATCAATACTGTTGCTGATGTTAAATTGCCTTTAAAAGTTGAATTTGTAGCTATGAAAGCAAATTTAATTATTGCAGGTACATATTCTGTAGGTTGGCACGGTGATTAATCTGACATAAATATTTATTAATGTCAAAAAACCACCCTATAAAAATAGAATATTTGATAGCCTCTGTCGGTTTTGTCAAAATATAATAATCTAAAAAGATTCTAAAGTTGAAAGTCTCAAACAATGCACGCGTCAACAATTAAAATGCAACCATAGTTACTAATAAGTAGGGAAAAACTAATTTGTAGATAATTTATCATTAGCAAAAGGATTGGTTAGATTAAATAGCTTTCTTTTTAATTAGTATTGAAGATGGATTTTTTTTGAATTTTTTTTTTCATATTTTCCAGAGGGTTTTTAATATACCCTCAAGTTTCTGTACGGGAGTTCTGGAACACGCTGTTATTTATCATAAAATGCCACATTTTAGTCTTTCCGATTATTAGTTAATTTAACACGTATCCAATAAAATTGTAATGGTGACACCATCAGGTTTATGTTTTAAATTGTCTCTTAAATGTTCTGGGTAATAACACGGTACGACAGCAAAAAAAATTCTGGCTATGGACCAACTTTTTTTAACTAATTTTGGGTCAAAGATTTCGAATCTGTAATCAGATTTTTCGGGTCACATCAGGATTTTTTTCTATATACACTTAAAGTAAAATTTACTCTAGTTTACAAGCTTTTTTTGTTTGTTTTCTGGGGTAATTTCATGCGGAAAAAGTTTAGAATGAACAAATAAAATAAACAAGTTTTAAAAAAATATTATAGTATTTGCAAAATAATTCGGAACCGCTTTAAGCTAAAACTAGCCGCTTGCGGCGAGTTTTCTAAAGTACTAGTGCGCTAACGTATGTTATGAAACTAGTACTATATTTCAATTGTATTGATACAAAAGTATAGATATAATAAAAACAAAAGTTAAGAAGGTTTGTATACAATATTTGTACATTAATTTTATTTTTTAGCTCTTTGTATTTGGCTACTGTACTGGGTTACGTCTGTCTCATGTTTATGAGTCCAGTAATATTTTGCATTCTTCTCTTTTGTTTTTATAACTTATAAATTGACTTAAAAATCTTGGTTAATGCCACAAATGGTTGGTCCAATGCCAGAGTTTTAGGAAAAAAAATTCCTTATAATATGGTATAAATTAGCAAATGAAGTGCATATAGATGAAAATCCTGATGTGACCCAAAATATCTGATTACAGATTCGAAATCTACGACCCAAAATTAGTTAAAAAAAAGTTGGTCCGATGCCAGAAATGTTTTTGCTGTCGTACCGTGTAATTTTTAATTTAAATCATTACAATAACAACCTCTTTAGCAAGATAGAACATAAACCACCAGGACTGGTGTGGGCTAGTAGTAGAGGGAATTATCGGCTTTAACTAATCTGCCCTGCTAAGACAAGTTGTCCTATCTGCAAATTAGATGTTTTGAGATATGGCCAGTTTTATTGTTTTTGTTTGCAC
>OY294052.1:21546420-21598511 GCA_958510825.1 Brachypterus glaber | reverse complement strand
CCTCTTTAACAAGGTAGAACATAAACCACCAGGACTGGTGTGGGCTAGTGGTAGAGGGAATTACCGGCTTTAACTAATCTGCCCTGCTAAGACAAGTTGTCCTATCTGCAAATTAAATGTTATGAGATATGGCCAGTTTTATTGTTTTTGTTTGCACTTTTTGAAAACACGTTTAAATAAATATGGCGTTGGGTTCTGCTTTGTTTTAAATCAAAAATACGTGATGTCCTTTGAAAAAAAATATATATGTTTTTTGTCAGAAAAATACAATGTCATACTAAATTCATTTGTTCTATCTGAGAAAGTTAGGACAAAATGATTTAAAAAGTCCAATCAAATTACTAAGATCTGTAAAGTTAGTCTTAGTCTTGACTTATACTAGTAAAGACTAGTTAGGACAATTTTATTTATATATATATATAATATATATATATAATATATATATATAATATATATATATATATATATATATATATATATATATATACTCAGATAGCGGTTAAGGTGAGCTCCGTTATACATAGAGTGAAAGGTGGAGTCCTTGTGTATATTTCGTGTATACCACTATACACATAAAGTACAAGACGGGATCCCATACATGTAGCGGTTAGGTTGAGCTCCTTTGACGTGTATTACCATACCTATCGGCAAAGCAGGCTCCGTGTATTGGGTATTTTAAGCAACCTGGGCTCCTTGCGGTGTTGTCATGTTTTTTTAAATAAAATATTGATTAGGGCGACGGTGAGCAGCAATATGTTTAGTCTGAAATGATCGAGATTAGCGTTTCTCATTTTTGACAAATGGGTTTCAAATCCCAGATAGTCAAATTTACGACTGAAGACTTTTGGGTTACTGTGAGCCGTCTCGAATGAGCGAGAATACTTTCTTATAAAATAGATTATGTCCAGAAACATTATGGTACATTTTGGGGAGAGAGAGGTAATGACAAAAATTATAACCAAAAAATGATAATGACATATTTTTTGTAGTTTTATTTAAATTTTTCTTCTATTGTTAATAATAAAAAAATACGAACAAAAAAATATAACCTCCCCTTTTACTCCCCTTCCCCAACCGATTTTGCTCAAATACGAACTTGTCTAAGATAATATAAGAAATAAATCTGCATACCAAAATTTTAAGTCGCTAGCTCCAAGCGATTTTTGAAAAATTTTGAAAACTATCGTATAATAGTATTCTAGCACAGGCTCTGTAAATAGTATAAGCGGTATCAACTGATTTGATACAAAAAATAAAATAAAAATTAGAAAACAAAAAATCTTGGCGCTAATGGGTTAACCCATTAACGCTCAGTGATACCTAGGATATCAAATGATTTGAAAACATAAAATAAAAAATGTTACAAATCTTTATTTTTTCAACTCCTTATTAACTAAAATGTATAAGAATTTCAATTTCAAATTATTTTTTGAAATGTTTTCTATACTTATTGCAAACGTAGACCTTAATTTGCATCCATTTTTTGTTGTCAAAAATATTAGGATTTTCATCTTTTAACTTTTGAACTTCACCTAATCTGGGAGGAATTCCCTTCGAAATATGTTTTTTAAAAAAAAGCCTCTGTAATTCTTTTCTGCTCATTTGTCCAAGGGATTAGAATACGTTTATTTTTCTTGGATATATTTTGTTCCGGCTTTTCCATATCTGAGTGCCTATCTTCAGTTTCAAAATTATCCTCCAAATATATTTCCTCTTCATCGCTATACTCAAAATCGCCCTTTATTTGGCATTTTTAAGCCAATATGGCGGACGACTTTTATGATTTCTGGCCGATTTGAACCAAAATCGTATCAGGGGGTTTTCGGGGTCGTGAATTACGAATTTATTGTTAAAATTAAAAAAAATCAAAATGGCGGCACCAATATGGCGGACGACTTTTGTGATTTCTGGCCGATTTTAACCAAAATCGGTATCAGGGGGTTTTCGAAGTCGTGAATTACGAATTTTTTGTTAAAATTAAAAAAATCAAAATGGCGGCGCCAATATGGCGGACGACTTTAGTGATTTCTGGCCGATTTGAACCAAAATCGGTATCAGGGGGTTTTCGGGGTCGTAGATTACGAATTTTTTGTCAAAATTTAAAAAAATCAAAATGGCGGCGCCAATATGGCGGACGATTTTTGTGATTTCTGGCCGATTTGAACCAAAATCGGTATCAGGGGGTTTTCGGGGTCGTAGGTTACGAATTTTTTGTTAAAATTAATAAAATCAAAATGGCGGCGCCAATATGGTGGACGACTTTTGTAATTTCTGGCCGATTCGAACCAAAATCGGTATCAGGGGGTTTTCGGGGTCGTAGATTACGAATTTTTGGTCAAAATAAAAAATCAAAATGGCGGCGCCAATATGGCGGACGACTTTTGTAATTTCTGGCCGATTCGAATCAAAATCGGTATCAGGGGGTTTTCGGGGTCATAGATTACCAATTTTTTGTTAAGATTAAAAAAATCAAAATGGCGGCGCCAATATGGCGGACGACTTTTGTGATTTCTGGCCGATTCGAACCAAAATCGGTATCAGGGGTTTTTCGGGGTAGTAGATTACGAATTTTTTGTCATAATTACAAAAAAATCAAAATGGCGGCATCAACATGGCGGATGATTTGTGTCATTAATTGCCAATTCGAACCAAAATCGGTATCTGGGGGTTTTCTGTGCCATATATTAAAAAATTTTGGTCAAAATGGCGGACGACTTTTGTGATTTCTGGCTGATTCGAACAATGGCGTTTATTGTATTTATTTGAAAGGTTTTTAAAAACAAAACAAAAATACTTTTTTTAATCATTCTTACTACAAACAAAATTATCAAATGTTTAAGCGTTAAAACAAAAAAAGAATCAGTCAAAAGCATTAAGTAGTTTTCGAACATTTGAATTTAAAAAATGACAATTTTTTAGGTGTCCCGAATTTATTATCCGGCAGTGTATCTTAAAATACAGATGTTTATGAAAACAGGGTATTAAATGTAGTTTTAAGTTTGATCATATCTTTATAAGTATAAAATTTTGAAATTGCAAATTTGAAGTTTTTAGCCCAAGGAGTTCTCACTTGATCGTGGTTACAAAGTTCCCGGACACACAGACAGACCAACAGACAGACCGACACGCGATTCGTCATATTGACTACGCCATTTTGAATTTTTAAGTTATGGACATTGCTACATCAACGTAATCAAAGGAAGCATTTGATACATTTTTAGAAAGATCAAAACGAAATAAATTTTTTGACCATCCTACGGGCGCGACTTTTTTTTTAATTTTTTTGTTTTTTTATTTAAAATCAGCGGTATTGAAAATAGTATGCAAAAATTAAGAATTGTGTCCCTGTTTTATTATGTGCTGGCCCATTGTGCTATGGGCCAAAGAAGTCTATAGCTCAAAATGTCCGCGAGTGATCGTGGTAACAAAGTCCCCAGACAAATAGACAGACCAACATACAGACCGACACGCGATTTTTTTATTTGACATAATCATCTTTTTTGGATATAAAACTTCCAGAAACGTAAAAAAACAATGAAAAGGTTTTCCTAGGGGAAAGTAAATGCATTATTTTACTTTTTTAATAAAAAACAATCAGAAATCAAGTATCAATATCCGATTTTTAGCCGAACCGTGACCTTGAACCTCCTTCTCCCGCTTTTTTCTACTCTATGTTGTAATAATATTATGTAGATAATTATAATTTTGCTCAATATTTATTTATTTACTTCGTATTTGATTTAAAATATATAGTAACTTTTTAATACTTACATCTGGAAGCTTGACTTGTGGCCAAAAGCAATATTCTCTTACTTCTTTTCGACATATTTAAAAAATTTCTTTACGTTCTTAGACAATTTAACAACAAATAACAGAGAACCATTGCAATAGTCACGTGACTAAAAAGAGAATGTCGATGCATCGCTAGATCAAGCTCCATGGAGCTCAACTTAAACGCTAGAGCAATAGATTTTCCAAAGATATACATTAACCACGTGACTAAGGAGCCCAACTTATCTGCTAAAGGTATTTAGATAGGTATTCAATATATTTTCGAAAGATATACATCAACCACGTGACTAAGGAGCCCAACTTATTTGCTATAGGTATTCAAAGTTACTGGGATCTCAATTCTTGGTTTATAAAAGCTTATTTGGGGCTCTCCATGCTTATGTAATACTTTTTGCAAGTAATAAACAATAATTTCAGTCAGCCTATTATATAAAATAGTTTTTTTCCTCCGAGCCGAGCCGAGAACTCAATGATCCCATCCGAGAACTCAATTATCCCATCCGAGAACTCAATGATCCCACCCGAGAACACAATGATGCACTAAATAGCAAAATAAATGATCCGTATTTTCATATTACTAGTTTAGGCAAATAAAATAGAGTGTTGTTTTCTTGTTGCATTATTATAAGCCGTCAAAGATTCACTTTTATTTATATGAGTTTACCATAACCGCTAGGTGTATAAAATATACATATGCTGCATTGCCAAGCGTAGTGGATTCCAGGTTGACCGCTGAAGGTATCCAAAGCTGTATATTAAGGTTTACAATTGCCGCCATCTAATAATATACACGCAAACTAAAAAAGTATACATATTCATGATAGCGACCAAAATGGAGTCCAGCTGAAACTTTAGAGAATGAATCTACACCTTAAAATAAGATGTTTGGCGATATTTTTAGCGTTTGGCAAAGTGGGCTCCGTGTATCGGAGCTCACCTTGCCGCGGAGCCCACTTTAGCCGCAACTTTAGCATGGGAGGAGCTCACCTTGTACGCCATAAGAATATATATATATATATATATATATATATATATATATATATATATATTTCTGACTGATGAACATGTTTATATTATTATTATTATTATTGATTTATTTGAACAATATACAGTGTCATAGAGAGCTCCAAATAAGCATATGTTTGTGCTTGGGGCTCTCCATTAATTTTGAATACATATTACAAAAAATATTTTATCTTGGTATAGATAGCAGATCGGCTTCTTATTGTCATTATTATTTTTATTTTGTTTTAGCGTTTTGTGTTACTTAATTTTTAAAAGATCCTGTAGCAATTAAACATGTATTTAGCTTATTTAATTTATTTGATGCTTTGGTAAATCAAGTTAAAGTTCTTCAGTCCTTATAAAAATAAAATTGTGGGTTGGTTCCTTTTTGAATAACTGTTGTTAAACATTTCAAAATTGCATATTAGTACATATTAATTAATATCTGTCAAATAAGTCTAAAAAATTAATTAATTTTAATAAGTTTACAGATAATTTAACGTTTATTTTTCATAAAAAGGCACGTAACTGTTTCCTAGCTAACTCTAGCTAACTTCGATTATTTATGTGTTATTAATAATTATCTAACGTAAATTACTATATGTATTTGGTCTGAGCGAGTGAAAGCTGATTGTACGAAAAATTAATTGGAAGTGCGATTTTTTAAGGTTAAACAAAGAAAATCGCATATGTGCGACATAGGTTTTACCACAAGTTCCTTCAAAGTTATTAATATTTTTAATTTTTTATAAAGACGAAGCATAATTCTATTAGTTGCTTTAAAAATATTATTTATAATAAGGCTGTCTCTTTTTAGGGGTCATTAAATTTAGTATAATTTTGAGATCAGAGCGTCATAATAAATTTGCCTCTTTCATTGTTGTATCAAAAATTATGGACGTGATTTAGAAATATAAGACTATATTTTCTAAATACAATAAAGTATTGTTAAACAAAATATAAAAATAAATTTGGAAAACTTGAAACTTTAAAACCTTTATATTTTCTTACTTTTGGCCGCTAATGATCACTGTGCGGGTGCGAATCAAACTCACCCAAGCCGACGTGCTAAGTAAGGGTCTAATAATGCACTGAACCAAAAATTAACATAATATCAATAAAAATTAACGTGTTATTAATAAAATTACATTGATTTTGTAACGATGTAAGTTTTTAAAATAAAATTTTTATTATATCAATGCTTAAACTTGGCTGTCTTAATGTAAAATTTATAAAGAACTTTCACTTTCGGGTTTAGACCGTGTTAATGGATTTTCACTTTCCGACGTTTCGTCTCTTACTACTAGAGACATCTTCAGGGATTAATCTGAAACTAAGTTTCGAATCAACTTGTGTCACTATTTATGACGAGTTGTGGTTATTTACCCACAACTCGACATAAATAGTGACACAAGTTGATTCGAAACTTAGTTTCAGATTAATCCCTGAAGATGTCTAGTAGTAAGAGACGAAACGTCGGAAAGTGAAAATCCATTAACACGGTCTAAACCTGAAAGTGAAAGTTCTTTATATCTTAATGGCCGAGAAAGCTTAAAATCTAAAATGTAAAATTTATTTAATAACAAAAATTCGTTGTTATAATGAATTTATACATAAAAGAAAGGAATTTTAAGCATTGATACAATAATGTGTTCATCGGTGCAAAATTATTTTCAGTGTGAATCAGACGCCTTAGTTTCTCCATATTTTCTTTATAAAAATATATTTTTTGCACGATCGGGTAATTTGACGTGTTTACTAGCCTAATTATGACTGCAGTAGGTTATGTTTACAAATTGCTGATCGGTAAGTAAATTACTTACCGATCGGGAGTCGGTAAGTAAATACTAATCTATTTTTAATTTTTAAAGCTTTAAACTTATTTTTATTAAAGTTTAATATACAATTACAATTGGAACAATAACTGTAAACGCTATTGGACTACTTAGGTTCCTTCTTCGAGCGAAATAATTATTTATTAATAAGCCAACAGCAACTTTTTTAGGTTTTTACATATTTTTTTCACTGCACCATGTTTTGAATTTTTTTCAACGATTTTCATACTGATCTTTGGATTTTTCGGGTATAATTGCAAAACATCTTATATTCCACGTACCTTAAAGCTTAAAATTGTCATTTTGATGCATTTTTCACAAAAAATGTTTATTTTACATAAATATTAATTGGTACATAGGACAAACGTCAAACAAAATTAGGAATTTAGCATTGTTTATTATACGTAGCAACCCGTTGTTAGGGTTAAATTTTATCAAAGGTACTGACTTGATTTTTACAATAATAGTATATTATTCAATGAGCCTATAATAATTGGTATTAATCAATGAGGGTGAATTTTGGGACACGAGCCGAAAGGCGAGTGACATAATTAATAGCTATTATACGCGAGTAGAATACTATACTTTATCCATGGTCGTTTTAAATTTTAAACGATTTATTTTTACAGACCCGTGATTAATAGGCCTATTAATCACGGGCGTGGATAAAATAAATTTTACGTTTTAATTTCACTTTTATAAATCTTATTGATGTTTATTTTGTTGGATCGTGCAAAAACCGTAATAAGCATCACGGCCATTAAGTGCTTTGCAGGTTTCGGATAGTATTGGAGATTTCGACCTCGTCTCAATCTACAAAATAATCCTCAACCGGTAAAATGCACTTACTACCCTTAATACTTAAATAACTATAACACATTCCGTGATAAAGTATGTATTAAAAATAATTATAATAATAATAAAAAACATAAGCACTGTTCATTATTGGGAACTTTTTAGGAATTCTCTTTTATTTTTCAAACGTTTTAATCTTCGGGAAACTTTGTTTTTATGAAACTGTATTGGAAACTATAAAAATATACTGTTCCTGGTAGAACATTTCGTTTTTTACATCTTTTTAATTCTGCAACCTACGTAAATTTAACAATTTTAGATATATATTTTGTTTTATTCGCATTTTATGAAACAAAATCAAGTTTATATTATCTATACTGCCATAAACGTACAGTAGGTTTTATTTATTATACCCGAGTATCATTTTTTGAAATAATTCTTTTACAGCAAAACCAATTTTAACTGCACTTAAAAGCATATCGTAAAAATTAATTTGCTTTTTTGATCTTTGCTTTTAAAGATTTACATTTAAGTATATTTTAAATAATTTTATAGCTTTTAATACTTAATTTATATTTCAAACATTTATTTTTTGATACCGTATGATACTTAAAACGAAAACCAATATTTATATTTATTAAAGACAAAACGGAATACTTATTATAAGAGACATTTGTAAAACTAAAAAAAAATCACATTAATTCTTCTTTGAATTTTCAGAGTCGTAAAATAAAAATTTCAAAATTCGACTCAATTGGCCTTTATACTAAATGTAGATGTAATTATTATAAATTTTCTTTTTCTACGACTGCTTTAGAATGTAAGCAAATACACACACTTTTCAAACACAGAATGAATCCATTCTAGCTCTATGAATATTCCGTATCAAGTGTTAGAATGAGCATATGTAGTGCCATCTCTTGTTTATAAAAGTGAAGAAAACCGTAGCAAAATTAGCAAAAATATATATATTTTACCATAACATATTGAATAATTTAATGCATTTTAAAGTTTTGCATTAAAATTACATAAAGTTTATTAGTTTTTCTTAATATTTGACCAGTTTTTTATTTAGTTCAAAAAATTTAAACTGCTCCATCTATTGTTAGATATTTAAACCTGATATCTGTCAGAACAATCTGACATAACCTTCAATTTTTGCATTATAATTTGTAAATATGTGCTAAAATTAAATAAAAATCTTTTTTAAGTACTGATTTGATAAAATTATTAAATAACATTAGTTGATTTATTTAAAAATATGTGTTTTGTTGCATTTACAATGTCGAGTCACAAAAAACATTGTTTTTACCCTGTCCGCAGTTTAAAGCCATACAGTGTTTCATATTTGCAGTCGAAGAAAAAAGTATAGTCTACAACACGTATGGAATAGTCATTCCGCGCTCGCGGGAGTCTGCCGGCTCTTATGACAAACTTTCCTCTCGCCCGGAATATTGTCTATTCCTTACTAGTTATATTACAGACTATCAACGAGTATCATCAAAATTTAAGTAGCTTTTAGCATAATCACAAAAATGTTAAAGTACAAAAGTGCATTTGCGCAAAATTCCCCACCCCGTGGGGTAAAAGCACAAAATATAAAAGAAGAAAATAATGCAAAAGTATTTATTAAACATAAGATATTTTTACAGGTTTTTAAAAACTAGATTTTTAAAAGAAAGGTTTTGGAATTTTTGTTTGTTTAAAGAACATTTAAACCTTTTCTTTTTAATCGAGTTTTTGACATTTTTTATAAATATATAATTTTTACTACTTTTTAGTTATACGTATCATGTAATTAACAGAAAGGTTTTAACTTTAAAAACTTGTTTTTTATTTAATTTTATTATAATAATAATGATAATTATCATTTAATTGAATTTTCTGTTGAGCGCACGGTTACCCTACTTTCTACTACCCTTAGGCTAAAATTAAATATGGATACGCCCTTGGGTATTTTTCAATCATGAAACCTTTTAATTTAATGTAAAAATGTATTTGGAGCTGTTTCCGATTTTAACTTCCTCCCACTCTCTTTCTCACGTTTCCTGAATAAAAAATTACTTAAAAATCCTTTTTCGATTTCTATAGTTAAGTGGCGGATTTTAATATTCGATAAAGAAAACTGCAACTTTAAAATTATATTATTTATTTTTATAAATAATAGATATCCTCAGAGCCGTAGTGAAAGAGGATAAAGATTTTGCCAAATTTTCGATGAAAAAATTACCAAAATTTTCCTAGAATAACAAATAATAACAAAAAAAAAGAAAATCATCTCAATTTTTTCCAACTTTTTGATTTTAGTGTTACCAACTATTTAAAATTTTCGGCTGATAAATCTGATAAAACAGTTTATTTGTGTGTGCAAAATATTTGGTTGGATATGGCCAATTGAATTATTTGGTTGTGACAAATAAATTTTATTTTATCAAATAAACTATTTTGTTCCCATTAACAAATCGTTTTGAAATTAAAATATTTGTTTACATGAACTAAATATTTATTTGACTCAAATAAAATTTAAGGAACGTTCAAGTATTACGTAACGCCAATTTTGATCATTTTGGACCCCCCCTTATCACTATTTTCCTATACCATTAACATGGACGTACCACTCCGAAATAGTATTCGAGATATTTGAAAGTTTCAGATTAAAAAAAAAACACCCGGTAGACATTTCAATATATTTTGATATATTTTTATACTTTTGATTATACAGGGTGTTCCAGAGTCACATGTTGATATTTTAAGGGGTTATTTCACATTAAAAAATATGAAAAAAGTTTCTATAAAGGTTGGTCCGCAAATGAACCCTAAGGGAGCTACCACCATTTTAAGGGTACATCTAAAAAGTAGTTTTTATTTAATGTCTCTGGAACCCTATGAACCACAGTAACGAATTTTTGCACATGCCTTAACATTGATAAAGACTATCAATTTATTTAATTTTAAGTTGGTAATTTTATCCGGGGCGTGCAAAAGAGTTTTTGGCATTTTCTTAATAAGATATTATTCTTCAATTAGAAATACATAAAAAAAGGTACACTTTATGTGTTACGCCCATGTTAATGGTATAGGAAAATAGCGTTACAGGGGGGAGAGAGGGGGCTCCAAAATGATCAAAATTAGCATTACGTAATACTTGAACGTTTCCTTACGTAAGATTTGATGGCAATTTTTTACAGGGCGATCTGAAATAGTTTAGTTTTATGTGGTTCTCTGTATATTTTCGAACGAAGACGCTACCAAAGTTTATCAAAAAAGTTTTCATAGCACCGTTTACGTAAGATTTGATGGCACTTTTTTTAAAGGGCGATCTGAAATAGTTCTTAGTTTAATGTGGTTCTCTGTATATTTTCGAAAGAAGACGCTACCAAAGTTTATCAAAAAAGTTTTCATAGGACCGTTTACGTAAGATTTGATGGCACTTTTTTTAAAGGGCGATCTGAAATAGTTTAATGTGTTTCTCTGTATATTTTCGTTACGCCCATGTTAATGGTATAGAAAAATAGTGTTACAGGGGGGGGTCCAAAATGATCAAAAATGTGCGTTACGTAATACTTGAACGTTCCCTTACGTAAGATTTGATGGCAATTTTTTACAGGGCGATCTGAAATAGTTCTTAGTTTTATGTGGTTCTCTGTATATTTTCGAACGAAGACGCTACCAAAGTTTATCAAAAAAGTTTTCATAGGACCGTTTACGTAAGATTTGATGGCACTTTTTTTAAAGGGCGATCTGAAATAGTTCTTAGTTTAATGTGGTTCTCTGTATATTTTCGAAAGAAGACGCTACCAAAGTTTATCAAAAAAGTTTTCATGGGACCGTTTACGTAAGATTTGATGGCACTTGTTTTAAAGGGCGATCTGAAATAGTTCTTAGTTTAATGTGTTTCTCTGTATATTTTCGTTACGCCCATGTTAATGGTATAGAAAAATAGTGTTACATGATCAAATGATCAAAAATGTGCGTTACGTAATACTTGAACGTTCCCTTACGTAAGATATGATGGCAATTTTTTACAGGGCGATCTGAAATAGTTTAGTTTTATGTGGTTCTCTGTATATTTTCGAACGAAGACGCTACCAAAGTTTATCAAAAAAGTTTTCATAGCACCGTTTACGTAAGATTTGATGGCACTTTTTTTAAAGGGCGATCTGAAATAGTTCTTAGTTTAATGTGTTTCTCTGTATATTTTCGTTACGCCCATGTTAATGGTATAGGAAAATAGTGTTACAGGGGGGTGTGGGGGTCCAAAATGATCAAAAATGTGCGTTACGTAATACTTGAACGTTCCCTTACGTAAGATATGATGGCAATTTTTTACAGGGCGATCTGAAGTAGTTTAGTTTTATGTAGTTCTCTGTATATTTTCAAAAGAAGACGCTACCAAAGTTTATCAAAAAAGTTTTCATATGACCGTTTACGTAAGATTTGATGGCACTTTTTTTAAAGGGCGATCTGAATTAGTTCTTAGTTTAATGTGGTTCTCTGTATATTTTCGAAAGAAGACGCTACCAAAGTTTATCAAAAAAGTTTTCATAGGACCGTTTACGTAAGATTTGATGGCACTTTTTTTTAAGGGCGATCTGAAATAGTTCTTAGTTTAATGTGTTTCTCTGTATATTTTCGTTAAACTTACATCAAATAAAAATATAGGTAGTTTATATACATATTTGTATAAGTTATGTTGGTGAAGTCATTATATCGTGTTTTCGTTTTTCAATTTGTTTATTTGATAAATTTTAGTTAAAATAAAGAAAATTTAATTTGTTTCTAAAATAAATAAATAATTAATCGCTACTTTAAATTTTAATGTATCGTAAATTTTTACTGTTATTATTTTAGTCAGATGGAAATATCCCTTCTTGCATATAAAACAAATTTTATGTATGTTCACCGAAAATTGTTCAGAATTCTCATTTATAAATTTAAATAGATCTTTTTATAAAATTCTCGATTCGACCAAATATTTTTTAATTTTTTTAAACATTTTTTGGGGGTTTAAAATAGGGTTGAAAATGGGTATTTTCGTCAAATCAAACAATTTTTGAAAAATTATCTATTTTAAGTTGCAAAAACGTAAATTATACTTTTAAACTAATTTTAATTGATAGAAATAAAAATTTTCAAAAAAAAAGTCCAAACGCATTTTTTAGTAAAAAAAATGAAAATCAAAACCTTGAAAAAAAATTAAAAGATTTAATAATATACGGTTAAATAAAGAATTTTAGAAGCTTTAAAATGATGTGTGACACGACCGCCTTTTTTTTTAATCCCCCCATGCCCTCTTGGCCACAATATAAGAGCTAAAAATATCACATGTATGCAAAAGGATAGTTAAGTAAGTTTTCTTATTTACGAGTTCCAAATTTCAAGTCGATATATCAACTCTTTCAAAAGTTAAGAGGGAGGGGTACTTTTGGACTGCACTGTATATGCAAAAACTAGCATGGATAAAAATATGCAGCAAAATTTAACTGGTGGTTTAATTAATCCCAAAATATCGTAAAATTTTATAGTTTTTTTTCGTAGTAAATTAACATCTATGAAGATATTTATATATATTTATTACTCAAACCTAATCACTGTAAATCTAAACAAACGTTTAAATTTGGCTTTTATTTTTAGGTATTGGTAGTATTAACTACAATAAGGCAGACAAATAAATTAAAAAATCTAATAAAGAATTTTAAATGAAAATGAAAATTTGTTGTATTAAAATTTTAGAAAAGTAATGTAGAAAAAGTTAGAGTATAGTATAGTATACTATTTTGGAAACCTATAATTTCCACCTATTTTATAACTAATTATCAATGATTTATATCGTCTTGTAAATTTCAGGACGTCGTATCTCAATTTTTTTCGATTTTGAGATTTTGGACTTAAACGCTTTATATTATCAATTTACATCTAAAAAATAAGTTTCAGCTACTATTTTTTTTCAAATAACAAAAATATAAGCAAAATAGTAACTTCGTATCTTAGATGATTATAAATTAATAAATTTTTAAACCTCGTATCTCTTAAATCTAGTTAACTGACTATTTTGGAACGCACTTTTTGCATTTGGCGACATTTTTTGACATCTTATGCGCTTGTTATAAAACTTTTTAAAGTTTAAATGTTTAAAGTGATAATTTTCTTTTAAAAGTCGAATTAATGGTAAATATTTTTACTTGTTATATTAAGAGGTGAGTTCCGCTAATAATGTTTCAAAGCTCGTATCTTAATTTTTTTTATTAATTTTCAGTATCAAAATGTCGTATCTATAAACATTAGGTTTTTATTTGTATTTATTTATTTTATACACAATAAAATGATTTAAGGTAAGTAAATCATTCAAAATGTATTAAGTTTATATTAAAAAAGTACATTTTTAACCTATGAATAATGCGAGAAAGAGTTATTTCTCATTCCTCTAAAGTTGTCTTTTTTGAGATACGACGTTCTGAAATTTACAAGACGATATGGAAATTTACTAAAAGTGCCAAAAATATAATTCCTTCAAAATATGGAATGAGAGTACCTTTATTATTTATCGTAGTATTAATTTGAGCCATTTCGCCTCAATGATTATTTATATCGATAAAAAATCTAAAACAGAAAATTTTTATTTTTTTTTACCAAATTAACTTCTCTACACGTTTTCAATAAAAACGCTTTTTACAAATTAATTTCTCTACACCTTTTTATTGTTACGAGTGTCTTTGTTTCAATTACCTCGAAATGACAAATTTTGACATTTGTCGTAATTTGATTGATAAAATATTGCACAAATTCTTTCAAAAACTAATATTTTTTTTTGAAAGCGGGATCAGATTAGATTCCGAAACGTTAGAAGTTAACTTTTATTCAGTTTTTCGTTCTTTTTTAATTATTTTAACGATTTATCAAGAATTTTATTAAAAATTCTTTATTTAGGCAAAATTTTTAAACTTTGGTAAGGTATTGACTAATAATATTTTTTAGGTAAAGAAGATATAGCAGATAAGTATTATTTTAAACGCAATACCTTACCAGCGCATCTAGAAATAGGTGCGCCTGATAAGAACATTTTAATTTTATTTTCTGTTTTAGATTTTTTATCGATATAAATAATCATTGAGGTGAAATGGCTCAAATTAATAATACTATACATATATATATACGCCTCAAATAAATTATAGATTCTACCTTTATTATATTAGCTAGTTGTTCACAAAAACATATCGATTGCGTAGAATGAAAAGCTCGTATATCGGTTTTCAATAAATTTGTCACTGACATTAAATGTCTTTGTCAAAACTTAAAAATGTAGGGGAGATTATATCACCATGTGCATATTTTTTCTTGTAAGCCCTATTTTGCAAAAATAAATATATTTTACTTAAAATGTTGTCAGTATTCAAATTTGCTTTACATTTTGCTTTCCACCAAAATCTCGGAATACCTACTGTCCGAGAAGTAGCTGGAAAGCAGTCCTTGGATTGGTAAAAAAATTATAATTACTCAGAAATTTCTGGAAAAAAGTCACACTCAAATGGAGTGTGACTCAATGCATGCTTCTATTGAGAAGCAATTAAAAAATAAAGATATATACTCGCCTTTACAATACATAGAAGCATGCAAAAATGCAAGCATTACAAATCCTTATTATGTGCGGTATTTGGATTACAATTTTTTTAGCCATCTTCCATACCTTTCGTCAAAAAGACCTGGTGTTAAAGTGGGGGATTCATTGGTTGTTAATTTAAGAAGCATAAAGTAAGAAGAAGGAAAAATTAAAATTAAAAAGAACTTTACAGATGCCTATGAAAATCTACCAAGGGATTTAGCTACAATCCCTTTGGCTGATGATAAATTCCAGTCATTATACCACAGTCAAATTCCCATCACAAAAACTAAATATAATGATCTACAGGAGTTAAAAGTTGTGATTCCAAAAATATATCTTACTTTTTATGATGAACTTATTCACCTTAAATAATAATTATTAATTTTAATTTGTTCAATTTGTGGAAGGAAAATGTTAAAAATGATCGAATTTTTGCCCCTCCGATAAAAGTTTATTAATAGTATTGAATAGTTATTTTGGTTCCAAAATAACTAAAATATATTTTTAAATTGTTAAAAATAATCAAATTTTTGCTCCTCCAATAGAGGTTATGTGATATTATAAAATAGTAAAAATACTTATTTAGCCAAAAACAATCGGGAACAATTTTAAAATGTCCTATTGCGTAATCATTTGAAAACGATCCACCCCAAATACCTTGTAAACTAATCATTATATAAATTAACAATTATTTCATTTTGTGCTTAGTTTGCGAGGTATTTGGTGTGGATTATTTTCGAATAATCACCCTACCCTGTATTAACTTTTATTGGACAGGCAAAAATTCAATGATTTTCAACATTGCCTTTGCTTAATAGATATAATATTCGTTAAAGAAGCTACCTTGGTTTTGCTTTTATTTATCGGTAATTAAAAAATTATCTGTGATCTCATCTCCCCTATAGTATAAAACTATTAACGTTCACATTCAATGTCAGTTTAAAAATTCAATATGTCAAAAAAATATCCGAGCTTTTCATTCTACGCGATCGATATATTAAATCATTTACGAGTAATGTAGTTTTTGGCACTCTTAATACATTTTCTTAAAAAACGCTATGATTATTTCTTTCGGTTTTAAAATTTTTTACATGGAAAACAAGGTTGAACTTAATACTATTATTATTTCAGCAACGCTTAAATTTCATTTCTTTGTTTTTGTTCAAACATCTATGAAATAATTACTTACATGACTTATAAGTTAACAGAATACTGAAACTTTATCTGTATCTACTAAGAATTTGCCAAACCGTATTAAATAATGAACAATTTTGTACCTACAGGCTGTCCGTTTTCGACCTGAAGCATTTGTATCTCGGTTGTTATAGGAGATACAAGGTCGGTTAAATTAGAAAAAAGTTGCGCATTTATATGCTGATCAATAATCTGAAAATTTGACCTATCATTTTTTGTTTTTATATTATCTCAAAAAAATTAAAAACGGACACCCTGTATATGTGGAACCTCAAGCAACTTTGGTTACTGAATAAAGTCAAATCTGATAAAATTAAAAACTAAATACAACAAAAAAAAAATAAACCAAAAAAAATATCGTTTCTTATAATGTAACAAAATTCCTATGGAAAAAGAAAATCACATTATTTTCATGCAGCTTCAACTATTAAAACATATTATTTAGAGGTTTTGTATACACTTAAAAGAGTTGGGTTTTTATTCTCTTGTGGCCGTGGGAACGTTCAACTATTACGTAACGCAAATTTTGGCTATTTTTACACCCACACCCCCCCATGTAACGCCTAACATTTTCAAGCCCCCCTCCCATTTGTTACGTAATATTTTTTTTACAAAAAGTAAAGAAATTGAAAGGAAATTTTGCTTTAAGGTGTTTTAACTAAAAACCGGTTTGAGGTAATTTCCGCAACCGGTTTACCGAAAACCGGTTATTGCCTATGGTTTTCCGTATATATTTTTTTTTTGTTTAGAGGATTTAGTGAACGCAGTGTGTAATAAAATTTTCAACAAATCCGTAGATAATTGTTGAAAACGTGATCCAATAATTAATAATTATATTTATTTTAAAGGTTTATAATTACACTGTTCTACAAAAAAAGATATTCTTTTATTTGGCGGGGAGATTTTAGTTGCTTCTGGCTATATTTGAACCTTTTTCCGTTTTTCTCGATCAGCTATTTTTTATTTGAGATATAGAGCACAGTAGTTTTTTGCCTATAGTTGTAGTTAAAAAAAATTATTTAGGTCCAATTATTTTTTTTTGCCGTGGATTGATTCTCTATTATTGATTCTCTGGGGCTCTAAGCTAAAAAAAAACGGATTCAAAATATCTTTTCGTTTGTTTTTAATAGGCTTCTAAATTCAAAAAATTAGTTTTTTTCGCATATTTTCGATATATTTTGATAAAATTTTTATATAAATACTAAAGATACGACTCTAATTTTTATAGGCAATACTAACACAAATGTGCGGTTTATAAAAATAAAAAAGGTTTTCGATTTAATCCAGTGACGGAGATTTTGCCGGGGGTTGGTTATGGTTATGGTTATTAGGGTGGAGGGTAGCTATCTACACGCACTTAGGCCACTTAGCTGGGCCCATTGTACTACCTCCCTTTGGTCGCAGCATTTAATTTAACCTCTCAGCCATCCAATTCTTTGAATATATCTAAGAAGATGTCTGGGAGTGATGCTGCTTATACCGGCCATGTCGAGCCAGTACTCGTCTAGCATGGACACCTATGTAAACCGTACCACAGGAGCAGGGTATTTTATATACGCCTTCTGAACTCAGGGGTATTTTGTCTTTTGTTGAAGTCAAACATTGACCTAATTTTTGGTTGGACCGAAATATAGGCTTAATATTTGACTTCTTCAAAAGTTTACCTATTTTATCCGTGATACCGCTTACATAGGGAAGTATAACTTGTGTCTGTCTGTCATTGTCACTATTGTCCTGTTGTTTGGGTCTGGGATTTCTGTATTTGTATATGGTCTTATTAATGTCTTTTTTGGTATAACCGTTCATGGTCAAGGCTTTGGTTAGTTTAAGGAGTTCTGTGTCTAGGGAATTCTTGTCTGAAATCATGAAAGCCCTATGAACAAGTGAATTAACTACCGAGTGTTTTTGTTTTCTACAAGACTTCAAGAGCATGAGCGCAATATAAGAAAGAAACAAATTTCCTTATCGGCAGTAGCCGAACATGTACATGAAACAGGTCATAAAATCAATTTGTCTGAAACAAAACAAATATTAACAGAAAACAGAAAAATGCCAAGGAAGATACGGGAATCGATAGAAATCATCAAGCATCCTAACAATATCAATCGGGACACTGGTTACCACTTACCTGCAATATGGAAGTCTTTGATAGGAAAAACCTCGTCACGGGTGAATAACCACAACTCGTCATAAATAGTGACACAAGTTGATTCGAAACTTAGTTTCAGATTAATCCCTGAAGATGTCTCTAGTAGTAAGAGACGAAACGTCGGAAAGTGAAAATCCATTAACACGGTCTAAACCCGAAAGTGAAAGTTCTTTACAAAATATTGTTGTCCTGCTTTTAATAATCTCCGTTACTGGATTCAATCTAAAACCTTATTTTATCTTTACAAATCTCACATATGTGTTAGTGTTGCCTATAAAAATTAGAGCTATATCTTTAGTATTTATATAAAATTTTCATGAAAATATAGCGAATACAAAAAATGTATTTTTTTTAACATAGAAGCCTATAAAAAACAAACGAATAAAGATATTTGAAATCCGCTTTTTTGGCTTAGAGCCTTATTAATAGAGAACCAATCCACTGTAAAAATAAAATTAATTGAACCTTAATTTTGCATTATATCAAAAAAAAACGAGCGGATCGACAAAAACGAAAAAAGGTTCCAGCGTATCAAATATAGCCAGATTCAAATAAAATAGTGTCCGCAAATTTTTGAGTGTTGAGCTGTTGAGCAGTGTTATCAATTGCTATTATTTTTACTATAATAAATAAAGATTAGAAATGAAACTAATACCCAACGAATAACTGGGGTATTATTTTTCTGTGGTTATATAATTACTACGTATTTAATACTACTGGCAACTATTGTTTTCCCTTATGTTGGCGCCATGATTAATTAATTATTTCAATTCTGACATTTTTTTAATGACGTGTTTTTGAAACAAAAGAAGGTACAATTATAATGCATTAATACATTCCAGTGGAAATTTACTTAAATATAAACTATTATAGTATTAAAACAAATAAAATGTATATGTATTTTTATTAATATATAGTCATCAGGCCCGGATTAGCTAAGAATAGTAATTATATACCAAGGTAGAGAAGACATTTTTTATAGCCCAGCGTATTAAATCTCGAGCTGCGCAGCAGCGAGGGATTTAAGAGTGGGAGGCTATAATAGTCTTCTCTTCCGTGGTTTATATATTAGTTTTTTCACTACTAGCACTATTTAACTAATTTTATTCAAATATTGAAATAAATTATTAACAGAAATTATATTTCTTGAAATTTTCAGAAAAATCACGTAGATATTGGCCCAAATAAATACTTTGAACTGACTTTTAAAAATTTAGTTTTTTTTTAATTTTTTTTATAATATTTAGCTAACTATTGATTGTATTAATTAGTAATGATTATAATTAATTATATTTAATAAATAAAAAGTTATTTAAAGCTATTTTCTTGGGTTTAATTAGTAAAAATTGCACAAAGAACTGAAACATCTAAAGTGACAGAAATCAATTATTTATAAAATTTACTCCTACGGGGAGAGAAAAAACTATTATTGCTATAGGTGAAGAAAATTGATTTCACAGTCTGAAAACATGATAAATAATGGTATGTTCTAAAGCTAGTAGTGAAAAATATGTTTAATTAAATTTTATGTCAATCTGACGAAAACATAGGTACATGAGCTAGTATTGTAATTTACTAAAATAAAATTAGTGGATTAATCGAATTATTTATTTGAAAAACGATCTTATACTTTGACGCAAGGATCTGTGGCTACGGGAAATATGTTTGGAATGTGTGTGCAAGTGGGAGGCCCGCTGCAGGCAGGCACGCCTTATAACGCTTTTGACGGAAAGAAGAGAGCGCGAATGATTCCTCCCCCTTTCATCGGAGACTTTGTTTCATGCGGAGAACTATATTTATGCTTCTTTCTCATGAGTCGACTACATAGCATGGAATGGAGAAAGCTCGGGAGAAAGAAGGTATGAAGCATAATTGTTATCAAAATTTAAAAAAAAATACTTCTTAAGATAGGTACCGCAAACCTTGCAGCTATGCCCAGGTAAATGTGGTTTATTGCTAATAACATTTTTGTAAAAAAAAAAAACAAATTATAGATTATTCAAATCTCATGTTAATCAAGTCAAAGTGCATAATTTTTAACTTAAGGATAATTGCGAGAAAAAAGGGGTGGGCACAGTTGCATCCAAAACTGTAACTTTTCCCACAACACAACAAAAATACTGTGAAGCAATTTTAACGATGCTTGGTACATTTTTGCGTACTGTATAAGTTTTTAAAAAGGTTTTTCACTGTATAGGGGTGCAATAAAAATATTGAAAAGTGATGAATATCTTGTTTTGTTAAAAAAAAAACTACAAAAAAAAATCATTTTACGACAATAAAATAACATTAAAGCTTAAAACTAATAAAAATTAAACGACTTCTAAGAGTTTGAAAATAAACATACGAGCGTATCTCTTCTTAAAAATATTATAACACAAAACAGGTCTAGTTTTTAAAATAAAAATATGCAATTTTAATTAATTTTTCTTTCGCAAAGGCCGGCTCCTTATATTATCTAAAATATATCACTACACAGAAAAATATTGTCCCAAATCAAGAATATGGTGATTTATACAGCCTGTTCCAGAACTCGCGTACAGAAATTTGAGGGTATATTAAAAACACTCTGGAAAATATGAAAAAAAAAATCCGTCTTCAATACTAATTAAAAAGGAAGCTATTTAATCTGACCAATCCTGTTGCTGATGTTAAATTACCTACAAATTAGTTTTTCCCTACTTATTAGTAACTATGGTTGCATTTTAATTGTTGACGCGTGCATTGTTTGAGACTTTCAACTTTAGAATCGTTTTAGGTTATTATATTTTGACAAAACCGACAGTGGCTATCAAATATTCAATTTTTATAGGGTCACTCCATCCGGCGGTGGTTTTTTGACATTAATAAATATTTATGTCACATTAATCACCATGTCAACCTACAGAATATGTACCTGCAATAATTAAATTTGCTTCCATAGCTACAAATTCAACTTTTAAAGGTAATTTAATATCAGCAACAGTATTGGTCCACTTAAAGCGTTCTTATTTTTGAATTGAACAAAGATGTTTTTTTTTGACATTTTTTTCATATTTTCCAGAGAGTTTTTTATATAAAAATAAATTTCTGTACGCGAGTTCTAGAACAGGCTGTATATAACGAAGAGAATATATTCTTCCTGTATGCATACCATATTCCTATCCTTTCATATTTAAAGCACAATTTTGCTTTAAAGGAGAATATATTCTCTTCGTTATATCCAATTATTGATTTAAGACAATATTTTTTTCTGTGTATTTTGGTAACAATGTGTAAAGGAGTACCTTTTCAAAATTTCTTTATAATATTGCAATAAATAAAGTCACAGCAAACCTTAGCTTTTAGTGCTAAAAATCACCAAAATATCGCCGTGATTTTGAAGCACAACACTGTTGTGTTTGGACTTTTACAGTAGGGCAGCTGTCAAAGTACTGAGCGTGTCTTGACACTTCTAGAAAGTGAACTGCTAACATCAAACCTTTCTACTACATTGACACGTTAAACAAAAATTATATCACCTTACAGATAGGCAAAATAGTACCCTCTGGGCAAGGTTAAAAATCGAAAAGAACAATAGGTATCAAAATGGAAAACGTGTAAATTATGTCATTTTAAATTATTTTAGATAAAGAATAATTTCGTAGGCAGGAATAAAATGGGGAAAAAAATTGGAAAGAGAACAAAGTTAAGAAATTGCATGCCACTTCATGTATTCGAGAGTATTCGAGACTAAATATTAGATAATGATAAAGAATTTAGAAAAAGTCCAGAAAGTTGTATAATAGGGGACAGCAAAGAAATTAATATTTCCTTTAGCTCATGATGGCAGAATTAAACAAAAAACTAAATAATTTAAATACATTCAAATTTAAACTTGTCATTATTTATAACGAATGTAGGGCCAGCGTCCAAGTACATAACTACGTTTTTTCACTACTAGCTTTAGAACATACCATTATTTATAATGTTTTCAGACTGTGAAATCAATTTTCTTCATCTATAGCAATATTAATTTTTTCTATCCTAGTAGGAGTAAATTTTATAAACAATTGATTTCTGTCACTTTAGATGTTTCAGTTCTTTGTGCAATTTTTACTAATTAAACCCAAGAAAACACTTAACTTTACAAAATTATTACAATAAAGTTAAAAAATCCATAATCTTCCAGTAATATAACAGTTTATATCTTAAAAAATATTTTTGACAAATTGTCATATGAAAAATTTCAATTTGACATTCTCATCAAACTTTAAAAATGCATACCTTTAACTACTGGTATGTTTCCATAGAAACCAATTGGGCGATTTACCCACTATTATAGGTAATTGTAACAACTTCTGCGATTGGTGGAAACAAAACGTTTTTATCTAAAAATTTCATACATACAAACCCCTCTGAAATTTTGCTCAATTTCTTTTTATTGCTGTATAAGTACATATGTAATTTTTTTAACGTGAGGTCTGATACACCCTGTATAATATAATATTTACCATGTTATTTTTTTTTAATTTTGACTTGCTAGGAAAATTTATTTAAATGACTCAGTAGAAGAAAGAAAGAAAAAAACATTTATAAGATAAAATTAAAACCTTAATCATAACAACATAAGCATAAAATTCTAAATAAATATAATATATATTTTTTACAATGGATAAGCCCTATTCTTTTTATTATTACGTACTTATAGACACGCCGTATTTATTACGCCTCCAAACTTTAATAAACATCTGAAAAATCACTGTGCAACATACCAACTTCTCCTCTCGGATTTGGGGCTTAAACTGAATTTCCGTCCGAAAGGTACTGAGACGCGGGAAACCGTAGTTAGTCGGAGTTGGGAAAAATCACAAATTGCATACTATCCAGGCGTAAAATCTACTCCGTGTCTGTGGTAGAGGGTTAAAGATGTTTTATTATTTTTTTTTTCGATAACTTGTAGTTTGAAATATTTATTCTTAGTTATTGACAATTAATAATAAATAACAAATTACCATCCGTGTCCGTCAAACTAATCGCTAACTACACGTTATCAAATCAATTCTTTTGTGTAAATGAAAAAGCCTTTTTATCTTTGCATTATAATTTTAATTTAAACCAACAATAAATAATTACCAGTACCCAGCGTATAGTCCAGTCTTCAGGTCAATAAAAGAGGCTTTACTTGGAAATAATTCAGGTAGTGTGATTTCCAGTTTATTGGATAGGCTTTAAGGCTGCAAATAAAAAAAATTAACTCCATTTGGATCTGCCATTTTTTTGACTTATTTCTTACAAAAAACGAATTTTTCAAAATATCTCAAGATCGGTTCATCCTAGGACAAAAAACGTTTTATATGAAAATAAAGAGGACCGAATTTACAAAAAAATGTTTATTTTTTGTTACATATAGTTTTTTGTACGACATATAGCTAATTCATGGAATACATGGAATACATGGAATAAAAAATATTGTAAATTTGGTCCTCCTTATTTTCATATAAAACGTTTTTTCCTAGGATGCACCGATGGTCAGATATTTTGAAAAATTCGTTTTTTGTGAAAAATACGTTAAAAAAATGATAGTTCCAAATCGAGTTCAAGGTCTCAAAATTGGTTTTATTTGCGGCCTTAAACCCTACCAAATAAACCGAAAATCAAAACATCCTGAATTATTTCTAGGTAATGCCTCTTTTATTGACCTGAAGACTGGATTATAACTGGAAATAAGCCGGGTACTGATAGTTACGGTAACTAGGTACGATTTGGGCAACTGGCTCCCAAATCTTACGGTTTGCAGACCTTAACCCCTTCACAGTGATTGACCTCTATAGAGGAAGAAAAAGTTTATGCGTATGACCGCTATAGCAGCATCTAAAATTATCAGTTTACCATTAGTTTATTTTCTATGATTTTATAACACCACGGTGTTTTTGGGGTCGCTGATTACGAATGTGATGCCAGTTTTCCGAAATTCAAAATGTCGGATCCATTATGGCGGATAAGATTTTTTAAAGTTGTTCGGATTTGCTTGAAACTTGGTACTAGAGGGTTTTTGGGGCTGATTACGAATCTGGTTCAGTTTTCCAAAACTCAAAATGGCGGATCCAATATGGCGGATTAGATTTTTTAAAGTTTCTCGGAGAAAAGTCCGAACCAAGTTTCAAGCATATCCGAGCAACTTTGAAAAATCTAATCCGCCATATTGGATCCGCCATTTTGAATTTTGGAAAACTGGCACTAGATTCGTAATCAGCGTCCCCAAAAGCCGCCTATTAACAAGTTTTAAGCAAATCCGAGCAACTTTAAAAAATCTAATCCGCCATTCTGAACGCTAACTTTTAAATTCTGACCTTGGATTCAGATTTAGCGACCCAAAACCATACAATATATTAGTATCATGTCTTTTCAAAAAAAAAAAAAAAATGTTCAGCACATTTTTGGCACGAAAACTTTATTTTCACTGCACTGTGAAGGTGTTAAAACACGTAAAATATTGCTTATAAATGTCATAAATAGGAAAATAAATTTTTATGCTAAAAATGTAACCAATTACGAAAAAAAAAAAAAAAATAAAAAAAATGTTAGATGGTAAGATAATAGCGACCCTACTCTATATTTCTAACGTATTTTTTTGTCTGTTTCAGATTAAAAGAGTTCATCTTAAGCATGTTATCGTCGTTTCAACGAATACAATCATTAAAATGTCTTGAAAATGACACCCTAGAGACTTCCTGCAAGCGATTTGCATCCATAACAATATCATGTCTACCAGAAAATCAAACCTTTTCAGAATATTTCTGCTATTCTAAAAACACCACAGCAGAAGAATTCTCCTGCAGTGCCTGTGGAACCAACCAATCTTATAGTGATGTAGTTATAAAATACCTAAACGCCAGTGTTAGTGAGTTTATTTTAAGAACCTCAAAAGGAAACTGTGATTTAACGAACAATGGTGATAATATTTTTTTGACGTGTGATACGAATAATATAACAGAAAATATACAATACGATTGGAGTTTTTTGTTTGTTGTTGTTTTTATATTAGCTGGAGGGTTGGGTAATATTTTGGTGTGTTTGGCTGTATTATTGGATAGACGGTTACAGAATGTGACAAACTATTTTCTCCTGTCCTTGGCCATTGCGGATTTGCTCGTTAGTTTGTTTGTGATGCCGCTAGGGGCGATACCGGGATTTTTAGGTAAGATTATAAAATTAATGGTGGCTCACGCCAAAAAGAACCTAGTTTGTCGGTATACAGGGTTATTTTTTCAAGTGGTATACTCCCGCAACTTTTAAACGGAATAAGATATAAACTTCAATTTACAGGGTTATTTAGAAATAAGTTTGAGAAAAAGGGTATCGCTTTAAAGGTGGTTTTGGGCTAAATGAGAATAATATGTTTTTGTTTAAAAAAAAGTGCAAAATGATGAAAAGAAATCATGAAAAACTGTTTAATACGTTTATTTGTTAATTTTGATCAAAATCATTATTCGTTAACAATTTTTGTGTTATCGTAAACGTGACAACAATGCTAACATGCTAAATGCCTTTGTATTATCTTAAAAAAAGTGACGTTTTTTTATTTGAACATCAACATAATTTTGGAATGTATAATAAAAACACTGTACAATAATAACTAAAAGTATTTATTTAACACTACAGCTTAAAAGTCTTTTAAAACTTTTTCATGGAAATCAAGGTATTTAATACGTTGAAAGCCACATTAAATTACTAGTCTGGGGTCACACTGTTCCATGGGACTGCAGGCCTTAGGTTACTATACTATAACGTTGAAGCTGCTCGATTGCTTTACAATATTATTAGTATAAATACATACCTACCTCAAAAACAACTCGATAATCTTACTGAAAATCTAGTGTGGTAAGTCCAATACCCAATTTGTATTTTACACCATGTTAAATCCGTAAAAATTAACAACAAAGCAACAAAATATTTTAATTTTTTAGTCAAGCGCAGTCAACACGTCACGATACACAGCCCTTGGCACAGTAGAAGTTATATTTTTTATTTTGGAATGACATAAAACTTGACACGAACCTTCGTTAGGTGCAATGTTGCCAATTCTTTCATTGACATATGTCAAGATTCGTAATTAAAATAATTAATTAAAGTATGTTTCGGGATGTAAAAAGGGCTGAAAAAGTATTTATTTTTTTTTATATATATAAGCATGTAAAGTCGTTGCAGGTGATTTAGCCCAAAATACGATACCCTCCTTTAAATATGAAAAAGAGTTCCTATAAAGGTTGGTACGGAAATGAGCCATACCGGAGCTACGACCCTCCTAAGGTACCCTTAGTAAGTGTACATCTAAAAAGTAGTTTTTTTAATATCTCTGGAACCCTATGATCCATAGTGTCGAATTTTCTGGGGAATATTCCCACATGCCTTATCAATGAGAAATGTTATTATTTTATGTAATTTTTGCCTGGTAATTTTCATCAGGGATGTGCAAAATGTGTAGCGATTTCACTTTTTTCCGCTTAGTCCAAACCAATCTTTATAGGAACATTTTTAATATTTTTTAATGTAAATTTCTCGACCTCATTTCTGAATGACCCTGTATATCACACAAAAAAAAACTATCATTTGGAATATTTTCTTATTTTTTATACTATAAGGTGGGCAGTGGGGGACAAAATTTAAATAACAACGTGAGTAATGTGATATATTAAAAAGATTAAAATTTTTCTTTTAGCTGTACAGCTACTGCTGTTCAGCTGTAGTTATTTTTTATTTATTTTTAAGATATTTTTTTTTCTTTAAAGTTATTCAAATTTTCAATATTTTATAAATAAGTATTGAATATTTTACAAAATAATTATGAATTATAATAATACGCCTTGTACTTATTATTTTTGAGCAAAATTTCCACAACTATTGTTTTAAAAATAATAAAAATATCAATTTGAAGAAAAAAAATCTTCAAACAAAATATTAAAAAATAAATAGTTGCATGGTTAAACAGAAAATCTTAGACTCTTTAAAATGATGTATCCCAAGACTTAAAGTGCAATTTAACATACTGTCCCCTACTGCCCCTCTGGCGTCGCCGTACCAAATATAAAATTGAAATGATAGTTTTTGTTGCGTGATATAAATTTGAAATTTGAAGTTTCCCTATATCTCATTCCGTTCAAAAGTTACAGGGGGAAGACCATTTAAAAGAATAACCCTCTAGACTTTACTGTATAGTCTACACAGTATATAGTTACGTAAGCTCCGCGCAGAATCTATCTTAGTTGATGTTCATTTGTTTCTCGTTTTATGGTTGGCAGAACAAATCGATACCCCCAAGCAACAAAGCCGTAACTCATATATTGTAATTTTTCACGACAGCTAAATTTCTAAAATATTTTTTTTTATTATTTAAGGGTGGGTAAATGATTAAAGTGGAAAAGGAAGTCATGTGATACATCATTTAATAGCATATAAAATTCTCTATTTAACTGCATAAGTATTTATTGTTTATTTATTGTTTGTTCCTGATAATATTCAAGTTTAGAATTTCTTACTTTGGTGATTTTAGGTTAACTTTTGGTTAAAATGGCCTGTGGAGAAATCTAAGTAGTACCACCATATGTGTCTTTTTTCAAGGCATTTACCTATGAGTATAACTCAAAATGGGTCTAACTTTAGTTACATCCTTGTTGCATGGGAGTGTCGAAATGTTATTCCCTAAACTTTGCGCAGAATCTATCTGAGTTGAT
Organism: Brachypterus glaber; assembly: GCA_958510825.1. Lineage (NCBI taxonomy): Eukaryota > Metazoa > Arthropoda > Insecta > Coleoptera > Kateretidae > Brachypterus > Brachypterus glaber. The sequence goes on along the minus strand of OY294052.1, from coordinate 21,570,449 downwards.
GTTTATTTGTTTTTTGTTGTATGGTTGGTAAAACAAATAAAATTTATAATAATAATGTAATTAATTCCCTATGTAAGGTTGCTATCAAGTTTCAAATTCATTGTCAATAAAAACATTATTTTGACGTTTCAAAAAAAAATCCAAATAATTATTAAAAAGCAAGAAGAAATTACAAGAAAAATCTTTTAAAAGGAAACTAAAGTATCAATCTACAATTTTTTTGTTAAAAATTAATCAATATAATACACTGCTCAATAAGGGTTTCAAAGTAAGATGTGAATTTTTTTTGGGCGAGTTAACCAAATACTGTTCATAATTTTATTTAAAAAAAAACATAATTCAAGCTCAGGTAGGATAAAATTTTATTTTAATAGCATATTATAAATAAAAAAAACTTTTATTTTAACTTTTAACAAATTTCCACTTTTTAAAAACTTTTTATAATTATTTGTAAGACGTAACCTGACATTTATTTTAATCTAAATGTCAAAAATTATCAGAAGCACAACGCGTAATAAAAATATCAGTAAAAGTCATTTTTAAACCACTAATCATAGCAAGGGCGGATTTAGGGGGGCCATGCCCCATTACCGCTTCATTTCAGAATGCTATGGTTACGTGCCTTTTGGTTGTTATTACATATCTTTTCTAAAATCTTTTTTCTTTATTACATTATTCACAGCGCTATACGGTAGTTTCGAATTTTCAAAAAAATTCAAAGATCATCCCAGAAAAAAAAATTATTCGATATAAATTTCATAAAAAAATAAGCAACTTTTTTTGAAATGTCCGTCTGTCCGTCTGTCACGATTTTTGGGAACACGATAACTCAAGAAAGAATAATCCGATCGACTTTTAGAAAAAATCATGTTCTACAAAGGGAAGACCCCTATTGTTTTTGAAAGTAATCCCCCCAAAAACAAAAAAGTTATGGGGGGTTAAACTTAAAAAAAAAAATCGAAAAAAGCTGACAGAAAATTACGATTGACGTAACTTTTTTAGGAAAAAATTACTTTTATTATAAGGATTAATTCTACCAATTTTGAATGTAAGCCCAACAACAAAAAAGTTAAGGGGGCTTAAACTTTTTTAAAATTAAAAAAAAAAAACAATTTTTTTTCGTTTCTTGCAAAAACAAAAAAAAATGATTTTTATATGAATTTTTGTTTTCAAATTTGTTTTGTTTGTTTTCTTATATTAAAAAAATATTGTTATTTTTTAATTTTTTTTTTAATATTGTTTTTACCCAAATCGGAAATAAAAAAATTGTTTTAAAAAATTTTTTAAAGTTTTTTTAATTAAAAAAAAAAATATATATTTTTGGGAAAATGCAATATGCGATTTACTGTGAATAGCATATAATGAAATGCGTAGCATTACATATCTTCACGGCTTGTTTTGTTTATAAGTTTGTCACAGGAAACCTATAGTTTGGATTTGTTTAATGTAGGATTCATTTCGGATGCAGTTTGAACCAATATATAGTTCTCCGCACGACACAAAGTCTCCGACGGAAGGGGGAGGTACTATGTGCGCTCTCTTCTTTCCGTCAAAAGCGTTATAAGGCGTGTCTGTCTGCAACGGACCTCTCACTTGCACATTCCTTACATATTTCCCGTAGCCACAGATCCGTGCGTCAAAGTATAATAGTGGTAATTACCAAACATAACCATAACCGCAACTTTGGTAATACAAAATGGTCTTTAGTAAACGAGTGATAGAATTTTTTTGACAAGTTAATACTGGTGCATAATTTTATTTAAAACATTAAATTTTAGGTATAACCAGCTCAGGTAATTTAAATTTTATTAGAACATTTTAAATTAAACATTTATTAAAACATTTTAAATAAAAAAACATACTTTTATTTTAATTTTAAACAAATTTTTACTTTTTAAAAACATTTTCTTGTAATTATTTGTAAAACGTAAAATTGTTAATTTAATCTAAATGTCAAAAGCACAATGGTTAACAAAACTATTATTAAAAGTAATTTTTAAATCACAATGGCAGACTTGATCCATTTTTTTTTATAAAGAGTCTGTTCCGAGTTTATTTGTGAATTTGTCCAGAACTTTAATATTTTAATGCCGATAAATTGATACACTTATATAAATTTCTGTATTTTTTAATAAGAGTATTTTTCAGTATTTTTTAATAAGAATATTTCTTAAGAATATTTCTTAAGAATATTTCTTGCTTTGAAATCTTCTTGTAGTAGAATCTTAATCATTTTGTACTAAAATGAGCAAAGAACATAACTTACTAGACATACAGATAACATACTACAAATACAGATAATTGTGACTACTTATGTCACAAACAACCAAGTTCATGACTATTTTACTAGAAACTGTCATATGCATTATCGAAGATTAAATAAAACTTATGACAAATCACCCGGGTGGGTACCCATACATGTTCGCTTAAAATTATTCAATTTTTTACCCGGTGACATAAAAAATATTAAAAACGTTCACCTGTTTAGAAAAACAGTAAAGAAAACCCTATTAAAAGAATGTTTTTATAAAGTGACTTCAAGTGGCCATTGGTTGAGTGATAGTATACTGCATAAAATACATGTATACATTCATTTTATAATTTTATATCTGTTGTTTAGTTTTCATCCTGTATATAGTAGATTTTGAAAAAGTCCCTTATGCGAACAAATATAAGGTTTCATGCGCATGACGTACTACATGACGTACTACCTGGCTTCAGGCGATATTTCAGTGTAATTCAATGAGTTCGTAAAACAGCATGGTTCGGACAATACGTTAAATTCGTCAGGGGCCCGATACTCACGCCACTATCGCTTCCAAAGAACAAAAATAACAATAGTTATTCGTAATGAATGACGCTATGGAAAATACATCCAATAAATAACATTTCGCGTAGAACGAGTTGCAAATAGGGCTTACGCCATTTCTCCGAGGAAACATCATCTTGGGCCCAAGTACAAGAAGACACCTGGAACAATACAAGTAAGTCTTGCCTCACGTCACAAGGGTCCTTCGATAAAACACCCCAGTGTTAACATCTGTAATGTACCTATTTTTGTGCTTATGATAAGATTTTAATCTGTTAGTTAACTTAACAATTTGTTGTGTAACATTTAAAATATTTAACATTTTTATGTAATTTCTCTTTGACATATTTAAAAACTTGTTTCCACGAACGAAATAAATGATTTGATTTGATTTGAAACGCTTCTAAAGCTACCGAAAGTATGCGGGAAAAAATATACTTGAATATAAATTCAAACCTCGCATACTTTTACTCTGAATCGCTTTAATCAGAGGGTTTTTGTCGGTGTCCTGTGGGTTTTGCACTTTCGTCGTAGGTTTCTTACCGTGTGTCAGACTATACTTAGATTATAATCTGTATCTCACAAATAAGGCCCTTTTCTGGCGTAAATTCACAAATGGCTTTCTCATTAGATTAGCTCAAATGTCGGAATGTAACCTGAAGCTGAGTTTTTGCAGACTTTAATTTATAAACATTTTCTCTTTTAGATTGAAATATTGAGATCTCGTTTATCTTAAGAGATAGGGGCTGAAATTTAGCAAACCTACTAAATGTGACTATTAATCTTAGGAATATTTCTAGAAGTGTAAAAGTATTTGAAAATATGTTATAAATTGGATCATTTATAAAAAAATTAAAATGTATTTTTTAACCATATTACGTTTTAATATTTAATTTTCATTATTTCTTTTATTTTTTCTTTCTAAAGAAAACAACATGATATGGTAAATTATGAATAATTTATTTCTGAACTTATGAAAATATACTACAAAAATAGTAATTTATAATACAAGGGCGAAAAGTTAAGTTTTTCGATTGAGTAGGTTTTTAGAAGCAGAGGGCCGGCCGATGGGCCGGCCCGAGGGTAATAAACCTACGAAATCGAAATTTAATTTTTTTACCGTGTATTACACAATATTTTTTATTCAATTGTTACTAATTATAATAAATTATATACAACGTTTTAGTTTTTGACTATAATATACAGTGCGGTCCAAAAGTCACCCCCCCCTTTTAACTTTTGAACGAGTTGAGATATCGACTTCAATTTTAGAACTCTTAAATAAGACAACTTTAACTATCTTTTAGAATATATTTTATATTTTCAGCTCTTAAAATGTGGACAGGGGGGCATGGGGGGACATTTTTTTAAATGGAAAGGGGGGTCGTGTGATACATCATTTTAAAGCTTATAAAATTCTCTATTTAAACTAACATTTTTAATTTTTTTAAAAATGTTTTTTAAAGTTTAGATTTTTCAATTTTTTGTGCTAAAACATTCGATTTTTTAAGTTTTTTTTTATAAATTTTTATTTATGTCAATTAAATTTAGTTTAAAAGTATAATTAACATTATTTTATGATGAAATTAGGCATTTTTAAAAAATTATTTGTTATTTTTTTAGAGGAATTTTTACATTAAAAAGTCCAAACCCAATTTTTTTTTTAATTTAAAAATATGGAGTTAAATGGAGAATTTTATAAGCTTTAAAATGAAATATTACACGACCCACCTTTCCATTAAGAAAAATGTGCCCCCATGCCCCCCTGCCCACAATTTAAGAGCTGAAAGTATTAAATATATGCTAAAAGATAGTTTAAGTTGTCTTATTTAAAAGCTCCAAATTTGAAGTCGATATCTCAACTGGTTCAAAAGTTAAGAGGGGGGGGGGTGACTTTTGGACCGCTCTTTATATCAAATCACTTATTTTTATTGATATTACCACTGCTTTTAATTATTTACACTATTTGGAATAAATAGTGTTCTATTTTGATAAAAAATAACCACTTTGTCTGTAGAAAATATGCGTAGAAACTTCCGTGTAATAGACTTTGTGTCAAACGCTAATACCGGTGTACTAATGGCATTCGTAATCTTGTGTAATGATGCATTTTTATGCAGCGTTGCTATTGGTTAAATTATAAAGTACTTTATATTGAGCTTTGACCGTTTGGGTGGGTTTTCCTTTTTTAAAACGCGAATGTTCATGGTTTAATTGAAGCGTTGCCCTCAGTGCTGTTTATGCAATATAGGGTTAAAATATACCTACTTAATTTTAAATTGCAAAAAATATTTCTTATTACTCATATAGTTATCCATGAAAAATTGCTATCTAATTATATCGCTAAAAAAACAATTGAATCGTTTCTTTTGCTTGTGGTTTCATTTTCAAATTAAAAAAAGCTATAGCGTGGTGATTAATTTCTGTTAAAATGTGTCTGTTATGAAAATAATAATACTTCTGAAGCCGTTCTATGAATATTATAAATATTTAATTGATTTTACAATTGAAATTTTGTATTTTTAATTTATTTTAGTGGATGAATATAGATTAATCAGTTAACATATATTTTAAGGTTATAGAAGAAATTTTTATTTTGTATGAAATGATTATAATAACTGTATCTGTTATTAGGTTCAATATTTACTTTAGCCCTATATTGAGCGAAAAATTTTTTTGTTTTAACTCTCGTTTGGTATGAAAATTAACGTTGTTAAAAAATTCAAATATCGGAAGTTATAAAAAAATTAGAAGTAATAAATAACTTTTTTAATTCCAATGAATGCAAAATGTCTAAGAAATCTGTTTCTGGTTTTTGTAAAAGTCATTCCATGTTTCAACAATTTCATGCGCGCCGTAAATTAACAAAGCACTAGCGCAAAAACGGTTGAGATTTCAAAAAAAGTACTTAATCTTTTTGGTAGAGAATTTTATGCTCCACAAATTGTATAATTTGCATAACTGCAAATCTAATGAAGAAATTTGCGATAAACCACATATGTGTCGACTAATTGCAAAATAAAAAATTAAGCTCGCCTCGCATACATATGGACTAATGTTTATAATGAGAAGGCGAAAGCGTACACAAAAATTTAGTCATGGGAATTTTTCCGTAACTACTAGTTTTTTTAATCTAATATGACTGGAGTAGTATTATTCTAAATCAAAACCACGAAACAAGAAAAAACCAAAACAATCTCGGTGCGGGTAGCTATAATTAGGTGCTAGTAATTATTCTACAATCTTTAAAAGAAAGCCTCTAATATTTTAAAACGTTCTTTTTTTAGCCAACAAGGTAAAAATTTGAATCTTAAATTAGTATTAAAAAGTATTGATTTGGTAAGTAATCCAATCCATCAATTACTTAGTTTTCTTACTGCGGCCTGTTTATTTTTTCATAGTAAAAAATTTAATTACCATTAAACTTAAAATAAATGTATAATACATAATATGAAGTCTATCGAAATATTTTTTTATAAAATTTAGAATCATAATTACTCAAATGACTATGTATAATAATGAACTTGTAATTTGATTAATCCCAAGTCGATATACGTATTCACAGTGATCCCCGGATATGATTAGGTTTTAAAGAAAGGGCATCAGAAACAAACAACGGATCAGTTAAATAGTTAAATCGCGTTTGCATATTTTTGAAAGATATTGGTGAAAACTCTTCAGGAGGAATCCCGATCAACACCAACTACTTAAAAGAAAAATTTTAATTTATTCTAGTAGTAATTTTCACGCAGATTTTAACAATGATTAAAAAATTTACCTATCTTTTGCCTATTTTGAAAAAAACGCAATAAACCATGATTTTAGTACAATTTTTCGACTGGCATAAAAACTTTATTTCAGTGAATATTAAAACATAACTGGTTTTAGATAACAGCTAAAATAGTTAAGTTTAAAAGTATAATAGCAAATATAAAGAATTTTAATCCTACCGACCCAAAAGAAAGTCTTTCTATAGCAATGTTTTAACGTTACGGGATACTTTAAGGTGGCCAGTGTATAATATCTTCACTCAAAGAAAAAAAGGTCGTATGTTAAATTTTACTTTATTTTATTTTGGCGCTCAGTTGTGGCATTTTAATAAAACGCCACAATTCAGTAAGGTCTCTGAATAGAGTGGACATTAAGCTCTACACTGCCTAAAGTGTGAAATTTAATGTAATTTCATTTATGTTTCTTACAATTTAGACTAACAAAGTAAAATTTAAAATACGACCTTTTGCATCTTGAGTGATGATATACTTCAAATTTTGACTTAATTGTCAATGTAACATAGTTAAACTTTTTACTGCAGTAGTTCCAAAACAATTTTAAACTAGATTTTTTTTTCTGTTTATAAATAAAATAAATTTAAACGTGGTTTTAGGGATAGTGAAGATGTGTAAGAAATGCTTAAATAATTTTTTTAAGGTTATTTAGATCTTTAGTTTGAAAAAGTCAAGTTGCGTTTTGGTTTTTAATTTTTACTTTTTAGTGCATTTATTTACCATTATTTACAATATTAGTTGGAAGGCTTGCTTTTAAGAACACAATTAAAAATACTCAAAAATTATAACGCCAACGTTTCGCCCTTATTGTTGGGGCTTCTTCAGGGCAATATTTAATAAAAAATAAGAGTTAAATATAAAAACAAGTATAAAATGATAAAATATAGAATACAATAAGAAATAATAAAAAATTATAATAGATTTGATAAAGAACAAGAAACAGAATTTAAATAAATAATTTTCAATAAAATCGTTTTTTTAAATTGTTTTATAATTTTTTATTCTTTTCAGTCGTTATAATACTAATATATACCTAACACATGTGTAAGATAAGAATACTTAAGCTGAGCGACCCCAAAAACTATAATTTCTGGAATCGAAGCAAACTTGCTAAGCATGCAAAGACTTTAATAATTATCATAGTGTTCACTATGATATCGGTCTTACCCTTTAGCAGTCCTAAAATTGTTTTAGAACCACTGCAGTTCATATGTTTAACTTAGCATTGACAAGAAAGTCAAAATGTGAAGCATATAATATACTAGTCAACATAAAGCACCCTAAAATGGTAAAAATTGATATAGAAATATTGTCTTTAAAGTAAATAGGATAAAATTTTATTAAATTTGCTATTATGCTTTTATACTTCTATATTCTGGCTATTATTTTAGTCTAGTTGCGTTTTAATAGTCACTAAAGTCAAGGTATTGCACAATTGCATTAAAATTTTAGTTTAATGCTTTTTTCTCAAAAATTAAAAACGATAGGTAAATTTGCCAAACGCTGTTAGAATCTACACAAAAAATACTATAAGAATCAATTTTTAGTTTTTCTTTTAAGTAGTTGGTGTTGACCGTGATGCCTCCTGAAGAGTTTTTACCAATATCTTCCAAAGATATGCAAACGCGATTTAACTGATGATGGATCTATGATGCCCATACCCTGTATTACCAAGATCCATTGATTGTTTTCGATGCCCTCTCTTTAAAATCTAATCATATCCGGGGATCACTGTGTAATTTATTAATTTGAATTATATATGACCTAACAAATGATAGTTTTAATTAACAGTAGCCAATTTTAGACAAAATTATTTGTGTTATTTATTGCTATAATTAGTTTTACCTAAATTTACCTTTTTAATTAATGTAGATATTAATTAAACCAGATTCTACACTGAAAATTTGTTACTGTACTTATTACCAGTACTCGCATAGGCGCCACGTCGACTCTAGCGTTGACGCTAGGTTTTAAATATTTACATATTTATTTTTTTTATCTTGATTTTTTTAAAGATCCCATTTAAAAGAGTAAGGCAGGAAAACAATAATAAGAATAATTTGACAAGTGACAGTTGAGTGGGTAAAAATAAATAATTATCCACTCAATAAAGTAAAAGCCACGCGGGGGTTATTAATGAGTTTATCTATTCAAAATAAAGCTGGTAATTGTCTTATTATCTGTATGTATTGGATAAAATTATTTATTTTACCCACTCAACTGTCACTTGTCAAATTATTTTCTTGTAAATGTCTATTTGTTGGATAAAACCTTGTATGGCACTCATGGGTAAACCGATATTGCCCTCTCGAAAATTAACCTGCTTGGCTGACGCCTCGCAGGTTAATTTTCTTACGGGCAATATCTTACTTTACCCACTAGTACCATAAATAACTTTTTTCAAATATATTTTTTTAATTTTATTTTTGCGAAAAACGAAAAATAAAAAAATAAAATAAAAAAAATGGAAAATTTTACTACATTAACATGAGAAATAATAAATCGCTAAAATAAAACAAGATTTAAGTATTTGCTAAACGAAGAAAGAATTTAAAGAATATGTTTTAATTACAAATAAATTAAATTATATTAAACACTGCTTATTTTCTAACAATAATATATAACCATATTATGCTACAGGATCTTTGTTGGTTATTTGTAGTAATAATTCCATACTTATTTAATAAAAATTTCCATCATCCTTTATTTTAAGTTAAGATTTTTATTATTATTTTTCTACACAATTTATTTTTAAATATATTCATTCTTGATTGTTCATCTTTAAAATATATATCCACCAAAATGCAGTTTTATTACAGTTTTCTTAGTTCTTTCAATAGAAATTTTTGATATTTTCAATTTGACATACAAATTTTTGATACATCTCAAATCTACTTTTAGATAACTGCCTACTTAATCATTTTTTTCAAGCTAAAATTCCATTTAACGCTATCTGTAGCTTTTCGGAATAATAATTATAAAAAATAAATTACAATTTTAAATTAAAAGGTAAACACATCCAACTATTGAAGAAAGAGCATTTAACGTAATGCAGACGAAAAGTTATCATTTTGTACATTTTGCTCTAATCGCCATGGCCTTAAAATAACCCCTTTAGATGAAGGTTTCTTACTAACAAAATTGATAATAATTTAAATAAATAAAATTATCAACCGAATCTTACATGTTTTGAACCTATTCATTTCAAACTAAGTAAAGATCTCTCAAAAGGCAAAAAAGTTATGAAGGTTTAAAAAGTGTCCGGTTTTTTTTGGGCCACCCTGTACTTGGCTAATAACACTAGGCAACAAATCGCAACTTTTTTTTTTGCCCCGATCGGAAAGTAAATTTTTCTTACTAATTCGAGGGCGTAGAATCCGAATCTGACCTTAGAAAAATTCCAGCACCTAAAGTTTTTGAGATATAAGTTCAGGTAATAATGACGTTTTTTTTCAAAATCTTAAAAAAAGAGTAGAATTTTGAAAATTTTAGTGTATATTAAAAAAAATACGAGGAATTCAAAAATCTATATGTCAAGAACCTACTGTCAGAGTAAGTACGCGAAAAAAAATAAAAAGGTTAGAATGAAAGTGCAGAGTTTACTTAATTGCTCATTTGTGGCAAAACAAATCAAATTTTTTTAAAAACTTTATAGAACTTAATTTGTAGATTATAAAATTCTCTACAAAAACGTTTATACAAATATTTTTTTATTTTGCTTAGTTTGTTCCTAAAAAGCCAATAAATGAAAAAGAAATAAAATTAAAGTACACAGTGTAAACTTTTTTCCCTAGCCCAAAAAATATATTTTTCTTATCAATTTAAAGGCACAGAATCCAAATTTGACCTTAAAAAAATTCAGCACGTCTTATTTTTTAAATTTTAGTACATGCAATTTAAAAATAATTTATAAAACAAAATATTGTGTATTTTTTTTTGTTTTTTTTTTTAATGGTTCTACATCATAAAAATGTTACTTTATTACATAAGAACCATAATACGTAACATTTTTGACCCCCTAGTAATGACTTTTGACAATTTTTAGCATGAGTACGTGGCGATAAGCTTGTCCCCTTATGCACCCTTCTTCTTACCCCCCACCCCTACTTAGTTTTGTCACATTATCCATTTTTTTTTATATTTATTTTTCATAATATCCCTATTTATTCTACCTATGAATTTAAAGTTTCTATGTTTTAAGTTGGGTATTTTTTAACTAATATTGAGTCGCCGAATCCAAATTTGTCCTTGGAATATTTTTGTCTCCCATGATTTTAGAACAAAAGAGGGATAAAATAATGATTTTTTAACATTTTTATCTTATTTTTCTCAGAAAACTTAGGTAATAGAAATATTCTGAGGCCAGATTCGGTTTCAGCGACCCAAAATTAGTTAAAAAACATATGACTCCAATCGGGGCAAGAAACCGTGTTGCCTAGTGTAATTTAGATAGATAGATAGATACCTATTTGGAAATGAGCATTTACAGTAATTAAAAAAAAAGGTATGCAAATATTTATGAACAAGCGTAAAAATTAGTAAAAACATTAACATGATTTATAGCTCCAATTTTAACTTTTAATTTAACGTTTGGCGCCATTAAAACAAGGAATATGAAAATGGAATCGTTAATTTTCTTAATTCAAATCTGACATGCATTCATTAAGTATATCATTTCTCATCCGCTTAAAAATATTATAAGTAATTTTTTACAAAAGAAAGGCAAATATACCTTAACCCTATATTGCATAGTGTTACTTTCAAGTAACGCCGGATTTAAAGCCTTGTAAATTCTAACCTAATCAAAAATACACTGCCCAGTAAAAGAGCTTTCCCATTTTACACCTCGACGCTTAAAATGGATTTTTTATTATTAGATTTACTTTTAGCAACCTTAAAAATATACCAATTTTCACGAAAACTACCCCCCGCCTCTTAGGGGTGCAGTTAGACCTTTTTTATTAATAGATTCTCTTTCAGCAACCCTAAAAACCTCAATACACCAATTTTCACAAAAACTACCCCTCATCCCTCAGAGGGTGAAACTAGAAAAATGTTATTAAAAGATTCAGTTTTAGCGACCTCAAAAATCCGAACATATAAATTTTCACGAAAACTACCCCCCACCCCTCAGGGGGTGAATTTAGAATTTTTTATTATTAAAAGATTCAGTTTTAGCGACCTCAAAACACCCAACATATAAATATTCAAGAAAACTACCCCCTGCCCCTCACGGGGTGGAGTAAGATTTTTTATTATCAGAATCACTTTCAGAAACCTGAAAACCCCCAATATACCAATTTTCACGAAAACTACCCCCCACCCCTCAGGGGGTGGATTTAGAATTTTTTTATTATCAGATTCACTTTCAGCAACCTCGAAAACCCCAATATACCAGTTTTCACGAAAACTATCCCCCACCAATCAGGCGGTGAAATTAGAAAAACAATATTATCAGATTCATATTTGCCAACCCCAAAAACCCCTATATACCAATTTTAAGGAAAATATTGAAAATATTTAAAAATATTTACCCCCTCACCCCCTCGGGGGTGGAGTTAGAAAAGAATTATTATCAGATTCAATTTCAGCAACCTCAAAAACCCATATATAGTAATTTTCAAACTTTTCTAAAAAAATGTATTTTTCCCCATTGCCTCACCCCAATGTTTATCAAATACAATCCCGAGCTATAACTTTTGGTAACATACCCGTATGTCAAATTTCAAGTCTTTATCTTAAAGCGTTCTTAAGTTATCGTGTCCACAAGATTTCCCGGATAGACCGATCGACCAACCGACCGACCGACATTTTTTTTGCTTGAAAAAAATTTTTTGAAATTTTTTGCACGATTACAAGGCTTTCCGAAATGTTGAAAATTTTTAAAATGGGAAATTAAAACATTTTTTTTCATAGACTTGATGAAAAAGATACACTTAATCTTGTTGAGTTAATCAATGATAAAAAAATTAACTTTGACATTTCGAATGCCTTTCAAACATTGGTTTATAAAGTCATGTTAGGCTAAACCTCAACTAATATTGAGTCGCCGAATCCAAATTTGTCCTTGGAATATTTTTGTCTCCCATGATTTTAGAACAAAAGAGGGATAAAATAATAATTTTTTAACATTTTTATCTTATTTTTCTCAGAAAACTTAGGTAATAGAAATATTCTGAGGCCAGATTCGGTTTCAGCGACCCAAAATTAGTTAAAAAACATATGACTCCAATCGGGGCAAGAAACCGTGTTGCCTAGTGTAATTTAGATAGATAGATAGATACCTATTTGGAAATGAGCATTTACAGTAATTAAAAAAAAAGGTATGCAAATATTTATGAACAAGCGTAAAAATTAGTAAAAACATTAACATGATTTATAGCTCCAATTTTAACTTTTAATTTAACGTTTGGCGCCATTAAAACAAGGAATATGAAAATGGAATCGTTAATTTTCTTAATTCAAATCTGACATGCATTCATTAAGTATATCATTTCTCATCCGCTTAAAAATATTATAAGTAATTTTTTACAAAAGAAAGGCAAATATACCTTAACCCTATATTGCATAGTGTTACTTTCAAGTAACGCCGGATTTAAAGCCTTGTAAATTCTAACCTAATCAAAAATACACTGCCCAGTAAAAGAGCTTTCCCATTTTACACCTCGACGCTTAAAATGGATTTTTTATTATTAGATTTACTTTTAGCAACCTTAAAAATATACCAATTTTCACGAAAACTACCCCCCGCCTCTTAGGGGTGCAGTTAGACCTTTTTTATTAATAGATTCTCTTTCAGCAACCCTAAAAACCTCAATACACCAATTTTCACAAAAACTACCCCTCATCCCTCAGAGGGTGAAACTAGAAAAATGTTATTAAAAGATTCAGTTTTAGCGACCTCAAAAATCCGAACATATAAATTTTCAAGAAAACTACCCCCTGCCCCTCAGGGGGTGGAGTAAGAGTTTTTTTATTATCAGAATCACTTTCAGCAACCTGAAAAACCCCAATATACCAATTTTCACGAAAACTACCCCCCACCCCTCAGGGGGTGGATTTAGAATTTTTTTATTATCAGATTCACTTTCAGCAACCTCGAAAACCCCAATATACCAGTTTTCACGAAAACTATCCCCCACCAATCAGGCGGTGAAATTAGAAAAAAAATATTATCAGATTCATATTTGCCCACCCCAAAAACCCCTATATACCAATTTTAAGGAAAATATTGAAAATATTTAAAAATATTTACCCCCTCACCCCCTCGGGGGTGGAGTTAGAAAATAATTATTATCAGATTCAATTTCAGCAACCTCAAAAACCCATATATAGTAATTTTCAAATTTTTCTAAAAAAATGTATTTTTCCCCATTGCCTCACCCCAATGTTTATCAAATACAATCCCGAGCTATAACTTTTGGTAACATACCCGTATGTCAAATTTCAAGTCTTTATCTTAAAGCGTTCTTAAGTTATCGTGTCCACAAGATTTCCCGGATAGACCGATCGACCAACAGACCGACCGACATTTTTTTTGCTTGAAAAAAATTTTTTGAAATTTTTTGCACGATTACAAGGCTTTCCGAAATTTTGAAAATTTTTAAAATGGGAAATTACAACATTTTTTTTCATAGACTTGATGAAAAAGATACACTTAATCTTGTTGAGTTAATCAATGATAAAAAAATTAACTTTGACATTTCGAATGCCTTTCAAACATTGGTTTATAAAGTCATGTTAGGCTAAACCTCTAACTAAGCAAATAAAGTGGATCACTAAAAAATAAATAATATTTTATAATCACTATATTTTAAATACTGATAGCGCTTTTTTTAATGATTTTTCTTTTACCTAAAAGCATGGTATTTTGGCTACTATTACTAAAATGAAACGTTTTTAAAGTTGGTATTTTTAGATTTTAAGCTTTCACGGCCATTAAGATATAAAGAACTTTCACTTTCGGGTTTAGACCGTGTTAATGGATTTTCACTTTCCGACGTTTCGTCTCTTACTACTAGAGACATCTTCAGGGATTAATCTGAAACTGTTTCAGATTAATCCCTGAAGTTGTCTCTAGTAGTAAGAGACGAAACGTCGGAAAGTGAAAATCCATTAACACGGTCTAAACCCGAAAGTGAAAGTTCTTTGTTGTATTTTTATTTCATTTATTTCATAATTCGTGCAATAAAGGGTTAAGGGAGGTAATTCGTTAGCGTTAAAGTTTATCATGTAGAGAATTTATGTCTCACTCAATAAAATAACGTCTCAAAAAAGTAAATTTATCTTCAATTAACTTTTAAGAGCCATTACTTTTGAAAAATACTAGCAGTCATGTCACTGCCACTATCGTCATCAACATCAGAAACATTAAACTAACGACTGTAGATTTATTTAATTTTTCTATTATATTCTATTCTATTCTATTCTATTCTATATATTGGCTTTTTTCTTTCGAATAATTGGCCAGATCACGACTTAAAAAAATCACCACGTAAGGCTAATCTCTTATGTATGAATAATACATACATTGTATGATGATTCTCTCACGTTTTCAAGTAATTCTTTATTATTTAAAACAAGGTTCACATAAATTAAATACAATAATAAAATAAATCCGCCTAAATGGTCTTTCCGCTGCTAGAATCTACCAAAGGCTATTAATTTTTAAATATACACATTTACACTTAAGAGGAAAAAGTCAAACCACCTAAAAATTTGCCATTTTTTAAATTCAAATATTTCAAAAACCACTTAATGAATTTAACTGATTCTTTTTTTTTGTTTTAAAGCTTAAAGCTTCTCTAGTTTTGTATTTATTTAGAATGTTAAAAAAAGAATTTTTGTATTAACAGCAACAAAAAATGTACAACTAGGTTTTTTGCCCCATCTTCTAGGAATTGCTTGGTACGACACTGCAACTTTTAAAATTGTTAAAGTCTTTCTTATCGCCGCCAGAAAAATTGCTTGCTGTTAAAAATTTAAACGTCGTTTTTTATTAATTTTGTATGTTTTGATAATGACTTTTTAAATTAGGTTATATTTATTTTAACTTTTTTTAAATAATTAAAATTAAAGTTACAAAAATAAGTTATTATTTAATATTAAAGGAAAACAGATTTTTTTTTAACAGAAAACAATTAGTACTTTGTGATAGATCCACCGGTTTCCAAAATAGAATTTAGGCATCTTGGAACGGAAGAAACAGCGGTTTCACAATAATTGTTTGGAATACTTTCCCATGCCTGTAAAATTACTTCCATCAAGTCTTGTCTATTCCGGGGTCGAATGTTGTTTTTATTTAATTTTTTAACTAACCACCCCCAGAGATTGTCAATGAGATTGAGATCCGGGCTTCTGGAAGGCCATACCAGACGTTCTACATTGTTGTTTCGGAACCAAGTTTGAGTAACTCGAGCTGTGTGTATTGTACAATTATCTTTTTGAAAGACAAAGTTATTGTTTTGAAATCTTTGCGTTACGCTAGGTAGCATTACTTCTTCAAGGATTCTTACGTAGTTTTGTGCATTTAACCTACCATCTACAAGACACCTGGACCTTCTGAACTTATCCAAGCCCATTTTGACGTGTCATTTATTTCGACTTAAACACGTCTAGTTGATGTTATGGAGTAGATAGGTGTATTCTTGAGTGGTTCATAAATGCCAAAATTTGCCATATTGGCGACGCCATTTTGAATTTAGTCAAAAATTCTTAATCTGACAAAAGACGTCCGCCATATTGGCGCCGCCATTTAGAAAATTTTAATTTTGACCAAAAATTCTTAATCTACGATACAGAAAACCCCCAGATACCGATTTTGGTTCCAATAGGATATTAGAGACACAAATCGTCCGCCATGTTGGCGCCGCCATTTTGATTTTTTAATTTTGACTAAAAATTCGTAATGTACGACCCCCAAAACTTCCTGGTACTGATTTTGGTTCGAATCGGCCAAAAATCACACAAGTCGTCCGCTATATTGGCGCCGCCATTTTAATTTTTTTAATTTTGACCAAAAGTTTGTAATCTTTCACCCCGAAGACCCCCGATACGGATATTGGGCCGATATGAACCACAAATAACTAAAATAGGTTTAAAAATTGTATTATAAACAATAAAAAATATTTTATCGGCCACGGGAGAACGGTGCATTTCTGCAAAGAGTGATTACTATTTTCGTAATCAGGATGGTTAAATTAGACTTAAAAAAAATAAACTGCAGCTATAACTGATGTGTAGTAAACGAAATTATATCCTTAATATACCCTAACTTTAAACAAATTTTTCTCGAAATCTACTTTTTGTTGCTAATATACGTTTTCGCTCTACCACACACAAATCGTCATGTGAGGTTTACAGTGTCCTATATCCATAGTAAACCCAATGGATATAGAACACTATAATCCTCACATGACGAAATGTTAATTTTTGGTGTTTCGATTTTTTTGCGTGTATATTGTAGACTAGAGTGACCCTTAAAACATAGATATAATAATGTGTAGCAAACTTTAGGTCGGTAGCTTAACACACATCGATCCTACATAAGTGATAAAAAGCATATTTATCCAATACATACAGATAATAAGACAATTACCAGCTTTATTTTAAATAGATAAACTCAATAATAACCCCCGATTGGCTTTTACTTTATTGAGTGGATAATTATTTATTTTACCCACTCAACTGTCACTTGTCAAATTATTTTCTTGTAAATGCAATTAAAATTTTTAATAACTATATGAATTCCTTGGATAAAACCTTATATGGCACTCATGGGTAAACCGATATTGCCCTCTCGAAAATTAATCTGCTTGGCTGACGACTCGCAGGTTAATTTTCTCATGGGCAATATCTTACTTTACCCACTAGTACCATAAATAACTATTTTTGCGGTTCGTCCTATTGTAAAGCTATAGACCGGAAATTTGGAAAACCTTATTTTTAGACAATTTGGTACATTTTTTACATAATCTCGTATAAGAACTTTTACACGTATTAAAATTTAATTGTTTCAATAACTGTTAGTATTTTTTTTTATTTAAACACTTTGAGAATCTCAATTTGAGATCTTAGTGTAATACATTTATTTCTAGTCCACTGCTAATGACAATTATATATCTTGTGAACAGCTTTAATTACTCAGGTAATTATTTGGATGAGATCAATATGCAATAAGGAATTAAACGCTATTTAGGCAATTATCTTATGTAATTTACATGCCAACGTCGGCATGAATATAATTACACATATACAGCCTGTTCCAGAACTCGCTTACAGAAGTTTGAGGGTATATTAAAAACCCTTTGGAAAATATGAAAAAATGTCGAAAAAAATCCATCTTCGTTCGATTCAAAAATAAGAACGCTTTAAGTGGACCAATACTGTTGCTGATGTTAAATTACCTTTAAAAGTTAAATTTTTAGCTATGGAAGCAAATTTAATTATTGCAGATACATATTCTGTAGGTTGACATGGTGATTAATGTGTCATAAATAATTATTAATGTCAAAAAACCACCGCCAGTTGGAATGACCCTATCAAAATAGAATATTTGATAGGCTCTGTCGGTTTTGTCAAAATATAATAAGTTATTATTAGTATTATTATTATTATTATTATTATTATTATTATTATTATTATTATTATTATTATTATTATTATTATTATTATTATTATTATTATTATTATTATTATTATTATTATTATTATTATTATTATTATTAATTGTAGTGAAGTTGAAAATTCGATCACTAATGTTGTGATGAGGTATATAATTCGGTTATAGCCGAGCAGTTAATTATAACATTTATTATAACTTACTCAGTTAGATTGGCCATACAATCTTCTACCATATTTAAAGTATACCCGAGCGGAGAATATACTTAACCACTTATCACTTTATTCGGGAGCGGGTATTCTAGGAGACGGCGCTTTGGAAACAGATAAAACGATTTCTTCTTAACTTAAGAATAATATATTAAATAAATGTGAATAAATTCTTCAAGAACATGAAAGATCAATTCTTACTTCTAAGTCCTATTTCTATGCAAAGCCCTTAAATTCTAATTTCCATTAAATATTAGTTTTCCATTAAATACTTCTAACTTAAAACATTCTATGTTTGAAATCCCAACTATTCGCAATCATTTTCAAATCCCAATTTATTTTCCACATTTTTCTTAGTGTATATTAAAACTGGTTCGTATAAGTCATTTAAATTATTTTACAAAATATTTTTCAAAGTTAATTAATATTCGTCAAAATTTCTATCAGTGTTCATACTATCAATATTTATAAGTGTCCAAAATTATTTTTATGTCTGATAAAACGAGTCTCAAAATTTTTCTAAGTTTAAAAACTATTTTTAATTCAAGAATAAATCTCAAAATTAATTCTCACAGAAACTACATTTTCACTTTTGAAACTGGCGTAGAGGCAGTCTAACTAAAACTGGATCAAAATGAATCTTTTCATGAGTTTATATAGCTAATAAGAAGGTCACTAGTTAAATTTATTTGACAATGCTATTAGCGCAAAATATCTACAAAGATACCGCGCATATTTAATTACCCCGACAAAAGAGTTTCAGTCTCATCAATTTGCAAACTAATTGCTATTTCTGACATCTGAAACGATCATTTTAACCATAAATTCAATTTTTATAAACAATTTGGACTACTAGACAACTTTTAAGTTATACCGACAAGAATTACCGAGGAGGGGTCCGATCAAATGTAGGACACACCGAACTCTTCCGAAGCCGAATCTCGTGAAGCCAGATTGTATCATAGCGCAATATTAAAGAAATATTATTTTAAAATTTTAACAACATATAAAATATTCAGATCATAACATAATAACCCAAAAAGATTCTAAAGTTGAAAGTCTCAAACAATGCACGCGTCAACAATTCAAATGCAACCATAGTTACTAATAAGTAGGGAAAAACTAATTTGTAGGTAATTTAACATCAGCAACAGGATTGGTCAGATTAAATAGCTTCCTTTTTAATTAGTATTAGATGGATTTTTTTTTGAATTTTTTTTTATATTTTCCAGAGGGTTTTTAATATACCCTTAAATTTCTGTACGCGAGTTCTGGAACAGGCTATATGAGGCATGTAGGATCAAACAGTGATAAGTCCAACTTAGCTTTAGGAAAACCGCAAGAAACTATTTTTGTACGAGACTTGTAAATTTTAAAATTTTAAAATTTCAAAAATGTGGCAGTTTATACAGGGTGATCAATAACATGCCAAAATTTAAGAGGTGGCTCTTCATCCAAAATCATTAAAAAAAGTTCATATAAAAGTTGATCCGGGAATAAGCCGTAAGGCAGCTACGGCCCTTCGAAGATAGACATATTGAATGGGGAACAAAAAAAACACCAATAAAATTTTAATGCTGCAAAGCTATTCTTCACTTAAAACTAAGCAAAAAAGTATTCTTTACTGAAACACCTAAATATAATATTAAAGGAGTATAGCCTTTCAAAAAATAAAATCTTTAGTGACACAAAATGTTACTCCCCTTAATTGCGTTTTTTTTTAAAAACGGTTGCTCCTACAGTGTTACACTATATGACATTTTTTATGTATTTTTACCGAAAGAATCTAAATTTTTTACAAAAATTCCAAAAAAATATACATAAAAAAGTTTGGGGTAAAAATGTGTTAAGCCTCCCATATTTTGTTCGTCTAGGCACACCTCTGGATAAATTCAAAAATATAAATTAAGATAAACTTATTTCCCTTATTGATACCAGTATACATGCAAAAGCTCGTCCCTCTAGCTTAAAGGGTACAAGAGTTATTAATTAAAAACCTTATCTTTATTACAATTTTAAAGAGCCGTAGCTCCCTTAGGACTCACATGGCAGTTACTGATCACCCTGTATATATCTATTGTTTTTATTAGATTAATTTCCCCACTTAATAATAATAATAATAATAAAACAACTTAACTTGTGAGAATAATGTTATTACAAGTTGCTCTTTCCCTGCTATAAGTTTTGTAATTTTTATTTTTAAGTTATAATTTAAACATAAAGTATATTATATAAACAAGCGTACACACAAACAGACGCGAAACCCCGAATCTTGTATGGTCCTTCAACAAAATATTTATTCTTAAATTTTTGCTAGTAAGTTTTGTTTGAAAAATTTGTTTATAATTCTTTGAATAAATTACAAAACATCTAAAGGCAGTCAACAGTCATACAGATAGACTAATTTTGGCTATTTTTACCTTGTAGTTTAGGTCCTCTTTTAACATCAGGTAAAAAGCGGTTTCATTATATGTATATTTTTATCCGATTTCCTTTCGGTTTTCACCTTTTTGAGAGTGAGGAACCGAAGGGCCATCGGACAAAAAAACATAGTAAAACTGCGCGTTACTGAGTGTTAAAATAAGACTTTCACAAGCTGGTATTTCTATTTATTTAAAAAGTAACAAATCTATTAAAAAAAATAAATACTAAATTACTTAACTAAAGAAACTATGTAAACTATAAAAAATACAAAAATATTTGATAATATTTTTCCAGGTTCTTTTAAAAAATTAAAACATAATTATGTACTGTTTAGGCTTAATGTATTGCAGAACATCGTTTCGCATACGCGGAAACATTCATGACTCTAATAGTGGTATTTGTTGTTTTTTCTGTGTTCGATTTCTTCTACATTGTTCTTCGATAAAACTGGATTTGAATACATCATAACATATGATTCATAAGGCCCACGTATGTTTTTTTCTCGTCCCAGGACTTTGACCAAAGATCGTCAAAGATACATTTTTCTTAAATCGTGGTCCAGTTCATTGCATGGCAGGCTGAATTTTTTTTCGGGTAACATTTACATTTGGGTTTAAGTTGCCTTTCATCTTTAACAACCGTCCAGTTCATCTTTCCATTGACTTTTTTTCGGCCTTTGTAAGTTCCTTCATGTTCTCTGGATTTTTTTTGTTTTTCGGATTGCAACTTCATTTTGTTGACCACTTTTTTTTTACCCTTTACATTTTTTGTCTTCAATAATCACTTCTTCCTCACCGTCTGTATAGGAGTACGGAACTATACTCCGTCCAGTTATGCAAGATAGTAAGGGACGCGACCCGTTTTACACCACAGAGCGCATAAATAACATAATTGTGCATAAATCGTAGTGTATCAAAAATTTAACAGATGTCGGTACTGTTTTCCTGGAAAGGGCCTATCCAAAGACTCGCATAACAAGCATAGTAAATAAGAATGAGATGCCAGGATCGGCTTGATGTGTCGTCATGTATCTTGTAATGATTGTTATGCGAGCCTCTGGATAGGCCTTAAGTTGTAATTGTAACCTAAAAATTTGACTTAGTGTTCAATATAATTTACGTTTGTACAATATGTAGAATATGCTAATTTACTGTCAGTGTATGAAGAATAAACCAAAGAAGTACCTTTTTCAATACCATACAAAATAACATTAAGTATAACCATTTTTTTATGTAACTTTCTCTTCTTTTATTAGCTTTAACAACCGTCAATCATTGTCATAGACAAAAAATGTCACAATATTTTATATGTTAAAAGGTACGAGTTTTTAACCTATGATGTAGCTTAAAAATCGCGGAAATTATTAACTACTATCTTGCATAATTGGACGGCATGATTAAATTAAAAGGTATCCCTAATATATTACTGCCTAATGTCACTATTGAGAAATGTCATCTTAAAGTCTAGATATAAAGCTCGAGTGCTTTAGTTGTGAAATTTTATCCCCGGTTTAGGTAATTTTACCTCTAAAATGTTTAGTTTTTATTCTTTTTATTGATTTAATGCAAGTTAATTTTAAACATAAACATATAGTAACAAATGTTGTATAAAGCAGTAAAAAAAGTCAACACTTTCAAAAAAACCGAAACTTTCTCAAATTTGACCTCTTTTTTTTTTCAAAAATACGAGTTATAGAATAATTCTATTAACAATCTCGGATGCAACGTAGAATATTTTCTAAGAACAACTGCTTGATTTCATTCTGAAATTCCTCTATGTAAAATGGGATTTTTTTTAATTTTCATTTTTTTTCCATTTTTAGATTAAATTAAAAAAAATTATTAAAAAAAAAACAACCTTTTTTTTCTAATATATTTTTTTTTAATAGAAAACGACAGGGAATCATGCCACAAGGTCAATTTTTGTGGACAAGTTTTTTCATGATTTTGCCTTTCAGAAAAACCGTGATGGTTAATTAGCAAAAAAAGCGCCTTGCTTTTTAAATTAGGTGGTTTTATTTTTGTCACTGTATTCATTTGGATTAAGATATTATTTTTATCTGTGTGTAATAATATTTACAAAAGAAGCCATGTCTAAACATTTGGAGTTCATCAAAACTAAAACTAAATCCAGTAAGTCGGTCACAAAACCGCTCGTGAAATTTCACATTTTCTAAGTCACCGGGTTATAAAACTTTTATAACTCGCATTGTAATAAACAATATTAACTCGTAAAATAAACCCATTGAAATAAAACTGAACGGGCTAGAAAAACAAGACGGATAAAAATCTGTTTTTTAATATTTATGGAGTGGAGGTATTTTTACAAGCTTTTATTTAACTTGCAATATTTGTTTGTTTAGGGCAAATCTGCCAAAGAATTTTTCGACCACTTAGAATATACTTAGAAAGCATATGCACAAGCACATGGTACACAGGTCTAACTCGGCTGAATATAATTTTATATAAAACTTACCCCCAACCCCACCACCCATAAAATTTAAAAAAATACATTTTTTACCCACACAAGATAATTTAAAAGTAAAATTTAGTTAAATACTCATTAAATAAATTTTATTCACAATAAAATTTTACAATAAATTTTACATCCCCCTCGTCTCCTCATCACCCCCCATACGCGTATAAGGCTAAGTTAACCCCCCTTTCTGTTTCACCCACTTAGAATATACTTAGAAAGCTAAAATTTGGTAGACATGCTTAACTCGGTTGATAAAATAATTTTATATAAAGATTTCCCCCCAATCACCCTATCCCCGCCCCTAAAATTAAAAAAATCAATTTTTTACCCACATTGTAAAAACTGCATGTAAAATAATGTAAAAATACATGAATTTACATAGTACGGAATAGTAAATTTACTATTCTGGACTATGTATAATTCATGAATTTATGTAAAAAAATGTAAAATAATGTAAAAGAATGTAAAAGAATGTAAAAGAATGTAAAAGAATGTAAAAGAATGTAAAATAATGTAAAAAAATATATTTACATTGATTTACATATTTTACAATGTCGGGCTATGTTATTTTAAGACGCACGTGCGCTTTGGACAATAACCAAGAAGGCGTCGCATCATAACACGGACCGTTTAATATTGTTATTGTTAGAAAGATAGCGACGCATGCTGCTAGGTTAAAGTGTTAAAAGTGTAAAAAAAGGTAA
>OY294052.1:21427031-21546220 GCA_958510825.1 Brachypterus glaber | reverse complement strand
AAACTCAATAATAACACCCGCGTGGCTTTTACTTTATTGAGTGGATAATTATTTATTTTACCCACTCAACTGTCACTTGTCAAATTATTTTCTTGTAAATGTCATTAAAATTTTTAATAAAAATATGAATTCCTAAGCTATTTATTGGATAAAATCTTGTATGGCACTCATGGGTAAACCGATATTGCCCTCTCGAAAATTAACCTGCTTGGCTGACGCCTCGCAGGTTAATTTTCTTATGGGCAATATCTTACTTTACCCACTAGTACCATAAATAACTATTTCTGTTCATTTTAGAAACACCGAAAACATAATGCCCGAAGAAGGAATATACGTTATAAACAACTGTGCGTTCTTTGTGATTGTTTTTTTTTAATAGTCTTTAATATTAAATAAATATAATTTACCAAACCAAGCGTTATAGGAAATTACATTTTTTTAGTGACAAATGGAGCAGAACAAAAAACTAATTTTACTTACAGTATCGATATCGATCGTCCTTTATACAATGGATGTTCTGAAAGCTTAAAATAAATCTAGACATTTAATATTTTATTTTTGACTCATTTTTTCCAAAACCTTAAACGAAGATTATTTAATCTGTGCAGCTTCAAAGATAAAACGCGCTTTCGCGTATTAATTTTTTAGGCAAAAAAATTTTTTTAGATTAAAAAAAGTGTTTTTTGACGAAAAATTAATTTTTTTCTATTTATTTTAGGTATAACAACCCCGAAAGAATTCCCGAAAAAGAAATATGCGTCCGTTCGTTCTTTGTGTTTGGGTCTTTAGTATACTACTAGTAGCTTTCTATATCCCCATGATAATTATGGTGGTTACATACGCATTCATAGTGCAATTACTACGAAAAAAAGGTCGATTTTATTATTAAATAAATGTACTTTACCAAATAAACGTTATAAGCAGATCCCGGGAAGTTGTCAGCTATGATTCATCTTTTTTTCATCTTTCTTTTTAAATTTATTATACACTGGCATTGCTTTGTTGTAGAGTAGGGACAAGCGACTTGCATTCGCTTCTAATCAGTGCTGAATTTATGCGACGCGAATACCAAAGATTTTAACGATATATCATGTTAATAAGTTTATATAACACATTGGTAAAAAGTAAACTCGAATACTGCTCTCTAGTGGAGTGCATTTTATAAAACAGATATAGACCTTCTTGAAAGTGTTCAAAAGAAATTTTTGAAATATCTTGACTACAAACAGACTGGAACTTACAATTATAGAGCAAATTACACTACCCTTCTGTCAAAATATAAATTTATTTCCCTAAAACAAAGTAGTAATGATTTTTTTGCACAAACTACTGAATGGCCAGCAAGATAATTCCGATTTTCTGAAGAAATTACCCTTTCGTGTACTTCTATCCACTATAAATGAAGACCTATTTTATGTTCCTTCATCAAGGACAAATCAATATAAAATGTCACCTCTATATAAAATGTGCCAACTGTTAAATTTCGTTAATAAAGAAATTGGCTTTTTTAATGTAATTATCAAAACTTTTAAAAAATCTATTATAGCTTTAAACATTAATTAATTTTTTTGTACATATGTAAAAGTTGTATTTTTTTTTGACCAGACCCTGTAATTGGATCTATTGGATCTGTAAGATTTTTAAATAAATAAATAAATAAATAAGTAAGTAAGTAAGTAAGTAAGTAAGTAAGTAAGTAAGTAAGTAAGTAAGTAAGTAAGTAAGTAAGTAAGTAAGTAAGTAAGTAAGTAAGTAAATAAATAAATAAATAAATAAATAAATAAATAAATAAATAAATAAATAAATAAATAAATAAATAAATAAATAAATAAATAAATAAATAAATAAATAAATAAATAAATAAATAAATAAATAAATAAATAAATAAATAAATAAATAAATAAATAAATAAATAAATAAATAAATAAATAAATAAATAAATAAATAAATAAATAAATAAATAAATAAATAAATAAATAAATAAATAAATAAATAAATAAATAAATAAATAAATAAATAAATAAATAAATAAATAAACAAACAAACAAACAAACAAACAAACAAACAAACAAACAAACAAACAAACAAACAAATAAATAAATAAATAAATAAAATAGATTGGTTGTAATACATATGTATTTATTTATTTTTCGACCTATAACCTTTGACGAAGATTATTTAATCTATGAATATAAACTGCAAAAATAAAAAGGGGTTTTCCGTCTTCAAGTTTTAGACGGAATCTCTTTTTAAAGATTAAAAGAACTTTTTTTGTTGCCAGAAAAAAAGTGTTTTCTATTCATTTTAGGTATTATCAACACCGAAAACATAATGCCCGAAAAAGGAATATGCGTTATAAACAATCGTGCATTCTTTGTGTTTGGGTCTTTGGTAGCTTTCTACATCCCCATGATAATTATGGTGGTTACATACGCACTCACTGTGCAATTACTACGAAAGAAAGCCCGATTTGTAGCCAAACAGACGGACAGCAATCAATTCAGGAGACTTGGGGGACGAGGCCAAGGGCAAGGAAGGAATGATAGATCATCTTGTGAACAGCCACCGATGTGGAAAACTGTAGGAAGTGGAGAAAGGTGAGTGGAAAACGGGTTATTCCAAAGAAACTTGCCCCCTTCTGAAGAAAAATTGATATGATTTAGTAAGTAAGAACGTACTTTTTACATGTTTTCCCGAAAAATTGAAACCATTCTATTTTGAAACCAACAAATCAAGAATTCTGTTTTATTTAAGTGACTAACATCTCTACTCTTAATTTTCCTACTCCATAACATCCCTACTCTATAACAACCCTACTCCGTGACATCCCTACTCCATAAGATCTCTACTCCCCAACAACCCTACTCCGCACTATATGCACTCAATTAGCCACTTTATAATAAATTAGTGGTTCGCGGAACAAGAAACTCTCTTCTATATAATTTTATATTTTTCCTAGAAAGTGCTGGTCTATTCGTAAAATTCTAGAATAATCGCAAATGTGTTATTTTAATAGTCACATATTTGACAGTGACTTACCATGACAAATAATTTTTTAAGTTATGCCAAGTGGCTAATCGAGTCCATATAGTGCGGAGTAGAGTTGTTGGGGAGTAGAGATGTTATGGAGTAGGGATGTTACGGATTAGGGTTGTTGTAAAGTAGAGATTTTATGGAGTAGAGATGTTAAGGAGTAGGGAAAATAAGAGTAAAGATGTTAGTCTACCTTTTATTTTAGTCTAAAGAAAAGAAAATAATCTACACCTACATTTTTTAATTTTTACCAAAATATCACACCCCTGAATCATTTTTTTAAAATACCGGGTGGCTCGCCCCTACAACTTTTTTATTCCTAGAGATAAAAGAATAAAATTTACAGATTATCCATAAGACTTTATTTTGAATTATATCATCATTTATTTGGGGTTCTCCATGGATCAGTATATACCAAACAAATAAATAAATAATAAATAAACAATAAAGTATTTTTTTTGTTTACTTCCAGTTTAACCAGAAACGACCCCTATTTTTAATTTTTAATTATTTGGATTCTTCATTAAATTCTGTGTATTATCCTTTTTGTCAAATATTGACAGCTTTCTCTTTTTAAATAAATTGTTATTTCAATATTTTTTATCTGGAAAGTCACTAAATCTATTCATTTTCGATCAAATATTGGTAGAAAAAAATACTTTTGATTTTACACGAAAACTAAACCTGAAAAAATACATAGAAAGATTATTTTTTCTCTTTACAATTATAGCAAAAAGTTGATATTTATTTTCATAATCTCTTTAAAATAATATAAATTTGTACGCTAAGAATTGTTGCTGGTTCCTTTGATATTTCCGCCGCCATAATCTTTTTAGTAATACTGACGAGCCATATACCTAATGAAGCTCTCTACAACTAGAATTATGAAACAAAAGACGTCTACCCTATCTCTATCTCATTTGTGCTACACTTTCCAGCCAACCAAATAAATACTGTATTTGTTTTTCATACAACAAATACAGTATTTATTTGGTTGGCCGAAAAGTGTAGCACTGAGCGGCACGAACGATTATAGCTAATGTGAATCTGTAGAATAAGATAATTCTACTAAAATTTAGATAGCGCCAGTAATTTCTTTAATAAAAATAATAGAGTTACACTTTTCGCCCGGCCAAGTAAATATTGTATTTGTTCAACAAAGAACAAATACAGAATTTGTTTGGTTGGGTGGAAGTGGGAGTGTATGTATGTCTTCTATCCTTTTTGGGTAGAACTTTTGTCCCTGTCTAATCTAACGGGAGAAATCTCCATTAAGGAAACATTCGAGTAAAAGCAAAAAATGTGTATTTCCAAGTTTACTTTTCGTGTAAAATTAAAAGTAGGCAATTTTTTAATAATTCGTATTTTTCTAATAATATTTGATCCAAAATTAATAGATTGAATGACTTTCCAGATAAAAAAAATTAAAACAAAATTTTATTTAAAAAATGACAAAAGCTGTCAAAATTTGACAAAAACTTGAGACAATAAAGAGAATTCAATAAAGAATTCAAATCTGTAAAAATATACGGCGTGTTATATTTAAAATTCAATAGTCCAGGAGTAAAAAAGTTATAGGGGCGAGCCACCTTTGAAAAACATCAGGTATTCGCTATAAAATTTTTCTTTTAATTTTCGATTCTTATAGACATAAATACTATTATTCTTTGTCAAACGGAACGAAGCTTTGCCAAAAATTCCTGTAGATGGATTTTAGGGAACTTGGGCTTAAAATGTTCCTTATTAATCTTCCTTTATTGGCCAGTGAGGCGTTTTGGAAAATTTCAAAATGGCGGCTCAAAATGGCCACTGGAAACCAGAGAAAAATCTAGAGTTCGAATCAAAAAGCTTTTACGAAAAAAATCGTTTGATTCGATTGAGCTTTGAGCTCAAATTGTTGGTATTTGACGTCCCCAAAAAGTTAAAGTAAATTAGATTGGAATTGTCGAAATTTAAAAAAAAATACATCAGATTAATACCAAATTTGGTATTTAGGGGTTTTCGAGGTCGCTGATCACAAATCCAAAGACAGATTTGCAAAATTCAAGATGGCGGATCCAATATAGCGGTCCCAGTGTTCAAAAATCAACCAATTTAGGCCAAATTTCGTTTACGAGGGTTTTTGAGGTCGCTAATCACGAATCCGAAGTCAGATTTCCAAAATTCAAGATGGCAGACCAAATTTTCGAAAACCAAACCATGTCATCTCATTGTCTTGGTTTTGCCCGATTTGTATAATTTAACTTTTTGATTTTTGCGGAATAGGGCTTTGGATCTGACTAAAATTGTTATCTAATTTTGCTGTGACGTTTCAACGATGGATTTCGTCGTTTTCGAACAGAGAATTAAGACAAAGACCGAATCTACTGGGAGTAGGTTCGGTTGCTGCATATAGAAAAGCACACTGCCTTAATTTATTTTTTTAACTGTTATTTATTTGTTTAAATAATGGTTTTGGTTTTGGTCTGCAAATCTGACTTCGTATTTATGATCAGCGACCTCAAAAACCCCCAAAAACCAAATTTCGCATTAATCGGATATTTTTTTTTTTATTTCGGCGATTTCGAGGTTTTAGCCGCCATCTTGGATCCGCCATGTTACATTTCTCCAATCTATACCAACAATTTGAGCCCAAAACCAATCGATTTTCTTATAAGCTTTTTGATTCGAACTCTAGATTTTTCTCTGGTTTCCAGCCCCCATTTTAGCATCCATTTTGAAAAAACGCCACACTGGCCTATACAGGGGGATCAATAAGGGACATTTTAAGCCCAAGGTCACTAAAATCCATTAACAGGAATTTTAAGCGGAGCTTTGTTTCATTTGACAAGAACGTCCCATTTATATAAGTAAAAAAAGTAAAAGCATATAGTATTTAGTATTTAGTAGTATTTAGTATTTATTTATACTCGTTTAGGGACCTTTTTTAAGGTATTTTAAACCACAGAGTGTTAAGTTATACATATAATTTAGCAGCTCCAGCTTCTCAATCTTGGTTATCAAATTTTCAAAGCTTCTACCCATAGCTTTATTACAATTGTATGGATTTAAACAAATCCAAATGAGGTCGTATCGTATCCCCCTTTTTTTTGTTATAGTGACTCGATATATGATATTTTTTACACTATTTTCTCGATGTTTTGGGCATAAAGCGACGATTATGTAATGTGTAACAAAATAATTACAATAAAAATATTGTTTTTCTACGACTGCTTTAGAATGTAAGCAAATACACACACTTTTCAAACACAGAATAAATCCATTTTAGCTCTAGATATGGTATGAATATTCCGTATCAAGTGTTAGAATGAGCACATGTAGTGCCATCTCTTGTTTATAAAAGTAAAGAAAACTGTAGCAAAATTAGCAAAAATATATTTATTTTACCATGAAATATTGAATAATTTAATGCAATTTAAAGTTTTGCGCTAAAATTACATAAAGTTTATTAGTTTTTCTTAATATTTAACCACTTTTTTATCAATTCAGTTCAAAAAATTAAAACTGCTCCATCTATTGTTAAATATTTAAACCTAATATCTGTCACAACAATCTGATATAACCTTCAATTTTTGCATTATAATTTGTAAATATATGCTAAAATTAAATAAAAATCTTTTTTAAGTACTTTTTGATAAAATTATTAAATAACATTAATTGCTTTATTTAAAAATATGTGTTTTGTTGCATTTAAAATGTCGAGTCACAAAAAACATTGTTTTTAACCTTGTCCGCAGTTTAAAGCTATACAGTGTTTCATATTTGCAGTCGAAGAAAAAGTATAGTCTACAACACGTATGGAATAGTCATTCCGAGCTCGCGGGACCATCATACTCGCCTGCCGGCTCGTATGACAAACTTTCCGCTCGCGCGGAATATTGTCTATTCCATACTAGTTACAGAATATACTATTCTGTAGCACCGGTAACTATGGAATTATCCAATAGGATATTTAAAATATATGATACTGAGATAAACCTACAAGCAGATAAATAATTTCTTGAGACAAGTGGATTTTGTTTAAGTCATGTAAATCATGCACTGAAAATTATATACCAAAAAATTTTGTTTATATGAAACCCCAGGCAACTTTAGTTACGGAATTCAAGCTGTTACAGTAAAACATAACGTTGTTCTGTTAAGTAGGGGAGATTCTTACAAAACCGGGTAGTATTATAAAACCGGGTACTGACCAGTTGCTGTCATCTGTCCGCTAACACCAAAATAATAATGTAAATAGAGTCAGTTATTGTGTGTGATGGTACCATCGCGGCCAATAAATCCAGCTACACCCAAAAATGATTTATATTAAAACCAACAGACATCTGTAATACTTAACTTAAATTTTAAATTTTGACAAGAAATATCAAATTGACACAAATAATTAAATTGACATATTTTTAAATTGTAAGTAATAATTTTTGTAAGAATGTTTCTGGAAAAAAAGTCGAGCAGTATTTTAGTTCCGTCACGATATGCCAAACATGTATTCGTTAAACATGGCCATCACCAAGGAATTTTAACAGTATCTTCCGAAAACCATTATCTGCTGCGATTTTGCTGTTAACGGTTATGAATATCTTAGACCACCTTCTACCAATATCCACTGTAAGTTTGCTTTGACCATTCTTTGAAACTTAAACCTCAGGACTAGCGTGTATTTAGACCTTGACTAACTTATATTTGTATATTGATATTAAAAAAACTGAAATAAAGTTGTTATTTCAAAATTACAGCACGCCTAACCCTATTTTTTTAAAATCACAAATAACTCAGATGACACGATCTAAACAACTTTAATTTTAAATATTGGGTATTCGGCAAGGATCTTTGCTGTAGCTGGATTTAATGGCAGTGATGGTATCTGCATTCATAAATTGCATAAATTGCATGATGTCGATAAATATAATCTCAGATTTTAAGTGCATTTCACTTGAATTTTAAGGTACTTTTCGACTCATATTTTTTTGTTTTATGACCGAATAATATTTTTTTAAAAAACTTTGCTTGGCCTAATAAATTACCTCCAAGCTGGTATAAGAATTTGCCTTATATTTTTTAAAAAGTTACTTTTCAGGAGCCTTGAAAATGGCTACATAGGTGGCTGACAGTCGGCTCGGCTATTAATAAATTTTATACCGAAATACACAAAACGCATTCTTTAATTTCTATACATTGTCAACCCCCAACATTTTATTATCTTTTAGCCTAAAATTTTGACATACGATCTAATCTTTTAATGTGCAGTTTCAAAACCGGGTAGTCATGATGGCTACAAAACCGGGTACCAACATTATGTGACAAAGATTCCGATATTCGGAGGAAGATGATATTGACAGTGCGAGTCTTTATTGCTATCAATTGTGCCCTGTTATGCAAGAAACAGCCAACCCACAGTATGTAAATTAGGAATAACATAATTTGTTATTAATTTTTTCAAAAATATAATTTAACTATTTAATATATTGATTCAACTATTGCAATAGTTGAATTATAATGCAGTATTGTTATTTTAGAATGTAGCATGGACATTTCTAGATGAGTATACGACATAATCTCGTTTTTTTTTTTAATTTAAGGGTTGATTGCTTTTTTCAAAACTATACTATTAAATAGTTAAATTATAATGCAGTATTATTATTATAGAATGTAGTATGGACATTTCTACATCAGTATGCGAGATTATTACGTTTTTTTTTTAATTCGTGGACTGGTTGCTTTTTGCATAACAATTGGATAACGCTCTAAAAGGAACCAAGCGAAAACGAAATTTTGTTAGGCACGAGAATAGGTTCTTTAGGCTTAGTACCACCTATTCCATGCCTAAGAAAATTTCTTTAAAAATGTCGCTTGCTTCCTTTTAGATGAGCTGTATCCAATTACAATTGGATACCGATTCGATAGGATATAAAAACAATAATTATTGTTTTTAAATCCTATCGAATTATTCATATCCTACTTTTGTGTTCCTATTTCTTGAATACTTTTTTTTTCCTTTATTACTTATTTACCTAGTATTTATATTACTGCCTGGTTTTACAATACCAGTTTGACAAAACCGAGTACTTAGGGTACCTAATGAAAAAAAATTACTTTTGACTATGAAAATATTTTTAATAACTAATTACACAGGCCAACAATAATTTTGTGGCTTAGTTAAGACCCACTGATTGCCAAACCAGCATTTTTTGTTTCCATCACGTATAATCTTTTTGAGCTATAAACCATGCCAAAAATTTGATTCTTTAACATGAAGTGTAAAATTTTTAAGTTATGGACATTGTTTTAAATCAATTTAATTAAAAGAAGCCATTTGACACATTTTTAGAAATATCGAAACAAAAATAAAATTTTACACCACCCTAATGGCGCGGAATTTTTTGTTACTTTATTCGAATTCAGCGGTATCAAAAAAAATCGTATGCAAAAATTCAGAATTTTGTCCCTGTTTTTTTTTCCTGGCCCACGGTGCGATTGTTCAAAACCCTTACGTGATGGACAAAACCGGAAATTATATTCGAAATCAACATAACTAAATTACACAAAATCAGCTGTCAGATCCAAATCAACTTTCAAAAGTCGAAAATTTGTTGGCCTATGTAATGGTAGGGCACACTCATTTAGTAATATGTTAATAGTATATTCTATAACTAGTATGGAATAGACAATATTCCGCGTGAGCGGAAAGTTTGTCATACGAGCCGGCAGGCGAGTATGACGGTCCCGCGAGCGCAGAATGACTATTCTAGACTATACTTTTCCTTCGACTGCAAATATGAAACACTGTATGGCTTTAAACTGCGGACAAGGTTAAAAACAATGTTTTTTATGGCTCGACATTGTAAATGCAACAAAACACATATTTTTAAATAAAGCAATTAATGTTATTTAATAATTTTATAAAATCAGTTGTTAAAAAAGATTTTTATTTAAGCACATATTTACAAATTATAATGCAAAAATTAAAGGTTATGTCAGATTATTGTGACATACATCAGGTTTAAATATTTAACAATTTTAATTTTTTGAACTAAATTGATAAAAAACTGGTCAAATATTAAGAAAAACTAATAAACTTTATGTAATTTTAACGCAAAACTTTAAATTGAATTAAATTATTCTATATTTCATGGGAAACTATATATTTTTTTGCTAATTTTGCTTCAGTTTTCTTTACTTTTATAAACAAGAGATGGCACTACATGTGGTCATTCTATCACTTGATATGGAATATTCATACTATATCTAGAGCTAAAATGGATTCATTATGTGTTTGAAAAGTGTGTGTATTTGCTTACATTCTAAAGCAGTCGTAGAAAAAATTAAATACATGTTTGCTTCGGTAAAACTGTACTCAATAATTTTTTTTTTAACCGATACCAATTTCTGTACAACTCTCCCCTAACTATAATAACTTATATTCAATTAAGTTACTTGTCTACATTTACATACAAAAACATAGTTTCTTAAAGGAATATATTTATCTAACACAAAAACGGTTTAAAATATCAATAATTCTATTTTAGAAAGAAAACAGACTTAGGTTTTTAAATATTTTTAAAGCAAATTATTGCGCCATGATTTTGGATAACATAGGCCCAAAAAAAATGTTCTATTACTATTAACCACACTATATTTTTCTTACGTGTTTTTGGGCGCTGATTACGGATATGGCTATGAGAAAGCTCACAGACCCCCAAAGTACATATCTCCCTTCTTATTGGCTGAATTTGAACATGTTATGGTTTTGGACATTCTCATATATTTTTAAGTTACTGAGTCAAATACATTACATTTATTACATTTAGTCTAAATTTTAGATTAGTCTATTTTCACAGTTTTACACAATTATTCCGCAGGCTAAGTGGTAAAAACAGACTTTAAAAACTTCATTTGACATATTTCAATACTATAAAGTCCAAACAATTTTATTAAACAAAATGTCATTTTATAAATTCTCATTTCTTTAAAAAATTGAGATATCAAAAATATAAAAAGAAAGTCAATTAGATATGTTTAGCAAGCTTTCTATTTACGTAATCGTTAAGGTTCTAAAACTAACCCCCTAACCCCCAGCAACCCCAAGGCATTATCTTGAAAACTGTAAGGGATATCAAAAATCTAAAAAGTAGGTCAATGAGATATTTTGAGTAAGCTTTTTATTTATATAATCGGTAAGGTTCTAAAGCTCACCCCTAACCCCAGCAACCCCAACTTTGAAGTCTCAAATAGCAATATGGATCTTGTGATGCATTATTTAAAAGCTTTTTTAATTTTTATTAAAACTCATTTTTAATGTTTAAAATCGGATAAGCTGTTCCGGAGATATTAAAATAGATTCAAAAAATTTAAAAAAATTAATATTAAAAAAAAATCTTATATTTGAAAAATAAAGTTAACCTAATTGTGTTATTGGTCCAAATTCTAACATTCACTAGATCCATATGACATAAAATGCTCGAAATGACCACCATTTTCAACTATGCACTGTTCAAATCGTGACATTAAATTTCTTCTGCAAGCTGCATATACCATATCCGGATTAATAGTCTCACAAGCATTAGTAATGCATCTCTTTAAGTCCTTTAGGTCACTTGCTTATGTTTGGTAAACTATTCCTTCCTCATAAAAAATCTATTGACGTTAGGTCAGGAGAGCTTGGTGGCCAAAAAATAATTCCCCTGTTTCCAATCAATTTTTTTTGGAAATTGGTATTTAAATGTTGAGTGACGGAATTAATACTATGAAGGGGAGCGCCGTCGTGCTGCCATCACGATTTGAACAGTGCACAGTTAAAAATGGTGGTCATTTCGAGCATTTTATGTCATATGTATGTAGTGTATGTTAGAATTTGGCCAATAACACAACTAAGTTACCTTTATTTTTTAAGAATAAGATTTTTTTCAATACTACTTTTTTAATTTTTTGAATCTATTTTAATGGATATCTCCGGAACAGCTTATCCCATTTTAAAAAATAAAAATGAATTTCAATCAGAATAAAAATACGTTTCAAATAATGCATCACATGACGCATATTGCTATTTAAGACTTCAAAGTTGGGGTTGCTGGGGGTTAGGGGTGAGCTTTAGAACCTTACCGATTACATAAATAGAAATCTTACTGAGAATATCTCACTGACCTACTTTTTAGATTTTTTATATCTCTTACAGTTTTCAAGATAATGCCTTGGGGTTGCTGGGGGTTAGGGGGTGAGTTTTAGATCCTTAGCAATTACGTAAATAGAAAGCTTGCTAAACATATCTAATTGACTTTCTTTTTAGATTTTTGATATCTCTAGGAATTAAATTAAATTAAATTAATTGAAGGAGAAATTTCACAGTTCGAGGACGAAAAATTAAATACTAAAATGATGGAAACCTAAATTTCAATGGTGAAATGTACATCAAAAACTAAGAAAAAAAACCTTACTTCCAAAAATCAATCCTAAGGGCTCTTAAAAATGCACCAGTTTTAAAGAGCCATAGTAGCTTTAAAAGCTATTTTTCGACCTACATGTATAAAAACTTTTTTTCTTAGTTTCTGATATAGAATAAATAACCCTAAATCATTGAAATTTTAGTTTTAAACATATTAGTACTTAATTGTTCCCTCAATCCGTTAAATTTCTCCTTTAGATGATTTTTTTTCCTAAACAGTTAAGCCTAAAGTATTAGAACAAGAGTACCTTTTTTTATGTATTTTGACCTAAGCAATCGTATTCCAAAAATAGAATCACAAAAAACTTACACAGAAAAAAGTTTGGGAAAAAAAACTAATAACGCCCCCCAGTTTCGCACACTCCTCTTTAAAATAAGTACATGAAGAGAGCATGCTAAGATGGGCCTTATTAAAGTTAGTTTACATAAAAAGCCTCGTTGCTGTATCTCAAAGCGTTCCTGAGTTAATTAATAAAAACCGAATTTTTTAGCCACATTCAAAGCTCCCTTACGACGCATTTTTAGACATATATTTATACGAACCTTTTTTTCATATTGTTATATGTGGAATCACCCCTTAAAATTAATGACATCATTTACTGGACATCCTGTATTCATACATTCTTATGAAAAAGTCGTTTCGGTCCGATTTGCCTAAATTTTGAATAGTTATAGTTATAGTGTCTTCGGGTAGAACTTCCAAAATTCAAATAAAATTTGTTATCAGTACTGTGCTGACAGCACTGTGCTGGCAGCACACAAAAATAAATAAGAAAAATATAGTCTAGTTAAATAAATTGACTTAAATTTTTTTGCGGGCCTGTGTAATTTGTCATTCTACTTTTAAATCTAGCTTCAGTTTTTTCCGTCACGTCAGGTGGAAGAACAATTAGGGAGCATCATAGTTCGCTTGACACAAAAAATGTTCTATTTTACTGTAGACAAGACAAAACCCATTTCTAAACGTTTTATCGACAAAATGTCTTTTGAATTTTGGTAAAAATCTGTCTCGAGGGGCTTGTGAAAGTCATTACACTAGTACATATTTTAACTTTTATTTTATACATATTACAGAATCTGATGCTTTTAATACTAGTACATATTTTAACTTTTATTTTATACATATTACAGAATCTGATGCTTTTAATACTAGTACATATTTTAACTTTTATTTTATACATATTACAGAATCTGATGCTTTTAATGTTTTTTTTATAAATGTTGGGATTCTAAATCCGAATCCGTAAAAAACTAATAGCGTTTTTGAAATATTTTTCACACAACATGGTTCCCCAGGAAAATTTAGATGAACAAAATTGACGAAAGAAACGGACGATGTTTCCTTGTAGCGAATGGTTATAGAACCACAGTAAAATCTCAAGTTCAGGTTCATATTTGGGACATAATGGCTTAATATTTTTTCAGGAATAACCAGACTTAAACCAATCGCTGATCCTCCACAATTAAATATTGATTTTAATACTAATTTTCACCTAGATTTCAATTCCGTTTGTAAAATTGAACTATCTATTTGCATTACGAAGAAAATAGTATATTGTTTTACTAAGTAAAGTAAAGCTTTTCTTTACTACTACTAGTAGTCTGTAAAAAAAAGCTGAGCTCTGAGTGAAACATACAATTTTTTCTTCTAGCATCCTATATACAGTGCGTGCATTAAGTCTGGAATCACCCGATTAACTTTTTAGTTACAAGTAAAACACAAAAACCCTCGGATAGGTCGATTTTTATTTTTAATTTTGCAAATTATGGTGTAATAAAAGTTATTAAAATTTGCACCCTCACCCCCCAACTTTTTTTTTTCAAATAGCAACCTACCCCTTGTGACACTTCGTTGGAAAGGTAATTTAATAAGCTTTCCAACGGTGTATAATAAAGCCTAATTTGGTAAAGGGCTAATGATAAAATGCACAATTTAGTTTATTATAAAGACATGTAAAGTATAACTTTAGTTCACTATAAATGTTCAAATTGATGTCCTTCAGCTCTTTGACAGTGGACAGTAAAAAAACGGGATTAAAATCGATTAAATAGTAAACAAAAAATTGGTCAATAAAAAGAAAAAAAATTGCATTTTTCAACAGGGTATAAAATATTACAATAAGTTTAAAACAACCTTATTTAGATTCTCAGGAAGGTGCCAAGTAGGAAATAGGGCAACAATTACCATATTATGCGTAATATTTCACACAAACAATGTTTAAAAAAAACATGCGTTTTTTCATAGACCCTTTAACAAATTAGGCTTTATCATACACTGTTGGAAAGCTTAAATTACCTTTCCAATGATGTATCACAAGGGGTAGGTTGCTATTTGAAAAAAAAAGTTGGGGGGTGAGGGTGCAAGGGGGTGCCAATTTTGATAACTTTTTTTAGACCAAAATTTGCAGAATTAAAAATATAAATCGACCTGTCTGAGGATTTTTGTATTTTACTTGTAACTAAAAAGTTATTCGGGTGATTCCAGACTTAATGCACGCACTGTATATATTTTTAAAATTTAAAATTTAGAATTTAATTTATTCAATAAAAAAGTATGTTTTTTTTATTACAATATTCCAATAAAACCCTTTCGAAATAAACTTAAACCTTCCTTAGCTCATTTAATTTTTTTTTCGTAGGCTAAATCGTACACTTTTCGCGATTTCGATGGTAACTAAGTCTAATTTATCATTTGCAATTTCGGAGAGATTTGTAGGTGTATAAACCATATATTCTTCTTCAATCATTTTTAATCAATTTCACACAAGGGTTTTGCACAGAATCTCGAGTCAACCACCTGTTTACATAATAAACAAACAAGTTTGAAGTATGGCTTTCATCAAAGTCAAAAAGTGCTGCCGCTAGTGGTGGTTTTGCTAACTAACTTTTTTTTACGGTGTATAACAATGAACTCATTTTTTTATTGTAAAAAAATATATCACTTCTAACTAGTGTGTTTAGTTATAAAATATGAACATTTGAAGAAAAACACATTGTTATGAAATTATTGCACACTGAAAAAAAAATTATTTGCGTCAACTAAATATTTGGTTGGATATGAACAAATAAATATTTGGTTGTGACAAATAAATTTTATTTCTGTCAAATAGAACATTTTGTTTCCATTAATAATCATTTTGAAATTAAAATAAAACATTTTACTATTCCTTAAAACGACTTTTGTTTGATTAACGCAGTCGTCCCTCCGAAGTGACTGATCGATTTCGTGCTTTTTAGCACTCTTCAGAGCCACATATCGGTAGTAGGGACAACTACGAAAATCAAATCCTTTCCATATATCTCTATATAGAGTTTAAAAATCGTTATAAGGAAAAGCAAAAACTGCTAGCGACATCTACTGCTAAAAGCAGAGACTGGATAAACCTATCGACAGTCCAAAAAAGGAAGCAGTTATTGGTTTCAAGAACCTATTGCATATATCTATATGTTTTATATAGATCTTTTAAATTTGTAAATATCAAACAATTTAATTTAGTTTATTAATTCAGATACCACTGTAAAAGGTGACCTCCTAGCGTTTAGGATTCAATTGGCGGCAATGTCCACCGTGGCATTGATTAATCTGCCCCCTATCGACAGCGTGCAATAGGTTCTTGAAACCAATAACTGCTTCCTTTTTTGGACTGTCGATAGGTTTATCCAGTCTCTGCTTTTAGCAGTAGATGTCGCTAGCTGTTTTTGCTTTTCCTTATAACGATTTTTAAACTCTATATAGAGATATATGGAAAGGATTTGATTTTCGTAGTTGTCCCTACTACCGATATGTGGCTCTGAAGAGTGCTAAAAAGCACGAAATCGATCAGTCACTTCGGAGGGACGACTGCGTTAATCAAACAAAAGTCGTTTTAAGGAATAGTAAAATGTTTTATATAGATCTTTTAAATTTGTAAATATCAAACAATTTAATTTAGTTAATTAAAATAATTTGTTTACATAAACTAAATATTTATTTGACCCAAATAAACTTTTTTTTTCAGTGCAGAATTTTACTTTGTTGGGTTTTGGATAAGACTCCTAGTCTGGAGACTTTGAATGGTAGCAAGTTGAAGACTTGTGTGTCTCAAGCACATAGTACCACTAACGAGTGATTAGGCGTAGAATTATTAAGGACAGAAATTTTTAATTTTAAACAAAATTATAAAAATATTAATTTATTATTCCATCAATCTGTTTTCTAATCATCGTACAGAGTGATATTGGTAGACTGGCAGTTTCGGGCTGCTGTCCATCTTCAGTACCAAGAGTCTTATTACTTTTCAATATTTTAAAAGTGGAAGAATATAAATATATTTTGCGCCATTTTAAGGCATGATTGGATGTTAAATATTTACACTGCACCGACATAAAAAAACCTATTTAGGGTATGAAACGTTTTTTGCAATTTATTAAAATGCGTTTTTCTTCGTAATGAGAGGATTGGTGTAGTGGACTACCGCGTCGTACTTGACCAGTTTACTACCCAAATAGCGTGAGTTCCATTCTCACCGGCGCCGATTTGCCTTTTTCAGTTAATTTATAATTGAAATTTGGCAAAGGCGTAAGTGAAGTGGACCCTCCCTATAAATTGGTTCGAAAGTCAATTAAAGCCGGTGGTTGCCTCCACTACTAGCTCACAAGTCCTGGACTTAGGGGATTCTTAATTAAGTAGAATAGTACGAGGTTAAACAAAAATGTAATGTAAAAATGTAATGTAATGCAAATAGATCAATTTTACAAACGGATTTGAAATCGGGTGAAAAATAGTATTAAAATCAATATTTAATTGTGAAGAATCAGCGAATCAGTCTGGTTCATCCTGAAGAAAAGTCTAAAGCATTATCACCCAAATATGAACCTTTGGGATTTCACTGTGAGTGGTTGTCCTAACGGTCCGCTACAAGGATCCATCGTCCGTTTCTTTTGTCCATTTTGTTCATCTAAATTTTCCTGGGGAACTATGTGTCCCCTTTCCATTTTAAAAAAAATCCCTAATGCCCCCTTGACCACATTTCAAAAGTTATAAATATAATATATATATATGCCAAAAGATAGTTTAAGATATCTTACCCAAGCGGTCCTTTAAATTTGATATTTCAACTCGTTCAAAAGGTATGTGACATTTGGATCATACGGTATACAAAATTTTTCATTATTTAATATGGTAAAATATTCCCAATATAGTCTTTTTATTTTGAATAACCCTATAAATATATTTCACTACAAAATATAGATAGCTACGTACTCTTATATTTCAATATAAAAGTAATCTTTGGAAAAGCTAATTCATAACAAGCCATCAAATCAGCTGGAATTAAAAAGAATTCATCTGCTAGAAATCTATTACAAAAATCATAATGGAATGTTAATATATTTTTCATTTGGATTTCAGTTTACATTTGATACAAAAGATCTCAATTATTATTAGTACAATAGATACCCAATTTTTATTACAGATTACACGGGTCAACACAAAACTTGACTGTGACTCTAAAGTATAAAATTTCGATAGGTTAGTTCGTAACTAAATGAAAAAAAAAATATATGGCATAAAAAAGTTTGCTTTTGTATTTAGAAATTATATAAAGTTAAATATTTCGAGAAAATTTACCACGATTTAAAAAAATTTAATATCATGATAATCAGCATAAAAAGAGATTTTAAACGAGCTATACATATCCTAAAATACCTTTTTTCTAAATGCCAATTTTTGCAAATTTGCAAATTAAAAAAAAAACGATTTCCGAATGCAAATCACTATTGTATTAAGCATAAAAAAACCTTTAAAATGACATTTAAAATGTCCTATTTTCTTGAATGCTTACCAAAGTCAGCATGTATTTCCGAATTTATACATAAAAAAATCAAATTAAAAAAAAGCGCCAGATTGGTATTTTTAAGTTTCACCCAAAATGTTTCTAGATGCAAGCCTAATCAATTCATAAAAAAATTTGGTTTGTCGAAAAAAAAAATTAAAAAGTTAAAAAACCATAGTGTTGTTATTTAACATGTAATAGTACAGTATGATACATATCTTGTTAAGAAAACTTCACATTTCAAGGCGAGAGATTATATTTGACCGATGGCCGAAGGCTGAGGTCAAATATAGATCTCAAGCCTTGAAATTATTTTTATTAACAAGATATGTATACTATTTTATTTACAATTATTTTGTATTAAAAATAAATACCAAGTTTTTGAATTTTAAAATCTGAAATGGTTAATTCATTGTGATCATGTCATGATTGACAATTACTGATTGACTTACATTTTTGCTTAGAATTAACACATAATCTCACAAAGAACACAACATTTAAATATTTACTGTTATGGCAATTTCACATAACAGCCTAATTTGAAACAGGGATGTCGATTTTTTACAAAAGAATCGATTCTAAGGATCGATTTAGAATCGAAACTAAAAAATCGATCCTAGAAAAAATCGGTTATAAAATAATCGATTTTTAAAGAATCGATCTTCGATTTTTTTTTTAATAATTGTGTAGTAGAAACCAAGCTTTAGAAATTTTGGAACAAAAAACAAGGTTCTCACCTTTGAAAAAAACTT
This sequence comes from Brachypterus glaber, assembly GCA_958510825.1. Lineage (NCBI taxonomy): Eukaryota > Metazoa > Arthropoda > Insecta > Coleoptera > Kateretidae > Brachypterus > Brachypterus glaber. The sequence continues at coordinate 21,527,183 of OY294052.1, read as the reverse complement.
TACCCCCGGCGGAAATTGACTGATAATTTGGTTCGATTCCATAAGATCGATTCAAAGGAAAAAGAGTCGATTATAGAAAAGATCGAAAGTAAAAGAATCGATTCAAAAACTCGATTAATTGTATTGAAAGAATCGATCTTCAAAAGAATCGATTTAAAATCGGCATCCCTGGTTTGAAACACAATATTTCTTCATTTTATCAGTTGGAATATGAAACCATATGTAGATCATAAATGGATGAAACACACTCTGAACTGCGTGTGGCGCCATCTAGCAACGAGAGTAAATTACATAAGCATGATTCCAGTCCTGGCATTTATTTAATTAAGTACTTTTTCTATTTTGCGACTCTTATAAGCTCATAATCACACGCATTTTGCGTGTTCTTATAGGCCCATAAGAGGTCTCTACTTTTTTTTCTGTTGGGTTGGCAACATACAAAAGCCTATCTCTTGACGTTTTGCGTGCAAATGTCGATTTTAAGTTTAATTTTTTACAAAATTTTGTGTTTGGGATTTTTTACCGTGTTAAAATTGTGGACTGGTTAATTGCAGTGAAAAAAGAAGAGATGACTGTAAAATATATCAAAATATCATTTGTTCTTAGAATTTTAAACATAGTTTAAACTGTAATGCAAACCCAAAACAAAAATCCCTAAATCAGTCATCAATTTAAATGTAAGTTTTTTAAATTTTAGAGCAAAATAGAAAAAATTGTATAAAGCACTCGTTTCATAACACGTTTTTAGAGCACTAGTACTTTAAAAAACTCGCCGCTCGTTTTCTAAACTTGTACTCGTGCGCTAAAAACGTATGTTATGAAACTAGTACTTTAATATACTATAAAATGGCCCATAAATTGGCTTTTTATAAACATAACCTAAAAATTAATTTTTTACTAATATTTTGTACTCTGCTAATACCTTACGACGCCACGACTTCTATAAACGAGTAGATGTATTTTCATAATAGCCAAGGAAGATTTATAAGAATAGCTTTTCAATGAATTTAAATATCAGGCGATATCGATATCAGGGCAGGCCGGGTTTGTTTTCTCTTGGTCAGTAATAAAAATTGTTAACTGCTTTTTAATAAATATAACAATACACTATTTTCTTAAACACTTACAGTGCAAGTAATTTGCTTATTGTAATATGATTGTGAATAAAATTGTTTTATCTTATACCTTATAAAGAGTGACCTCAAAGAAAGAGGTTTTTTAGCCTTTTTTTCAAACATCTGTAACTTTGATTGGAATTGATAAAATGTAACTTAAGTGCTCAAAATTTTTGTCTGGTCATGAACTTGTGCAAAAAGCGAGATTTATTGTTCTAGACGCTAAACATTCCCTTAAACAAAGGGTTTACTATGGGTACTTGAATTGAATTTTATACTCTAAACTTTTTCAGATTTTATTAAACATAACTGGCTGAATCTCTTTACTCCATTTTTTTTGAGATATTTTATGATTTACTACTTTTTTTGGTGCTTGGGGGTAGTTTAACCCTCTTTGTGGGAGTGGATTTTCATCAAATCTAAGGGTGATACCTCTTTACTTGTTTATGTTTCATATTACAGAAAAATGTGTATATCCCTTTAAAGAGGTTAAAAAATAAAAAAGTCAAAATATTTAAAAAACACATTTTTCTGTACATAAAAATATAAAAATTAAAAAAAAAAAACACGTAAAGGGGTATTACCACAAAGAAGGTTAAACTACCCCCAAGCACCAAAAAAAGTAGTAAATCATAAACTTATGTTTAATAAAATGTGAAAAAGTTTAGAGTATAAAATTCAATTCAAGTACCCATAGTTAACCCTTTGTTTAAGGGGGTGTTTAGCTTCTAGAACAAGAAATCTTGTTTTTTGCACAAGTTTATGACCAGACAAAAATTTTGAGCACATACGTTACATTTTATCAATTCCAATCGAAGTTACAGGTGTTTGAAAAACAGGCTAACTGTGCAGTAATTTTTTTAATTGCATTACATTTTATTTTGCCTTAAATTAAGAAAAGCTCTGTAGACGTCCTAGAAGTGTGTAAACTCCGCACAGAATCTATCTGAGTTGATGATCTTTGTTTTTTGTTTTATACACTGCCGCTCATTAAATTCCAGACACAATTAAAATTGTGGACTGGTTAATTGCAGTGAAAAAAGAAGAGATGACTGTAAAATATATCTCTCTCTTTATTTTTGGCCTTTCTAAAATATATCAAAATATCATTTGTTCTTAGAATTTTAAACATAGTTTAAACTGTAATGCAAACCCAAAACAAAAATCCCTAAATCAGTCATCAATTTAAATGTAAGTTTTTTAAATTTTAGAGCAAAATAGAAAAAATTATATAAAGCACTCGTTTCATAATACGTTTTTAGAGCACTAGTACTTTAAAAAACTCGCTGCAAGCATTTTTTAAATTCAAATATTTCGAAAACTAATTAATGGATTTGACTGATTCTTTTTTTGTTTTGAAGCTTAAACATTCTCTGCTTTTATTTGTTTTAAGAATGTTTAAATTTTTTTTTTTCGTATTAACAGCAACAAATAATGTACAACTATGTTTCTTAACCCATCTTCTAGGACTTGCATGGTACGCCACTGCAACTGTTTATCAAATTATTAAAGTCTTTCTTATTGCCGCAGTTTTAATATATTTTTTCTTTTTTATTTTTTTACTTTTTTACTTCTGGTTTAGGAGATATCAGGATTTTCCTGAAAGTTGTCATTTTTTCACTCAACTCAAAAAGTATCAGCAGAGTTTTTTATTTGAAGCTCATGTATTTTACTTCTTCTTCTACTCTCATATCTTTTACTTTTTCTTCTACAGTTTCTTCATCCCGGGCAACTTTTTATTTCCGTCTGACGGAGGCTTAACGGTGATATCGCAGAACTGCCGCCGGACGGAGTGACCCTATTTTTTCTTCTACTCAAGTCCAAACCCAATTTATGTTTTTGATAAACTTGATTAGAAGAAAAACGTACCTCGGTTAAGCTTCAAATTTAAAGCACATCATCAATCAAATTCATGTAGTACTTTTTAAGTTAACTGAAAAAATGACAACTTTCAGGAAAATCCTGATATCTCCTAAACCAAAAGTAAAAATGTAAAAAAGTAAAAAAGAAAATTTTAATTAAAACTGCGGCATTAAGAAAGACTTTAATAATTTGATAAACAGTTGCAGTGGCGTACCATGCAAGTCCTAGAAGATGGGGTAAAAAACATAGTTGTACATTAGTTGTTGCTGTTAGTACGAAAAAAAAAAATAATGATTCTTAAAACAAACAAAAGTAAAGAATGTTTAAGCTTCAAAACAAAAAAAAAAAAGAATCAGTCAAATCCATTAATTAGTTTTCGAAATATTTGAATTTAAAAAAAAAACAATTTTTTGGGTGTCCGGAATTTAATGCGCGGCAGTGTAGTTGCAGAATAAATTTAATTTCCTATCTTGTGTTTGAAATTCATTGTCAATCATTAAACATTATTTTGACATTTAAGAAATCATACAAATAATTTTTAAAAAGCAAGAATAAAATGCTAGAATTCTTCTACAAACTATAATTTTAGATATAACCCGCTCATATTATGTAAAATTTAATTTTAATAGCAGGTTATAAATAAAATTTTATTTTATTACAATAAAAAAAACATCACCTTTTAAAAACGTTTTTCGATAATTATTTGTGAAACGTAAAATGACAGTCAATTTATTCTAAATGTCAAAAATTATTAAAAGCACAATGGTCAATGAAAATATCACCAAAAGTCATATTTAAACCACTAATCATAGTTGCATTATCCAATTTTTTACTTAGATAGATTCTGCGCCGAGTTTATGACCTTTTTTTTCTTTTATGTGTGTAATTTAATTGACTCTAGTTTTAATTTAGGTCTCATCTTTCGTACAACAGTGTGGGAAATGGTAATGGATCTTTAACAAGCATTTGCACTAGTCAAAGGCATCAAAGCACTCAAACTCCTGAAAATATAGAGCGGGAAACTCGCAGTTGTACATTACGATGTCTTCGGTACCAATTGAACAACAAAACCTCAAATCTCAGCAATTTTAGGTAATCATTTAATATTTATCATTACATAGACAAAATAACAAACTAGAATGATTTTTGACCGTCTGCGCATAAGTATGCGTCCCGACATTGTTTCTTTAAATTAAAAAAAATAATATTAACAACTGTCACATAAATTTAATTATTAGTGAACTCGTTTTTTTGCAAATTTTTAAAGTATTTTGTAGTATTTATGTAAATTAATGCACTGTCTACAGCATAACTAAGTAAACAAGATGCATAGGTTGATATTTGTGCAATAAAATACATTTAAAAACCTAACGTAGATGCAAAACTGTGTTTTTGTCAGATGCAAAAGTCGGTATTTGCCGTCGTTCACGACGCTTCGTTTGGATCTGATACGCAACACGTGACACTAACTTTTTGCACTTTGTCTTCAATTATTTAATTTTAATTACTTACTAAATTACTTAATTATTATGGATTTATTTTAGTTTTTTGGTTAAAGATAACAACAGTACTTCTATAAAATTCTTGCATTTTTTTATTCTGTCATATTTTTTTTTAAACTTTTTAATGTAAATTTAATTTATTAATATTTTTACCATTTATACTAGTTTTTATATTTAATTATTATATTTTTAGATTTTAAGCTTTCACGGCCATTAAGATATAAAGAGTTTCTGAGTTTCAGATTAATCCCTGAAGATGTCTCTAGTAGTAAGAGACGAAACGTCGGAAAGTGAAAATCCATTAACACGGTCTAAACCCGAAAGTGAAAGTTCTTTATAATTATTATATTGTTTTAATAAAAGTCCAAACGTTGGCTTTATAATTTTGAGTTTTTTTCACTGAAACTCAGATTAATCCCTGAAGATGTCTCTAGTAGTAAGAGACGAAACGTCGGAAAGTGAAAATCCATTAACACGGTCTAAACCCGAAAGTAAAAGTTCTTTATAATTATTATTTGTTTTAATAAAAGTCCAAACGTTGGCTTTATAATTTTGAGTTTTTTTCACTGAAACTCAGATTAATCCCTGAAGATGTCTCTAGTAGTAAGAGACGAAACGTCGGAAAGTGAAAATCCATTAACACGGTCTAAACCCGAAAGTGAAAGTTCTTTATAATTATTATATTGTTTTAATAAAAGTCCAAACGTTGGCTTTATAATTTTGAGTTTTTTTCACTGAAACTCAGATTAATCCCTGAAGATGTCTCTAGTAGTAAGAGACGAAACGTCGGAAAGTGAAAATCCATTAACACGGTCTAAACCCGAAAGTGAAAGTTCTTTATAATTATTATATTGTTTTAATAAAAGTCCAAACGTTGGCTTTATAATTTTGAGTTTTTTTCACTGAAACTCAGATTAATCCCTGAAGATGTCTCTAGTAGTAAGAGACGAAACGTCGGAAAGTGAAAATCCATTAACACGGTCTAAACCCGAAAGTGAAAGTTCTTTATAATTATTATATTGTTTTAATAAAAGTCCAAACGTTGGCTTTATAATTTTGAGTTTTTTTCACTGTGTTCTTAAAAGCAAGATTAAAATCAATATATAATACATAAAGAACAAGAAAAAGAATTTAAATCAAATCAAAAATAAACTTATGAGCGGTTTTCATGTTTTTCTTAAAATCACTTATCCTGCAATCACAGTTCTGCATCTAATATACTCAAACATCTAAAAATGGTTAGTTTCGAATATATAGGAAATGCGCCTAATTTCGGATGGTTTCCAAATTTCGGATAGTAGTGTATTTAAGATACTGTCTGCAAAGGTAAACAGAAACCTACTTTTATGTAAAGCCAAAAGTCAAACTAAATCCGTCCTGTAATATGATAACGGTAGAGCTTCTCCCCTTTAAATGGCAGCACAAATCGTTTATATTGCAAATGGCAGTTTTGTGCTCAGTTGCATTATTATGCTTGTTTATTTTATAAATAATCGTTATAAAAGTTCGTGATTCTGTCTTGGGTAAGTTATGATGTTAGTTAAGTTGATCCACTATTCATAATTAAGCAATTTGAAAACGTAAACATTCTACAAATTTCTAATCTAAAAAGCAGAAAGTTGCCTAATTTCGGATAGACCATTTTTGTGCATTTGATTCCCAATTTCGGATATCCGCAAGGTAACTATTATTCAGGATAACCAACCATTAATTATTTTTTTTTTATAATGATACAACAAACTAAGATAAACAATTTTGAAAAAACGAAAATTACCTAAGAAACTAAGATATTCGAAATTGGGAATCTAAAATTATAGTTCCTATAGTATTTCGTAGAAAATCGCTTAATGATTAAATTACGTCTTAAATGTGAAGGAATAACAAGAAACATAAGCAATGGGATCCAGATCTACTCTTGAAAAAATTTTTTCGGATATGTCCGAAATTAGGAGCCCTTTTTCAAATGCACAAAAATGCGCTGATTTTTTTTAACCGTGTTTTTTGGAAAAAATAAACTGTAATAAAATTGCTTTTATAATAAATCATGGTTCGCTATAATAAGTTGTATCTGGTTATATAAAAAAAACATCAAAAAGTAATACAGAGTATTAAATATTGAATACATTGTAAATGGTATCCGAAATTAGGCGACTTTCCTCTAGGCCTGGTAAAATGCCAATCTAACGCTAAATTGTAACTATAAGAACAAGTAATTAACTGTGAATTGGAAGAGAAACTTAAATTATCTGTGATAGAAAATTGGATGCTAATCTACAGACTGCGCCATTTATAACAAAAGAATATATTTTTAAAATACCGTGACCGGGGGATACTTTGATCTGTGGGGTAAACTTTGAACAAATGCATTACTTTATTTACATTCATTTAATAACTTTATTAACATTTTAAAGTAAAACAATTTGATACCCACTGTTCTTTAGATACCTATGGTCTGTTTCATCAAGCAAGAGAGTAAATTAAAAATCGCACAGTAAATATTTTTAAAACAGGTTTGAATAGTATATATTTGTGTATAGAATATAGTTATGTTTTATAAAGTAAACTACGCAGTATATTTGTACATCCAATATTCGAATCTGTTTTGAAAATATTCACTGTGCGATTTTTAATTTACTCTCTTGCTTAATGAAACAGACCATAGACGTATATATTAGTACTTTTCAACATGTTATGTTGGTATTTGCGATTTTTCAGTATAGATTAAAATCGGTGTTCAAAAACCCCAAATTTTTGGTAAGAAAACTTTTACCTAAAATATAATGATATTAAATGATTTATTTAATGAAGCCTATTAATGCTTTAACCTTACTGTTTTGCAGCACTGCTAGAATATTATATTTATCAACAGGGCCGGACCGAGCCAGCCCGCGCCCCGGTAAAACTTTTTACCCGAGCCTTCCATTTTTCCAAAACATAATTGTCCCTTGCAGGTCCGCAGCTAAGGCACATGTACGCTGGGGGGCTGAAGTGGCGCCCCTATTCAATAACCAAGTTAGCCCCGCAGGCGAATTTTTTTACGAATTGTGTTAATTTCTGACTTTTTAAATTTCATATCTTAAACTCAAGTTTTACAGTCTCAAATTAAAAAAAGAAAGTCTTAGCGCCGCAGGCGAAAACTTTTACAATTTTAATAGTCCATTTTACTTTAAATTTTAATTTTTTTAAAAAAAATGCAAGCTTTGGCGCCGCAGGCAATTTTTTACGAATTTGAGTCCACTTTCAAAAAGCTCTGAATATTTGCTCATTTTGACGCTTTTTTTTTGGGGGAGTATACATAAATAAACTGTTTATTGTTTATTGTAAACTTCCGACGCTGGCTCTCCCTCGAACCCGGGCCCCGAGTAATCTGCACGCCCTTGAATCCGGCCCTGTTTCTCGCTATAAACATGTATTTAAAATTATGCTGAAGCTAACATATCATTGAATAAGCGTGAAAAACTCCTTATCCCTATACCTAACTTTGAACAGATATAATTTTTTCTTTTTTTATTAATAAGATGTAGATATTAAGTGGCCATACCTGGACATAGCTAAAGTTGCCTTATACATAAAAAAACAGTTAAAACAGTAGGATTACGGCAATATTACTAGTTATTTAAATATTAAAAAAAGGATCCCCCACTCATGGTACATAAAAAAAGTTATGAAATATGGTAAAAATTTTGTTTTTGTTTCCAATATGACATATTCATGTTTTATTCGCTAATAGTGTTTTAGTGACTTGCCAACGCAAACCAAGAGTTAATCCTGTTAATATGACCTCTACACATTACAAAATCGGTAAAATTTATGCTGCTCGCTTTTGGAAGAAAATCGACTTTATTCCTCAGATATACTGGACTTAATATTAAAAAATATATATAAATTGTTTTATATTGATTTAATAAAAATACTAAATAACTTGTCCTATATCGATTGCGTAGAATGAAAAGCTCGTATATCGGTTTTCAATAAATTTGACATTAAATGTCTTTGTCAAAACTTAAAAATGTAGGGGAGATTATATCGCCATGTGCATATTTTTTTCTTGTAAGCCCTATTTTTCAAAAATAAATATATTTTACTTAAAATTTTGTCAGTATTCAAATTTGCTTTACATTTTGCTTTCCACCAAAATCTCGGAATACCTACTGTCCGAGAAGTAACTGGAAAGCAGTCCTTGGATTGGTAAAAGAATCATGTTTTGTATTGCCTATTTTTGCATTTTATGGCTTTATATGCAAAAACACATTTAAGTAAAAAAATCTGTCAATTAACTTTTATTGGACGGGCAAAAATTCAATGATTTTTAACATTGCTTTTGCTTAATAAAGTTTAGATATAATATTCGTTAAAGACGCCACCTTGGTTTTGATTTTATTTATCGGTAATTAAAAAATTATATGTGATCTCATCTCCCCTATAGTATAAAACTATTGACGTTCACAATCAATGTCAGTTTAAAAATTCAATATGTCAAAAAAATATCCGAGCTTTTCATTCTACGCGATCGATATAATTTTTGGAGTAATTGGTAATTAATTAAGTTTTATTATTATTATTTTCAGAGACCTAGTTTCATAATAATTTTATTTGGTTTTAGTTTTATCATAAATAATTTTTATGGTCTCTTAAAAGTCAACTGCTGTTGCATTATTAGAATTATTATATTATTCATAAATAAACTACTTATATTTTCAACAAATTTATAGGGCGTGGCATATACTTAATAAAAACTTTTCGCAAAAAAAATTAACCGACTTCTATGTCTCTAAAAAGTAAAAAATAAAAAATACATAGGTCGGTGCCAATTTCACCATTCCCTAAATTAATTACTAACAATTATTTTTTTATTATTTTATTATTGTTTGCTGTGAAATTCGCACCGGCCTATTTTTTACTTTTTAGAGACAGAACTTTTAGATTTGTAACGTCATCTAAGCTAAATTATAGTGATCCTTCCATCTCGGCAAGCTGCTGACGTCACAACGCACTAACAGTGCGATAAATTTCTAAAAAATAAAAGTAATATTTTTATTTCAGCGCCCAAGAGTCCAACCAACCTTATTTTAAACGAAATACTAAAGAAAATCTTCTTACACTTTAAGCGTTCAGTAATAATTAATTACGCCTTATGGTAGAAAAACAAAATTTATCATTTTCTCTTGGTATTTTAATATTACAGGTCAAAGGAATCAAGTTTAGCGGCGTTTAAAAGATTTTCAGTTTGCCGTAATATTTGAGTGACCCCTTAATCATGTATCCGGCTTATCCGAGTTATCCGATATTTCTATAAAAACTTGGTTTGGACCAAATTAAGCCGGTTTTAAGTGAAATTGCGTTAAAACGATTAGAATTATCCGGCTTACCCGGCATTATCTGAGCATCAAATTAAAACGGGACCACCTCATGAATGTCCTCTTTAAGTTGCAAAAGGTTTCATAAAATTCCGTTCATCCATTCCAAAGTTATGCGGGAACAAACATAAAAAAACAAAGTCACACGTCGAATTGATAACCTCCTCCTTTTTTGAAAGTCGGTTAAATATAAATCAATTCCTTTAAAAAAACAATTTTTTGTTATTGTTTTCTCTAATTTTAAGTAGATAAAACGCAATATATTGTAAAGAACAAGATCATATACCAATAAATTTCTTTATCAGAAAAATTACTTGCCATCTCAATTATTATACAAGATTAATTTCTTACGAAAACAATAAAACAATCATTAATTATCTTTTTTTTTTTGAAAATCCATATTTCAGAAGAATATAAATGGGTGTAATAGAATTCCATTTACCAGCGCTTTCATATCTTTTAAACAAAGAATCTTCATTAATAATTATTAATCTGCGTCCAAGAAACTAATGTTATAGACTAAAAGACAACCAATAATGTAAGCAAAATTCGAGAAAAATTATAATTTTAATATATTATGAGTCATAATTTTTGACGAAACCAAATTATTATGACTTTACAAAAAAAATATAAACAATATAATATATTAGTTTAGGAAATTTATTTTTTCTACGAACGTGCGGAAAGTTGTCTCTCTCCGCACGCATATGCGTGTGGAAAGAAGGTCTTTTCCGAAGGCATGATTATTTCCTAAAAACAAGTAGCTTGATTATATACAAACGTATAACATTATTGGTTAAGGCACTTGTTTCCATGGCGACCGTTCAACATAATAGCTAGTTTGTTCGTGTCATTGTGTTGTCAATTTTAATTGTAAATTTTTTATAAAAGAAAATAAAGATGAAGATAAAATGTTACCTGAAGGAATAATAGAAATAATAAATGCAAATGATAACTGCAACAAACTTATCATTAATATCACCGGCACACAAAAAAAAAATGTCTGTACACCGGGCGCCACCTATCTACGGGCATGTTTTTCGACCCGCTGAATACGAATTTCAAGTCAGTTTAGGCCGTCCAGCCTTCAATTTCGAGTAAATTGCAAAAAAACCCAAAAAATGGCGAAAATTCGATGTTTTGGCAAGAAAAAAAATTTTTTACTCGAAATTGAAGGCTGGACGGCCTAAACTGACTTGAAATTCGTATTCAGCGGGTCGAAAAACATGCCCGTAGATAGGTGGCGCCCGGTGCACCGGCACACAAAAAAAAAATTGTCTGTACACCGGGCGCCACCTATCTACGGGCATGTTTTTCGACCCGCTGAATACGAATTGCAAGTCAGTTTAGGCCGTCCAGCCTTCAATTTCTAGTAAATTGCAAAAAAACCCAAAAAATAGCGAAAATTCGATGTTTTGGCAAGAAAAAAAAATTTTTACTCGAAATTGAAGGCTGGACGGCCTAAACTGACTTGAAATTCGTATTCAGCGGGTCGAAAAACATGCCCGTAGATAGGTGGCGCCCGGTGTACAGACAATTTTTTTTTTTTTTGTGTGCCGGTGTATTCAATCAAAATAGAATTGGTAATAACTAATGTTAGATTCTTTTCAATAATTGTTAAAACTGTTTAATATCTTAATTCTGTCTTGTTATTCTTGTTATATTTATTCACAAAATAATAAAAAAAAAATTCTTAATTGTTAATTGATTTTCTATTGGAAACATACACGGTGTCCCACGGTAGACAAATCAGTCAAATTGTGGCGTTATTATCAAAGCTATTAAAATATATTTTTTACCAGTCAATATAGACCTAGTTACCTTCAATTTACGCCAGAAAAAAGTGTTGTACTTTTTTCTGTTTTTAGGCTAGAGCAACAAACAGAATTTTTTTTTAGCATAATAACATTTTTTAACGCCAAAATTTAAAAAAATAATATCATTTCTTTATCATATGATAGTTTTTTTTACTAAAAACAATAGTTTTCTATTAAATTTTTAATTTTAGAAAACGGTAAAAAATGGTAAGTGCATTATGGAATGACCCCGCTAATGTAAAAGAGAGGATGCTATGAAAATAAATGTTTGCAAATATGACGTTCACGATAAAAATAAATGTCAAATCTAATGTTATAAATTAGATTTTTACTTAGACTTAGTAAGGACCTTGTGGACTAGGGTATTTTATACTACAGAGTGTATTACTTAATTACTAATAAATTTTGATTTTTTGCGCTCAATCAAATTTTTTAATTGGTATGTATGGATTAATCTTAGATTAATCTTAGCAGTTTTTTTTACAAAGTCAAGTCTATATCATAATGAAAGTATTGGTAAAGCAAGTTATTATAAAACCTATTGGACAACTTATGATAAAACATGTTTTATAATTATGAGATTTTAAAAAACATAATTAATTAGCTTGTAAAGAACCCCCTTCCCTCGCAGTTTCATGAAGTTGCAGCTGGTTCATATTAGCAGGGCCGGATTCAGGGGGGTGCAGGGGGTACAGATTACCCGGGGCCCGGACTCGAAGGGGGCCCGGCGACAGAAGTTTTTAATAAATAGTTTATTTATTTATACTCCCCCAGATCGATAAGGCGTCAAAATGAGCAAATAAGTAGATCTCGTTCATATTAGCAGGGCCGGATTCAGGGGGGTGCAGGGGGTACAGATTACCCGGGGCCCGGACTCGAAGGGGGCCCGGCGACAGAAGTTTTTAATAAACAGTTTATTTATTTATACTACCCCAGATCGATAAGGCGTCAAAATGAGCAAATAAGTAGATCTCGTTCCAAATGGGCAATAGAAAAAATTTCGCCGCGGCAGCGCTTAAGCCTTTTTGGATTTTTGTAAAAAATAATAGTGCACTGTTACTAGTGTTTTAAAATTTGTAAAAAAATTCGCCCGAGGCGCTAGGGCTAATTTACCTACGTATTTTTTTTTAGTTCAAGCTTGCAAAAGCTTAAAATTTGTAAAAAAATTGCCTGCGGCGCCAGAGCTATCAAAATTGAAAAAAATTTCGCCTGCGGGGCTAAGACTTTATTATTTTTTACATACTTAAGCTTGCTGAACTATGAAAATAAAACAGTCAGAAACTAACATAATTTGGAAAAAATTTCGACTGCGGCGCCTAGTTAATGAATGGGGGCGCCGCTTCGGCCCTCAGTGCCTTAGCTGCAGGCCTGCATGGGACAATTATGTTTTGAAAAAATGGGGGCCCGAGTAAAAAGTTGCACCGGGGCCCGGGCTGGCTATGTCCGGCCCTGCATATTAGGGTCACTTCATCTAGTCCTACTTCGTGCTTTTGTTCTTAGTCGTTTTGTTTTTTTGAACAAAACCAGACCAAAATTAGACCAAATACAGAAGAACAAAGGAAAAAAACTGTCATTATGGGCAATTTAGTCAATTAATTTATTGTTATGTAATTAATTACGTACATTTTGGTTGGAATTAAAAGTTAAATGATACTAAGAATAATTCTCATAAGTTAAAATATCAAATTGATTGTTATTATTAATATTATTTATTAATATGCGAAACGCAAGACGTATTTATGATATTTAAATTAATTAACTCATCCTTGTATCAAATTCCATACATCTACAAAATATTACGCCTTTCTAGAATATTTTCAGTGTTATTAGAATTGTTTTGTACAATATTTCAAATAAATCCATGTTAGTCCTTAGGTTTTCCCAAATCACTCCTGTTCTGATGAAAAAAGGTCAAAATTACGCATCTAACTTCAGAGAATCATGGGAATATAAATGCCATTTCACAAAATCTATTATTAGCAAATAATTCTAATTCTTTGCGAGTCTTCCACGATTCAAATGGATTCAAATCAAGCAGAAAGTTAATAAATTTAAATAATTTACTATCATTGGGGAACTTTTCTACTATTCTTCTCGTTGTTTCTCTTAAATTTCAAGCACATTCTCCATAAGTTAAAATAATTTCTTTCTTTACTTCTAAAGTTATCATTTTGGCATTCAAAACTTGGTTTTATAAAAATCTTGCTTTGTTAATTTTTTGATTATAATGTAAAATCAAATTTGACATTTATTGTCATCATATACGACTTATTTAAAAAATTTAATTTCAAGGCATCCTACTCTTTTGCCATAGCGGGGTCATTCCATTATGCAATTGCCCTTTTTTAAGGTTTTATAAAATTAAGAATTTAATTCGAAAACTATTGTTTTTAGTGAAAAAAACTATCATATGATAAAGAAAAATTGTTACTTTTTTAATTTTGGCATTTGAAAGTATTGTTATGCTTTTAAAAGTGCATGTGTGGAGCTCTAGCTCAAAACCAAAAAAGAGTAGAAAACTTTTGTTTTGGGTCAATTGAAGATAATTAGGTCCATATTGACTGGTAAAAGTTTCATGTTGATATCTTTGTTAATAACGCCACAGTTTGACTGATTTGTCTACCGTGGGACACCGTGTATATAAAAATAAAATTTATTCAATTAAGTATACTTATATACACATACACTTATATACTTGTATAAAAGCAAATTTTATTTTTAACTCGCTTGTAGAAAAAATATTGTTTCTAAGGCATGTGTAAAGAGCCTTTTCCGCACTCGGTTGCTTGCCTAAACTCGGCTACGTCGGTCAGGCAAATGCAGTCTATTGCGGAAAAGAGCCTCTTTCCATACTTGTTAGGCAAATAGCTATTACATATGAGGGGTTCAGAGCAGAAGTAGATCAAGTCCTTATGGACTTTTTCCACTTCTGCTCTGAACCCCTCATATGCTAAGTCTAATATCAATACTCTGTTACTAGAAACAATAATTATAATTATATTATTACAATGTGTAAAGTGAAACTTTTGTTCTAAGCTAGTAACGTTACTATGATAACACACTAAAAAAAATAGTGTAATATTTTACACTCGCTTAACACTCAAACTGGTACGTACCGTAATCTGGGGTGAAGCGGACCACAAGGGTTGAATCGAATTAAAATACAATGTTTTAAATATTTACGTGTCACGCATAACTCTACTCTTCGAGACCAACAAAACTGTTGAAACATCTAGCACGCACCGGCAGTGGTTAATATTATAGTTTTTTTTTGTGTTAGGTTATCGTTTATCGTACACGAAAATCGAATTTTAAAGTAAAAAGCCGATAATTCACAAAGACCAAAAACAAACTGTTGGGGTACAACAAAAGTGGAATAATTTACATTGGGGTAGTTAGCATATATATTTAAAACTGTCTTTTAACAAAATACATACACTTAAATTATTTTAATATATGGTTTGTGCTTCTCTGTTTTTTTTTTTTAACAAAAGTACATCTCGTGGGGTAAAGCGGATCACTGTATGTTTTAAAATAGGTATTGCCAAGATAGACGATGAACATATGAGCTCGATAGTAAATGTACAGTGAACGTTCTATGGAAGAAACCTACATGAAAATAAGTGTTTTTCGTATACCCAGATGTCACCGATGTTTCTGTGGTCAAGAAGGATCTAAAAAGTCCTAAAAAGTTGAAGAAAAATTATACAGAAGAGGAAAATATATTTTCAGAAATATTTCTACTCTACTCTAGAATAAATGACTAAGCTAAAAAATTATTAGAAAAATAATTCTTACCTACTGTATGTATTATTTTTTTACCAAAGTACAAAGAATGTGATTTTTTTTATTTATAGGCATTGAATACATTTTTGTTTCTAGTTCTATACTTTGAGAATACGCTTTTCATTCATAGACTGGAACTATGTTTAGTTTTTTTATATAGACAATTTAATTGTCGTTTAAATAAAAATATTTTTTTATTGTTGATTTAACACGCTCTTTAGGCCTACAGGCAGGCCTATTATCGGGTTTAATTGTTTTTTGATTAATTTGGTTTTCCATTAGAACGATTTTTTGGCTAAACAAGTAATTGATCCGCTTCACCCCCTTCATCGGGTGAGGGGGATCAACCTTTAATAAAGAAAAACTGAAAGAAGTGATGAGCTGAATTTTTCTCGAAATGTTAAACGTATAGCTAAATAGTAAGCTTATAAAATTTATTTTTTTCAAATTTTTTGGTAAGTAGATACATTTAAATATTTAAAGAAAACTGATATTTTTGATCCGCTTTACCCCAGATTACGGTATTTATTACACAAGAGTGTAAATATTATTTCCGCCGCAGGTGGTTAAAAACAGTGATAAACTTACCATACATTCAAATATTTTTAACAAGCTTTAGTGTATAATTTACCATTTAAAATTCAAAATTTACACCCAGGCAAACAGTTTTAGCGTTATTTCATGGTAAGCTATGAGTGTAAAAATTCGGTTATTTTACCACTCGTAAAATGTTTTGTTTTTTAAATGGTTCCATTTTTTACTGTGTATGAACGGAAAAGTTTGAAAGACATTGACAAGCTTGGTTACTTAGTTTTAGAAGCCTATTAAAGGCTATTATAGGCTATTATAACTTCCCTTTCAAAAGCTTAATGTGTAAACGAGAAAATTTCAAAATTCTATGGAAAAATTCTTCTATTATAAAAATTAAATAACGTTAGTATATTTTACTTTATAACAATTATATTATGTAAAATGTTTGTATTCTATGTAATTTTTTATTCTTTTTCAGGTTGTTGAAGAGAAAAAGCATGACTGCCAACTCAGTGGCCACTGAACAAAAAGCAACCAAAGTTCTGGGATTGGTATTTTTCACATTCGTATTTTGCTGGTCTCCTTTTTTCATACTGAACATAATTTTTGCGGCGTGCCCCACCTGCAAAGTACCGGACCACGTTGTTGTTGTGTGTTTATGGCTTGGTTATGTCAGCTCGACAATTAACCCTATCATCTATACTATTTTTAATAAAACGTTTCGGGCTGTGTTTATCAGACTTCTTCTGTGCAGATGCCAAAGGTAAATTTTATACAAAATAATACCAAAACTTGACACCTAGACTTATACTGCCTTGCTTAACTAGAAAGCATCAGAGTTGACGTTAAAACGTTACTATGGGACTGTTTTCTACTTAAGGATGGCAGTATAGAACTAAGGATATTATTGCATCCCTAGAAATCTCTTCCTGTTAATAAAAATATATGTTACATTGGAGTACACGGCAGGCCTTAAATACTTTTAAATAAAAAGTCAAGCACCATCAATTTTTTTTATTCATTTTTTTATAGACCTAAACTAAATAAAAAACACATAAATTAAAATAATCGTTAGAGAACTTTTAAAAAAAAATCCAAAGAATTTTTTTTTTCTTATGGTTTTAACAACTAAAATTGGTTAATTCCCGAAATTGTGTATGGTTACTATTATATTCCCTAACAGCTATTAACAGTCTGTTGGCATATAGTTTATTATTTTTAGGAACTTTATACTTAAATCATACTGGCGCAAAATCATGGTGAAGGGATTCTATAGCTTGCTCACTGTAGAAACCCAGACAAAATTGTTCCTCTTCACAAAACTGTTGAACGTGATAAAAAACCGCGTGTACTTTAGGTGTTACATATATATTTAAACTCAAGTAACTTTCTCTAAATTCAGAAATACTTTTTACAAACCTTTATCAAAAAAGCAATCATATAGCCCAGTATATCATATAATATGACTTCTTTTGTACTCATATGATATAGGTACGCCATTTTTTAATATTTTATATTTTAATCACGGAGATAAAAAAACATTTTAGACATGGAGACAAAAAAGCAGTTTATTATACAAATTATTCCTTTACGCATGAAGAAAACCATTCAAGCACATATCCCTGTAACTGGTAATTTGCATAATATAACAACGATTTAGTGAAATTTACTTATTTTGTTTTTTAATATTTTATTTTTTTATGCAAACAATCTCCCATATAGGTTTTATTATCCCATAAATTATGTAAATCAGAGGGATTAGCTAACTTCAATATTGTCGAATGACTCAACTTGAATCAACAACTTGAAAAACGCCACGTTTTATAAAAACTTTTTTTTTTCGGTTTATACGTTCCTTATTCTACGCCACTGACTTTTTTTATTCTAATGAACGTCTTAGTAGATAGCATAGGTCTTCAAATAAAGAAGTATAACGTAGATAAGAATCTTTAGCATTAATTTTAGAAAACAAATTTTTTTATATTTTTTTTTATTTTTTTTTTCGATTTTTTTTTTAAGTGCTCTAACGATTATTTTAAATTTGGTTTTTTTTGTTTAGGTTAGGTCTATAAAAAAATGAATAAAAAAAAATTTTTTGACTTTTTATTTAAAAGTATTTAAGGCCCAGCGTGAGTAATATAGTAGTGTGCTCCATCTAGTAAACCAATAAATAAATATGTACCTCCAAGATTACTGTTATTTATTAAATCAATAAAATAACTACTCGTATTGAATTAGGTATTTCGTGGCATGTTGGACATGTTCGAACATTAGGCCATTAGGAAAATACTGTGCTGATGATATCAAATAAGGCTGAAACAGTGCTGTACACGGTTTTCCGTCTAATTTTCTATGTCCAACATGCCACGAAATACATAATTCACAACTCATATTATTCCTTAATACTAATTTAGTAAATAAAACTAATTCAATTAAAATAATTCTGACATTTTATTGGTCAAATTCATATCCAGGAAACCAAAAGACGTCTTTTTGACGTCAATTATTGGACCCTAACTGACCTACATGACGTCATATTATGACTTCTTGCTGTCATCCCAGTAACGTGTACAAGTCACAGCCCAGGGACGTAACATTTCTGACGTTATAATAACGTCAGAAATATGACTTAAGAATAACGTGTTCAACATTGTATATCTCTCCAGTTAATAGTTATTATGGTATGAAAGAATAAACTAGGATTTTTCCCATTGGAAAATTAACCCACAAGGCTGAACGCGGAGTGGGTTAATTTTAGAGAGGGCAATATTATAATATAAGATCCTATAACACGATTTCATAGAAAATTTCTTGCCACATGCATAGAAAATCCATACCTACTAATCCGATGATGTACACTTGAATCCAAAAAAAAAACGCAAGATTGAAAATTTATTGTATAAATTAAATAACTGTTTACAAACAACGCAATTGTAAATATTTATTTATTTATTTATTTATTACATCCAACAGTACATGACCAATTACAGGATGAGTCACAAAAGAAAAAAGAGATAAAAACAAAAAAAATTAACATCTAAAACTAAATTAAACACTATGAGCAGCAAGTACTAAAAATACAATAATCAAAATAGTTAACAGAAGGTACACCGAAAGTGTACACTGAAAGTGTACAGTACAAAATTACAAATATGCGCAATTAATCCAAGTTTAATTGGCGATAAACGGATTTAATACTGCTTATAGAGCAGGAGAAAATATCAATTTTAGACTGAATGGTATTATAATTTGAGCACATATTATATATTGGCGAGTTTTTTAATAAGTTAGTCCTAGGCTTTGGTAGGTAAAAAGTATCATTTGCACGTGTCTTCGCGGGTACATGTAAGCTGACGAGTCTTAAAAGTTCAGAGCAGTCTATTCTGTAATTCAAAAGTTTGTATAAAAATAATACTAAGGAAAGTGCCCTTCTATTTTGAAGACTAGTCGAGTTAAATCTGCGCAAGAGAAGTTTATTATCAATACCTACCGGCGGGTAAACACCATCTACTTTAAAAGTTACAAATTTTAAAAATTTTCTTAAAATGTTGTCAATGTTATCAATTTGATATTGATATTTAGGGCACCAAATAATGCTTACATATTCCAGTTTAGGTAAAACAAAAGTATTAAAAAGCGTAAATAAAAGTGTTCTATCACTGAATCCATAACAGTTTCTGATAACAAAACCAAGGCTGCGATATGCTGAAGATACTATATTCTCAATGTGTAAGTTAAACTCTAATTTACTATCGAATGTCACACCCAAATCCTTAATTTCAGTTACCCTCATAATAGATTTATCTTGAATTTGATAGTCGAAAAAAATTGTGTTTAGCTTTCTAGTAAATGAGATTATTTTGCATTTAGAGACATTAAGAGGCAATTTATTTTTTTCACACCATTGAATTAAATTATTAAGAGCAATCTGGAGATCTATACAATCTAGTATGCTATTTATTGTCAGGTAGAGCTTTGCATCATCAGCAAAAGCCAAGCCGTACACAAAAACAAGATTAAATATTGTGTTAATAAATATAAGAAAAAGAAGGGGTCCCAAAATAGATCCTTGTGGAACTCCTGAGGTAGCCAAGAAAAAATGTGATTTTGCACCGTGACATATAGGTACCTTTCTAGCAAATATGAAATAAAAAAATAAATAAGTGGAATGGAAAAGCCCATATCATACATTGCCTGTAAGAGAATAGGGTGTTTAAGTACATCAAAGGCCTTAGAGAAATCAGTGTGGATTACGTCAACTTGCCCCCCATTGTCAAGAGTGTCAGATATATATTGGGTAATACAGCAAAGATTTGTTGCAGTTGACCTTCCCTTTAAGAAACCGTGCTGTTTTTCAGATGTTATGTTTGCATAACTTAATTTGTGGAGAACAATCTCAAACACCTTGGCAAAATTGGATATTATCGTAATGGGACGATAATTTTCCACATATTTTTTGTCTCCCTTTTTAAAAACTGGAACAATTTTTGCTAGCTTCCACATCTGAGGGAATTTACAACATTTTAAGGACATATTAAAAAGACAGGTTAAAGGAAAGGACAGAACCGGGGCTCAGTCCTTAAGTAAAAAGGACGGGATATTAACAGGCCCAGCAGTAAGTTTCGCTTTAAGCCGTTTTAAAGCAGACAGTACATCAGATTCCTGAACTTTGGTTATAGTAAAAAAGTTATTATTGCAACTTTCAAATTTAAATTCCTCAGGTTTACTTGGCTCTCCATAGGATTTTTGAAAAAATGAAGCAAAAGCATTTGCAATGCTTTGAGGGTTATCATGCTCAATATCGTTGTAAAAAAGCAAATCAGGAATATTACCCGAGGACCGCTTCGAGTTTACATATGACCAAAATTTATTGGGATCACTTTTTATATCACGTTCTATATTTTTAAGATGGGCCCTATAAGAGTTATGTAGGTCATTTTTAATTTTTGATCTCAAAATTTTAAAGTTTTCAAATATATTATTTTTTGGAGTTTTTCGATACGATTTCCAAATTAACAATATTTGTTAAAATTATTTATAATAGTTATAAAGTAATAGGAAATGCATCAATTAAATCTTAAAATCCTTTTATACTATAAAATAATCAATAAAATTGACATTTTGGCATATTTAAAACTTGCATTTTTTGTTAGCAGGCTAACTATAGTCGTTATAGTACTGTTTAGTTTACATAATTCCATAAAAAGACTCCATAAAGTCAATCTTTAATTAATATATAGAATTTAAAACTTTTTTTAGTGGTAGAAAACAATATGTGGCGTCACCTATACCCTCAGCATTAAATTGACGTCCCAATGACGTACAATTTTGATGACCTTAATATTTGACCAAAAACTGACGTTTTGTCGACGTCTGATATGCGTCGTGTGTATGACGTCCCAAATACAAACTAAAACTGACGTCTATAATAGTTCGGGGCGTCATCTGGTTTCCTGGGTAGTGAGCTGACTGGGTAAACTATTCTTTAATCAGCAACATAAAATATTTGTTTTTTTATCTAAAAAAAACTAAAAAGTCATGATTCTTTTAATAAAATTAAGAAATTCTTGATCCTTAATCATATTGGAGTTGATTTAAATAAACCATAGAAAAAATGTTATCTCTCCAAAATATAAATTTATTGTCTATTAAACAAACATTACAGCGACAATTGTTTCGACTTTTTTAACATAAAGTCATTTTCAAGCTACAAATAATGAAAAATTATGTTGAAAATGGTACAATTCCTTTTAGAAATACTTACTTTTTAAATTTATAAACAAATTAACTTGAGTATACATTATTAGAAACGTCAGACTAACCTTAACTATATTATTTTTATAAAATCTTAAAAATTTAAACAAAAAGAAAACTACAATAAGTTAAAATAAAATAAATTAATGAAATCTAAAATTTAAAATTGAATAAAAATCTGGGACATCTATCATAAACTAAACCAAACTATATTTCAAACAGACTAAAGAAATTATCTTTAAACTGCAAAAAAGTAGTTAAACATAAAAAAGGGAAAAGATTAATTTATATTTAACTTGGTAATTGTAATAAAATTAGAGAGGTGGCAGCAAATTCATACCCAAAACTCAAAAACAAACTGAAAATGAACGAAATTTTGAAAAGGTTATTAAACTAAATATTTATTCCAAAGATTAATGCTCTGTAAGGGGACAAGCAACAATCTCCGGTCTAACATTTAAAACATTATTGTAAACATAAATTTTTAAAAAATCTATTTGTACAAAATGGCGAATTGTTCTAGCATATCTGTAACTCTATCATTCCTAGAAATATGCAAAACACTTACTTCATTTTTATAGTCATGTTTGTTGCAGAAAACATGGTTGGTAAAGTTGGACTTATAGACAATAAATTTATATTTTGGAGAGATAACATTTTTTCTATGGTTTATTCTTTTAATAGCAGATAAAAACACTCCACCTTCATGAAGCTTTAGTGTTGAATGTTTATGAAGTCTGCTTTTCAAGTTCTTGTTCAAAATTAAAGTTTTTGCGGAGGAAACTAAAACTCTATGGCTTGATTGTGCTTTTTCTTATCTAATTTGTATTGTGTTATATTTTTTTAGACTAACTAGACCAGTGAGATACCAGTCCGTAAACGAAAACAGGGTTGCTCCAACGAATGTATGTCCCCCCAAAAACATGGCTTTAAATGTGGCGATGCAAGAAACTCCTCTTCTAAATACAGTCTCTTCACAGTCTTTTTATCTAATAAAAACACCTTCGAAATATAGACGCCCAGTACAAAGTTTATACGAGGACCATGATTTTTAAGAATAAAAAAGTAGAAGCCTGTAATTTATCAAAAAAGTAATGTACAGATAATTCCGATATAAATACAGGGCTAATCAGATATAAGTTCGAGAAATTTAAATAGCAATTCTACGTTAAAAAATATGAAAAAAAGTTCATATAAAGGTTGGTCCGGAAATGAGTCCTAAGGGAGCTACGGCTCTTTAAAATTACAATAAAAATAATGTTTTTAATTAATGACTTTTGTACCCTTTAAGCTAGAGCGACGAGTTTTTGCATGTATACTAGAATTAATAAGGGCAATAAGTTTATGTTAATTTATTTTTTTTGAATTTATCCAGAGGCGTGCCTATAGGCCTAGATGGACAAAATATGTGAGGCTTAACACATTTTTGCCCCAAACTTTTTTATGTATATTTTTTTGGATTTTTGGTGAAAAATATAGATTCCTTAAGTAAAAATACGTAAAAGAGGAGAGGAGCAACCGTTTTCAAAAAAATGCAATTAAGAGGAAGTAACATTTTGTACCACCAAAAACGTTACTTTTTAAAAGGTTTTTTGGTGAAGAATACTTTTTTGCTTAGTTTTAAATAAAGAATCGCCCTGCAGCATTAAAATTGTATTGGTGCCTTTTTTGTTCCCCATTCAATATGTCATCTTCGAAGGGCCGCAGCTCCCTTAGGGCTCATTTCCGGACCAACTTTTTTTCATATTTTTTAACGTAGAATCACCTCTTAAATTTCTCGAACTTATTTCTGAATAACCCTGTATAGTAGGATATTTTTCCAAAACTTTACATTTAACTGTATAGAGGGTTAAACTGCAAATTAATACTAGTAGCCCAGTCCCCAGGGTGGCTATTCTCATTTCGGTGAGTTTTCTCTCGCGTGAAAGCCAACTTCACAGTAGTTCTTCTGATTAATTGATTGGCCTAGACCGTGTAGCTCCTCCCATATTCATCCAATTATCAGGCGGAAAAAATCCGCTCGAAACCAGTATAGACCCCCTGGGTATCTATTCTCGGGCTCGAGAGAACGTGAACAATTTTCGTAGGAAGGGAACTGATCACATCATATCAAAGTTCCCCAAGTTTAAAAAATGCTATTCTTGAACAGTAGTAAGCGTTAAAGTTTTGTTGAGAAGACCTTGTCTTACTATATTCATAAAAAAATGCAAACCTAATTTTTTTTCCAGGTGAAGCCGCTCTAACCGACCTTGCGACTGAGCTATACTGCGGTCCTTAACTAGACAGCAGTGACTCCATTTGTCGTTGGAACCAAACGTTTTCACGTCAACTCTGATATAATATTTTGAAAACGCTGCTATTACAAACGAAGTTTCTGCTATCTAGTTTAGTCCGGCAGTATTATACTGACCTATAATAGGTCACAAAATACAGTCCAAAATTGTGGACTAAGTGTACTTATTCCTCATTTTTTGTAGGTAATATTATTATTATTAATATTATGTTACCGGTAGGTAAACATAATCTTTTATGATACCTATATTTACTAGAATTTAAACACATTTATTTTCTTAGGAACTTTAAGGTTTAGTTGTTTTGCTTATAGTCACTTCTTTTGATTTTTCAAAAAATATTTCCATGGTAAACTTCCAGTTCTAGAGTTTTTATTATAAATTCCAATTATTAACTAGTTCTGAATGTCAATTTAAGAATTTTAAGCTAATACGGAAAATGCTGTGTTAAGATTTTGATCCAAGCTCACATGAGAAAGAAAAACCAAAAATTATTTTAAATAGGTTATTTTAAAACCTAGTTTTTAGTAAAGCAAGTTTAAACTTGACAGGAAAATACACATGATTAAATATAATATATATTACACTGCCCCACATTAAATTCCGGACACCTAAAAAATTGCCATTTTTAAATTAAAATATTTCGAAAGCTAATTAATGGATTTGACTGATTCTTTTTTGTTTTAAAGCTTAAACATTCTCTACTTTTGTTTGTATTAAGAATGATTAAAAAAAAGTATTTTTGTAGTAACAGCAACAAAAAATGTACAACTTTGTTTTTTGTCCCATCTTCTAGGACTTACATGGTACGCCACTGTAATTGTTTATCAAATTTTTAAGGTCTCTCTTATTGCCGCAATTTTAATGAATATTTTCGTATTTAGTTTTCTATATTTCTACTTCTGATAGATATCAGGACTTTCCTGAAAGTTGTCATTTTTTCACTTAACTCAACTTAACTCACTTAACTTAAATCAGCAGAATTGTTGTTTTTTATTTGAAGCTCATCTCTTTTACTTCCTTTTCTACAGTTACTTCATTCCAAGGCAACTTTCTATTGCCGTCTGACGGAGGCTTAAAGGTGATTTCGCCGAACTGCCCCCGGATGGAGTGACCCTATTTTTTCTTCTACTCAAGTTTATTAAACCCAATTTTTGTTTTTGATAAACTTGATTAGAAGAAAAACGTAACTTCGTTAAGCTTCAAATTTAAAGCACAGCATCATTTAAATTTGGTACTTTTTGAGTTAACTGAAAAAATTACAACTTTTAGGAAAATCCTGATATCTCCTAAACCAGAAGTAAAAATATAAAAAACTAAAAAAAAATATTCATTAAAACTGCGGCAATAAGAGAGACCTTAAAAAGGTGATAAACAGTTGCAGTGGCGTACCATGCAAGTCCTAGAAGATGGGGCAAAAAACATAGTTGAACATTAATTGTTGCTGTTAATACAAAAGTACTTTTTTTAACCATCCAAGATAAAAACAAAACTAGATAATGTTTAAGCTTTAAAACGAAAAAAATAAAAGAACCAGTCAAATCCATTAATTAGTTTTCGAAATATTTGAATTTAAAAAACGGAATTTTTTAGGTGTCCGGGATTTAATGTGCGGCAGTGTATATTAATCATATATTTATTGAAATAAATAAATAGATCGTTTTTTTTTTTTAATATCAATAAAGTAAAATCAATATTGTATATATTAGAATATAAGTAAAATATATAAGATTTATGTATTAATTATAATTTTATATGTTTCATATTTATTAAATAAAATTATATATTATTTAAATAAAATAGTAATTTTACTTATCTCTTATAAAATTTTATGTAAATGTAAATAAATTATTGTGTTTTATATATAACTTTTATTATAAAAGAAAATACCCAAAAAAAAAATATAATTCATGTTATGAAAAATAGAAATATAAGATTATGTGCTAACTATTAGTTGAAAATTGAAAAAATATAATTCATGTTATGAAAAATAGAAATATAAGATTATGTGCTAACTATTAGTTGAAAATTGAAAAAATAAATAAAAATAATAACTTTTTGTACAAGGCAGATAAATAAACTTAAATATGTGCCAAATTTCAGCTTACAAATACGGTAAATCCCTTTTTATGTAAAAAAGTGTTAGATAAAACAAAATATTTATAGACATTATTGTTATCATGTCAAGGGGAATTTTTGTAAAAATATAATATAATTGAATAGAATATATTTATTTTAAATTTTAAGCTTTCACGGCCATTAAGATATAAAGAACTTTCACTTTCGGGTTTAGACCGTGTTAATGGATTTTCACTTTCCGACGTTTCGTCTCTTACTACTAGAGACATCTTCAGGGATTAATCAGTTTCAGATTAATCCCTGAAGATGTCTCTAGTAGTAAGAGACGAAACGTCGGAAAGTGAAAATCCATTAACACGGTCTAAACCCGAAAGTGAAAGTTCTTTATAGAATATATTTATTTAACCATAATCATGGCCCGGAATTGATGGGAGCGATGACGTCAAGTTTTAGAAATTTTAGGGTTCCGGCCAACGGACACAGGTATTTTGTTTTTTTTTTGGTTTTTTGCATAATTAATATTCATGCAAAAATGCAAAAAAGACCCGGAAACGCCGGGAGCTATGACATCACATTTTAGGGTTCCGTCAAAAATCTCATAATTTTTCAGGTTTGCTATTGTTTAAAATATACATTTATTTAAGCAAATATAAAAGAAACGAAAAAATATAAAACGATTTTTTATTCAATTTTCCTCATAAAAAAGTAAATTATCAAAATTTGTTCCATATGTTCCGGAGTTAAAGATCGTCTATTTTCACTATAAATCCATTTATAGTTTGAAAACGATCTTTCGACATCTACGGACGTTAATGGAGCGTATTCAAAATACCTGTAGTCACGTTTTCCTTATTAGGGATTTGGATGGCAATGTAACATTTTTAAATTGCCCATCTATACATTGTTCCATGAAAACTCTAAAATTTGGATTTTCCAGCTGAGTCCATGGAATGTTGCAGCTTATCATAAACTTTGTCAAAGCAAAATTAAAGTTTTCTTGGGAATCTTCACTCATTTTAAAATCTTGACCAGTTTCACAGGAATGTAATTTAGAGTGAACATGCCTCATAAAGTTACTCTTTTTGAGGCAGGATAAAGATATATTGCACTTTGTACAATATAGTACCATCCTATCAAATAAGATTTCAGGGTGATCTTCTATCCAAGATTGAACAGTTAAATATGTTGGTTTTACACTTTCCATATTTACTAGAACTTTCTTCTTTAAAATTCACTTTATAAATGAGCAAATTTTGAAATTGCGTCAATTTAAAACCCTTTTAGGTAAAAAACCGACAAAAGCAGGTAATTGTTTTTCATTAAGCCTGTATTACCGCTAGTTAGATAATTATAAACAATCCAAAAAAAATAAAATTAGGTTTTTTTTTTAATCCGCAACTTTTTACCTGTGTCTGACCGCCGGAACCCTAAAATTTCTAAAACGTGACGTCATAGCTCCCATCAATTCCGGGCCTTGACAATGTAGTACATAATGGCAAGTCAAGCTTTGTGTATATAGATATCTAATAGTATATTGTTTTACTAAGAGGAAAAGTTAAGCTTTTTTTTACTAGTCTATAGAATTTTAGGACGACGCGAAGCGGAGTCCGGAAACTACAGATGAGTAAAAAAAACACTTTTCCTCTGAGTGAAATACTATACAATAAAACCCTTTGGAAATAAACTTAAACCTTCATTAGCTCATTTTAAATTTTTTTCGTGGGCTAAATCGTACACTTTTCGCGATTTCGATGGTAACTTGTCTAATGTAGCATTTGCAATTTCGGAGAGATTTGTAGGTGTATAAACCATATAATCTTCTTCAATCATTTTTAATCAATTTCACACAAGGTTTTGCACAGAATCTCCACCTGTTTACATAATAAACAAACATGTTTGAAGTATCAAAGTCAAAGAATGTTGCCGCCAGTGGTGGTTTTGCTAACTAACTTTTTTTTACGGCGTACAACAATGAACTCATTTTTTTACTGTTAAAAAAATAGATCACTTCTAACTAGTATATTCAGTTATAAAATATGAACATTTTAGTACGCTTGAAGAAAAAATATATTGTTTGAGATGGAGAGCAGGAGAAAAAGAAAGGTAAACCGAAAAAAAAAACATATGAGTAAAAGAAAAAAAAATAAACAATTATTAGATATCTAGCAAGTAAATAAAAAGAAAATTTTGCAGATAACGTATTATTAACTATACATAACATAACATAACATTAATGTTGTTTAGTTTTAATACACTTATTAAGAGAAGAATGCTAGCTCAAACAGTTTTCTTATACAAATTCATTTTTTAATTTACTGTCCATTTTTGCTTGAACGTATAACGTTTCTAGTACCTTCAAACACAAGAAATTCATTAACTTTCTTTATTAACCGCTCAAGAACTAATGCACATCAAAATTGTCCTATAATGGCATGTTTATCTACTTTTAATGTTTACCTAAATAATATTGATATCCACGCATTGAAACTGCCTTCTTTTAAAAATAGTGTAAAGGAAATACTTCCTAACTCAATTAGAATCAATAATTGATTATCTCACTCATATATTTATATATTATATTATTATGTATTACACTTCTGCTCAAAAATATCGGCCCACCTAAAAAAATACACATTTTTGAATGCAAATATCTCCAAAACTATTTAATTTATTCGATCTTTTTTTTATTTTGAAGCTTGAACTTTTAACTCTTACTTACTGGAATAAAAATTATCAAACATCTTTTTTTATACCGGCAGCAATGAAAAGTGCACAGCTATGTTTTTTCACTGCACCTTTCGATATGCGCATGGTTCGCCACTGCATATTTTTTTACAATTTAATTAATTGATTTTATAGCCTAATTAAATGGAAGTAATCTCTTTTTAAATTTTTTAATTTTCCTTTTCTCGTTTAGGAGATATAAGGTTTTTTCTAAAAATTTACATTTTTGCAAGTAACAAAAAAACTACGCAATGGATTTAATTGATTTTTTTTTTTAATTTGAAGCTTAAATCGTAAACTTTTATTTATTTAATTTAGGTTTCTGTTGGAAACATGTTT
The DNA here is from genome assembly GCA_958510825.1 of Brachypterus glaber. Taxonomy (NCBI): domain Eukaryota; kingdom Metazoa; phylum Arthropoda; class Insecta; order Coleoptera; family Kateretidae; genus Brachypterus; species Brachypterus glaber. The sequence continues at coordinate 21,498,025 of OY294052.1, read as the reverse complement.
AAACTGAGTTTACATTGCTTAAATAGTCATGTTTTTTTTACTCGATCTTTTTTGTTGCAATTTAAACACAAACTCAAATCTTTCCATAAGTTTTAAAACTTATTCTAATAGCCACACTTATTGTGACTGCTTCCGTCTTTTATTTTTTATCATAAGTCTTCTCATTTAGGAGAAATTATGTTTTTTTGGTAAATAAGGACTTTTTAAGTGGTGGGCTAGTGCCACCCCTGTAACTAACTTTTTTATGATTGACAAGACTTGTCACTTATGTGACAATACTTTTTTAACTCGTTAAAATTTTATTTAATTGTATTATTTAAATGGAAACAAGTCCGGAAGTAGCTGCCCAAGCTGTAGCTCTGCTACAAGAAGGGCACAGTCAGCGTTATGTTGCTCAACAGTTAAATATTACGAGAGCAGCGGTAAGAAGAGTATTCCAACGTTTTGAGGAGACCGGTTCCTTTAGTCGACGCCAAGGAGCTGGCAGACATAGGTGCACGTCCGCTCGGGATGACCGATTTATCGAGCTTAATTCCCTGCGGAATCGTCGTCTAAATTCAGTTAATTTGAGATCACGGCTTCAAGAAACAAGAGGTGTAGCAGTAAGTAGGTCCACTATTGGTCGAAGGCTTTTTGAAAGAAACCTTTGCACTTATAAGGCCGCAACTGGACCTAAACTCACTGCTAACCATCGTCGTGCCAGGCTGCAGTTTGCAAGAAGACATTTAAACGGGGACAGAAACCAATGGGCAAAGGTTATGTTTTCTGATAAAACCAGGATATGTCTATTTGGGAATGATGCAAGACAGCGTGTCTACCGACGTCCTGGAGAACGTTATGCACAGGCCTGCATTGCAGAAAAAGTTAGTTATGGTGGTGGATCGTGCATGATATGGGGAGGTATATCATTGGAAGCTAAAACTTAACCCGTTTTTATTATAAGGGAAGAACGTGGACGGCAAAGGCGAAGTCTTACAGCGGAAAGGTATGTCGAAGAAATTTTGGAAGAGCACGTCGTACCTTACGCCGGATTTATAGGCGATGACTTTATTTACATGCAAGACAATGCAAAGCCGCATACTGCAGCAAATGTCAGACGATACTTAAGAGATGTCGGTATCGACGTCTTAGAGTGGTCAGCTGATAGCCCCGATCTTAACCCAATCGAACATCTCTGGGATGAGTTAAAAAGAAGAATTCGATCAAGGAACCCAGCGCCAGCGACAATTCCAGAACTAATTATAGCAGTCGAGGAAGAATGGGAAAATATACCTCAGAATACTATAAGAAACTTAATTCTCTCTATGAGTAATAGAGTACAGGATGTACTTAGGGCTAGGGGGGGAAATACCAGATATTAATATTAGACATATCGCACCCGTTACAGAACAGTGTTATAACACAAAATTTTGAAAAATGTGTTTTTAGTGTAATTACGGCTCTTATTAGGATCTACCCACCTGTATAACTGGCATATTACATATAACTATAGCATAGTTTCATGTAATATGCCAGTTATACAGATCAGTAGATCTCAATACGAGCAGTAATTACACTAAAAACACATTTTTCAAAATTTTGTGTCCTGTATTATTGTTATTGAGTATTCTGTTATTGTGTATTCTCTAATTGTGTTTTGTTATTGAGTATTCTTTTATTGTGTTCTGTATGGTTGTTATTGAGCATTCTGTTATTGTGTTCTGTTATTGAGTATTCTGTTATTGTGTTCTGTATTATTCTTATTGAGTTTGCAAGTTTTTTGTGGATTAGGCCTAATGGGGAAACCAGTATAAAAAAAACGAGCTAATCACTTTACCTCATGGGTGGCTTGGAAATAAGTGCTGGTAAATAGGAACAAATTTGATGGAAAAATAATACATATTTTTTAAAATAAACTGCTTATGGAATATATGTGGCTGGACTATAATTGTGTGGTTCTGAACTATTGTTGTGTTAAATTACGGTATGGAATATTTGTGAAAAAAAAATTGGAAAATGTACAAAAAAAGGAATGGAATTATTATTTTGAAAAGAATAGGAGTAAATGCTGCCAGGCATGGGATATACAGCTGCCTCAAACCATTTTTAAAACCTAATTCTGTATGAAAAACATTGGGAAATATGACTATAACGTCTATAATATTTATGTAGATAAATTTTAACTATAGTGTATACACATTGATAACCTAGCCTCAACCGTGTAATGTTGGTTAGTTTTAGTGTTTTGTTAAATTAAATTGAATGTTTTATTGACCATAATGTAATGTAACTAATAATAACGAAAAACAGCATTGTTGTAAAAAAACATACACGTCTAATACGTTTTTTTGTGTTTATAATTGTTATTAAATAATTTTAATAAAATTTAAAATTTGTTTATTGTTATTTTATTTGATAAAATATTTTGTTTAAAAAAATTAAAAAGCAAAAAGTCCTTAAAAAGACGTTAGACCTTGTTTTTGGAGTACCATTAGAGATTTAAACAGTCTGTGCAAAGTTCGTTCGACATATATGCCTCAAAACGCAGTCTGAGCTGGGAACCAAAAAGTTGCTAACGCAGAAAACGTGTTAATTAAATGTATTTATTTAAGCTAAAGTTATAGAAGTGCAATAGATCTTTATATTCTATCGACGCTTTTCCGTCATATACAGTTTTACAGGGGTGGCACTAGCCCACTGATTAAAAAGTCACTTTTTCCGAAAAACTTTAATTTCTCCTAAATGAGAAGACTTATGATAAAAAATAAAAGAAGGAATCAGTCACAATAAGTGTGGCTTTTAGAATAAGTTTTAAAACTTATGGAAACATTTGAGTTTGTGGCTAAATTGCATCAAAAAAGATTGGGTAAAAAAAACATGACTATTTAAGCAATGTAAACCCAGTTTAAACATGTTTGCACCAGAAACTTAAATTAAATAAATAAAATTTAAGGACTTAAGCTTCAAATTAAAAAATAAATCAATTAAATCCACTGTGTAGTTTTTTTGTTATTTGCAAAAATGTTTATTTTCAGAAAAAACCGTATATCTCCTAAACGAGAAAAGGAAAATTAAAAAGTATATCTCCTAAACGAGAAAAGGAAAATTAAAAAGTTAAAAAAGAAATTACTCCCATTTAATTGGCCTATAAAATCAATTAATTAAATTGTAAAAAAATATGCAGTGGCAAACCGTGCGCATATCGAAAGAAGCAGTAAAAAAACATAGCTGTGTAATTTTCATTGCTGCCGGTTTAAAAAAAGATTTTTGATAATTTTTATTCCAGTAATTAAGAGCTAAAAGTTCAAGCTTTAAAATAAAAAAAAGGTCAAATAAATCTATTGAATAGTTTTGGAGTTATTGCATTTGAAAATGTGTATTTTTTTAGGTGGGCCGATATTTTTGAGCAGAAGTGTATATAGTATATATAGTGGATTTTTAATTCTTCTAGTTTATATATTATGTTAGATTATATATTTTTCCTGTAATTGGGATTGTCCTGTTGGAAATAAATGAATATTATTATTTTATTATTATAACATTAATAGAAACAGAAATTAAATAAAAACTGATATAATAAAAGCAAATGTTCAAAAAATATATAAATTATGTTTTATACGTTTGGTGGGTAATTTCTATTTTGACAGTACAACTCAAATTCACTAGTGCTGTAATAACTTTTTTTTCCTAACAAGTGCGGAAAGAGGCCCTTTTCCGCACTCGATTGCATTTGCCTGAATGACGCGTAGCGGAGTTCAGACAAAGAATCGTGCGAAAAAGCCTCTTTACTCATGCGTTAGGAACAATACTTTTCCTACGAGCAGGGTTAAAATAAAATATACATTTATATTTTATCAAATAAATCGAAAAAAATCTTATTTTTATAATTTTTCAATAAGAAAATCAATTAACAGGTAAGAAATTTAAACATTTTTATAATATTATGAATAAATATAACAAAAATAACACTACACAAGTAAGAAATTAAACAATATTTATGCGTGCGGAAAGAGTGATCTTTCCGCACGCTCGTAGGAAAAAGACATTATCGGTTAACATTTTTTTTTAGTTTAGTCTTAAAAGTGTTTATGTTTAGTGTATTTTTAATTGTTGCCGGTAACATATTGAACAATAAAATGCCAGAGTGAATTGGAGACTTTTTATGCATTTCCAGAGAATGACTTGGTGTCTTTAGATTGTCTCGGAATCTCGTGGGATGATTAGGTATGTTTTTTCATTTTATTGTACGAAACTATTCTCTTGTTCAACATGTAAAACTTTATACATTTTTCAACGACCGTTAAAAGTACGTGACATACATTTTTTGTATAATGAAGTGCAGTTAAACAAGAACTCTTATGTTAATTGCTAGTTCTTTATTATAAGATTTTTTTTATATTTACAACTCTAAATATTACCCTATTTTTATGCTTCTGTTGTGTGTGCTTTTATTATACTATTCACAGCGCCTGCGCTAGAATAGTATTATACGGTAGTTTACAATTTTCCAAAATTTTCAGAAATCGTCCTAGACAAACAATTCTTAGATATAAATTTGTTTTATGAAAAAATAAGAAATGTTTGTTTTTTTGTCTGTCTGTCCGTGTATCTATCTGATGTCATGTTTTTTGTTGACACGATAACTCAAAAACGAATAATCCGATCGACTTGAAATTTTCAGGAAAAATCAAGTTTTATGAGGGAAAGATCACTGATATTTTTGAAAGTAATCTCCCGAAAAGCAAAAAAGTTATGGGGGGTTAAACTTCTAAAAAAATCGAAAAATGAGAAAATGCCGATTAAAGTATTTTTTAGGAACAATTAAGTTTATTATACACGGTGCTTTTTTGGGGGTATTTTTTGTTTGTTCTGCAACCCTAAAATTCCTTTACCATTCGATAGTACCGTCCATTTATATGATTTTCATCGAAAATTAAAAAAATCTACCGAGCCCTTCGTTTTTTATTAAAAAAAAATAAATGCTAAACGAGCTGCGAAGAGTAACACTACCCGTAAATATATATAATGCTACGAATTTCATTATATACTATTCACAGTAAATTCATTTTTCCAAATACTTAACCCGGCGTCTGACAGGTGGATTAGTTTTACAAATAACAACAGGTGGGGTATAATAAACCCCAACAATAAATGGGACCGTTTTTGCTTTATTTAATAAATTTTATATAAAATGTAGTAAAATATTTGAGTTATACAATATATTAACCTAAAAATAATTTTAAAAATCTTAAATACATATATATATTTATTTTTAATCGGTTAACAAAAATAAATCAAATTTAAAAAACAAAAAATAGGAAACCTTTTTGTTTCCTATTAACTAAAAAAAATAACGTTTAAAATTGCCAAACAAAGATCTACATGAATAACATAAATTATAAACTTTTAAATATTATAGGTAGGGTTCAAAATAAATTACTTTAAGTAATCGTAATATGACTGAAAAATACAGGAGAAACAGGAAGATAATAGTATATTACGCACCGAGTACGCGAACCTAGTTTTCAGTGCAAGAGAGTGCTTATTTTTTTATGAGGCGCAGCCGAGTAAAAAATCTCTCGAAGTCCACCGAAATAGTTTGCGTCGAGGTCCGTATACTATTTTTTCTACGACCTAAACATCCAAAAGACGCAAAAATTGTCTTAAAATATTAATTTGTCAATTTAAGGTTATGTGTTTCACGTTTACTCATTTTCTGACAGCAGATGTAAAATCAACTAATTTTCACTTTTCAACCATTGTCATAGGCAATGGGTGGAAAATAGGCACTAACTACTAGCTAGGTTGTAGGAAAATAAATGTTACTTATTATGACACGTGGGGTGTCAGAAACCCCAGACGACTTCAAAAGGACGTGGCCTCTAATGCTTCAATATTCATACTGCCGTTCATGCTACACTGTGCAAAGTAAAAAGCGATTGAAAGGTACTGAGGCGCTGTCTTCGCTTGGCGCGAAAATAAAATAGTTACGGAGTAATATTTGGACTCTGGGGTTTGTGACACCCCACGTGTCAGACGCCGGGTTAAAAAAAAATAAAAAAATCAACATTTTTTTATTTTTTTTTCTTTTTCGCAAAAAAAATAAAATAATGCTGAATTTTTTTATGTGTTTTTTAAATATATTTTTTTAAGTATTTGGGAAAATGCAATATAACATTTACTGTGTACATAATGGAATGCGTAGCATTTCATATCTTCACGGCTTGTTTTACTCTTCGCAGCTCGTTTAGCATTTATTTTTTTTAATAAAAAACGAAGCGCTCGGTAGATTTTTATTTAATTTTAGCTGAAAATCAAATAAATGGACGGTACTATCAAATGATAAAGAAATTTCAGCATTTCAGAAAAAAAAAACAAAAAAAAAACCCAAAAAAGCACCGTGGATCAAAATTCTACCAGTGTTGTAAGTAATCCCCCCAAAAACAAAAAAGTTGTGGGCGAGTTAAACTCTTTTAAAAATAAAAAATAAATCAAAAACTTTTCGTTTTCCACAAAAAGAAAAAAAATTGAATTTTTTTGAATTTTTTTTTTATTTGAAATTTTTTTTGAAAAAAAAAATTTGAAGTACTTGGAAAAATGCAATATAGCATTTACTGTGAATAGTAATAATGAAATGCGTAGCATTAAATATCTTCATGACTTGTTTTTACTAGACGTTAAGCCTGTTTTTTTAACAGGAAAGCATATTTGGGTCCGTAAAGCTTTCAATGGTGGCGCCTTCGCCAAATTCGTAAATGATTTGATAAACTTTTTTGTCTCAGAGATCCATTTTGATAAAATTTTGAGGTTTCGGAATTTTCTCTTCGGTAGACTCCGGTTCCTCACTTGCATTCCAAGTTTCAGATTTTCATCTGATTGGAAAAAAAATTATGGAAGGAAAAACAGACTGACAGACGATTTTATTATATAAATTATTTATTAAATACCTATAAATAAAATTATGTACTATAAATAAGTTAGACATCACTTTGGATGTAAAAAGTCCATGTAATATCGTTACCCTCACATGTTATAATAACTTTTCCAGCCTGAGGAACTTTAGAGCCGAAACTGTTGTTCATCAACGCTACAGAACTTTGCATATAGACGGGGATTTTCACTGATTTTCGGGACTTTATTGACTCCATTTTTGTTTTTAAAATAAAAACTTCGTTGGTGGATGCAAAATTGAAATCTGTCTGTTCTAAGAAAGGGTTAGTAAAATTTATTGACGCCGTGTTATTTGGCTTTACATAAATTGGTCCTTTTGGTTTCGGATGTTCAGTATCTGCCAAAATTGGATATCTGGAATATAATTTTTTTGTTTTATTTATTTTATTATCATTTTGCTTTCCCATTTTGAAAATTTTCAAAATTTCGGAGTTTGTATTCGTGCAAAAATGTTCAAATTTTTTTTTTGCGTTTTATGTCGATATAAATCAATTTCGAGCAAAAAAAAATGTCAGTCGATCGGTCCATCGGTCAATCGGTCTGTCCGGGAAATTTTGTGTGCACGATAACTTAAGAACGCTTTAAGCTAGAGACTTGAAATCTGACATACAGGTATGTTACCAAAAGTTCTCGCTCGGGATTGTTTCTGGTGAACATTGGGGTGCAGCAAGGGGCATTGGGAAATAGAGAAATTTAAAAATTGTTATATAGGGGTTTTAGAGGTTGCTGAAATTGAATCTGATAATAAAATAATACAAAAGTCCAAACTCCACCCCCGAGAGGGTTAATATTAAATATTCTCAATATATTCTTCAAAATTGGTATATAGGGGTTTTTGGGGTAGACGAATATGAATATGATAATATTTTTTTCTAATTTCATCCCCTGAGGGGTGGGGATAGTTTTTTTTGAAAACTGATATATTGGAGTTTCATAAAAAAAAATCTAAATCCACCCCCTGAGGGGTTGGGGTAGTTTTTGTGAAAATTGGTATATTGGGGTTTTTGAGGTTGCTGAAAGTGAATCTGATTATAAAAAAAAACTAACTCCAACCCAAAGGGGCGGGGGGTATTTTGCGTGAAAATTGGTATATTGGGGTTTTTCAGGTTGCTGAAAGTGAATCTGATAATAAAAAAAATTCTTCCTCCATCCCTGAGGGGCAGGGGGTAGTTTTCTTGAAAATTTATATATTGGGGTTTTTAAGGTCGCTAAAACTGAATCTTATAATAAAATGTTTCTAATTTCACCCCCTAAGGGGTGGGGGCTAGTTTTTGTAAAAATTGGTATATTGGGCTTTTTAAGGTTGCTGAAAGAGAATCTGATAATAAAAAAAATCTAACTCTACTCCCTAAGAGGCGGGGGCACTTTTCGTGAAAATTGGTATATTTTAAAGTTGCTAAAACTGATCGATCGGTCCATCGGTCAATCGGTCTGTCCGGGAAATTTTGTGTGCACGATAACTTAAGAACGCTTTAAGCTAGAGACTTGAAATTTGGCATACCGGTACTTTACCAAAAGTTCTCGCTCGGGGTTGTTTTTGGTGAACATTGGGGTGCAGCAAGGCGGCATGGGGAAATAGAGAAATTTAAAGATTGTTATATAGGGGTTTTTGAGGTTGCTGAAATTGAATCTGATAATAAAATTTTTCTAACTCCACTCCCGAGGGGGTTAATATTAAATATTCTCAATATATTCTTCAAAATTGGTATATAGGGGTTTTTGGGGTAGACGAATATGAATATGATAATATTTTTTTCTAATTTCATCCCCTGAGGGGTGGGGTAGTTTTTTTTGAAAACTGATATATTGGGGTTTCATAATAAAAAAAATCTAAATCCACCCCCTGAGGGGTGGGGGTAGTTTTTGTGAAAATTGGTATATTGGGGTTTTTGAGGTTGCTGAAAGTGAATCTGATTATAAAAAAAATCTAACTCCATCCTAAAGGGGCGGGGGGTATTTTGCGTGAAAATTGGTATATTGGGGTTTTTCAGGTTGCTGAAAGTGAATCTGATAATAAAAAAAATTCTTCCTCCATCCCTGAGGGGCAGGGGGTAGTTTTCTTGAAAATTTATATATTGGGGTTTTTAAAGTCGCTAAAACTGAATCTTATAATAAAATGTTTCTAATTTCACCCCCTAAGGGGTGGGGGGTAGTTTTTGTGAAAATTGGTATATTGGGCTTTTTAAGGTTGCTGAAAGAGAATCTAATAATAAAAAAAATCTAACTTCACTCCCTAAGAGGCGGGGGCACTTTTCGTGTAAATTGGTATATTTTTAAAGTTGCTAAAACTGAATCTGACAATAAAAAATCCATTTTACGCGCGAAGGTGAAAAATGGAAAAGCTCTTTTACTGGGCAGTGTATTTTATTTCATTTTTATTTTTATATTATTTCTGATGCCATTGTAAGTCAAATACTTTTGTGCAAACTTTAATTTAGTAATCGCAGATTTCAATTAATTGAATAGTTACGTATGATAAAACTGTTTAATTTTAACATCAATTCATAAAGTGTATGTATAAAATAAAAATACCCCTGTGATTAAGTCTTTATTGGAATTGCATTTTTTACTGCCTAATAAAGTTAATAATAATAAAAACCCTTTTTATTTAATTAAATAGTTATTTGCGCTTCTAGTAGAGGTAAGTGAATTTTTCTGTGTAAGGTCGTAGACAGAAAAAAAACTTACCTACGAGTAGCGCATTACATTTTTCTCACTACCAAGTAATTAAAATCGTATTTTATTATTAATATTTTTGACATTTATATGTGTGACAATTCAAAAAATCATTTTTTTTTATGGAATCACTCTATAAAATTAAGAATAGTAGTCTTGTGTCTAGGTGTCTCCCTTAGGTAAGTGTCGGACACTTCGTGTCCTTTAGCGGTAAAACGTTTTTTCTGTCTATGGCCCGTCCAATTATGCAAGATAGTGGTTTAAAATTTCCGCGATTTTTAAGCTACATCATTGGTTAAAAACTCGTACCTTTTAACATATAAAATATAGTGACATTTTTTGTCTATGACAATGATTGAAGGTCGTTTAAGCTAATAAAAGAAGAGAAAGTTACATAAAAAAATGGTTATACTTAATGTTATTTTGTATGGTATTGAAAAAGGTACTTTTTTGGTTTATTCTTCATACACTCACACTAAATTAGCATATTCTACATATTGTACAAACATAAATTATAATGAACACAAGGAAAACGTCAAATTTTTAGGTTACAATTACAACTTAAGGCCTATCCAGAGGCTCGCATAACAACCATTACGAGATACATGACGACACATCAAGCCAATCCTGGCATCGTATTCTTATGTACTATGCTTGTTATGCCAGTCTTTGGATAGGCGCTTTCTAGGAAAACACTACCGACATCTGTTAAATTTTATATGATACACTACGATTTATGGATAATTATGCTATTTATGCGCTCTGTGGTGTAAAACGGGTCGCGTCCCTTACTATCTAGCATAACTGGAGGGAGTATAGTTAAGGTTTTGTTTATATTGATTCTATTGATTTCATTTATCACTACTAAGTGTGCTTAATATAGTAGTTTCCATTACTATCGGGTTTTTTATTAAGTAATGTCAACTTACCTAGGTGGTAGTGAGAAAATGATTTTTCTTTGTTGGACATTGAGAAAATAAAAAATAAATTAAATTTTAAATTGTTCTGATTGGTTAAAAATGTATTTTTTAATTTTATTTTAAATTAAATTAATTAAAGGTTAGGATTAATAATTCTAGATAACCAGCCTCATATTTTTTATTTTTATACAGGGTATCCCGTAAGTCGACGATCAAACAAAATTTTAATTTTTGGTCCTCGAAATATGAAATTGCACCTTCAAATTAATTATTCTCGAGAACGGTTAAGCCTACAGTATTAGCACAAGAGTACCTTTTTTATGTATTTTGACCTGAAAAATCATGTGCCAATAATAAAGTTACAAAAAAAGTTACAGAAAAAAGTTTGGGATAAAAACTGATAAGCTTACTCTGGTTAAAGTAAGTACGTGAATATAACATACAAAGATGGACCTTATTAAGATTAGTTCACATGCAAACCTCGTCGCTTTATCTCAAAGGGTACCAGAGTTATTAATTAAAAACCTTATTTTTAGTACAATTTTAAAGGATCGTAACTTTTAAACCATCAATAATCATTGGATAACCACATATATGGTTATTTTGATTGGAAATGACCTCCTCCACCACCCCCTTTTGTTTGATCGTCGACTTACGGGACACCCTGTGTATCAACTTACACAAAAGCACCCACTATATTCGTCTCTAAAACAACTTGGCTTTCCAAACGACCAATCTCGCTGGGATAATAGACAATTGCGATTTTTGTAGTCTCTCCTACATTTACAACTTGTGGAAACTCCGCCGTAAACAAAAGTGGGTGATCAAACTAAAAAAAGGTAATTATAAATATTTTCTTTTTATTTCAAAAGAAAATGTAAAGTTAATGCAGGGAAAGAAATTATATTCCCAGATCAATCATATCAGTTCAGTTTTTTGATTCCAGAAAATTAGCTTAAATTAATTTAAATTTAAGAAATGTTCATTTAAAGTTTTTATCTGTTTTAAATCCAAGAAAAAGTACAAAAAAAGACTGAATAATTAAATTTATGATCAAACAAATAAAACGTACACGATTCGCTCACCGCAGTAATGAGAAGAATCTAGCACATGCGCACTGGTTTGCTTATTTTTGTTTTGACGGATGTCAAAAGTGGCTTCCGTTTAGGCAGTTGTAGTTTTATCAGAGATTGTAGTCTCTGGTTTTATGAAATAGTTTAATTTGAGTGGGGTTACGGTGCGCATCAGGTCCACAAAAATGAACTATATTTTTGCACTGATTTCTGGTTTTATTACTAAAACTTACTGTCTTGAATATAATTAGGTGCGGAAAATCTAGTTTTTTTGTTAAAATATATAGCAAAAGATTGTTAAAATACTCACGAATTTCTGTTTGATTATTTTAATAGGGGCGTTGGTTTACGTTAACAATGGTTTGGTATGGTAGTTTGCTGGTTTGGTGTTTTTTTTTTAATGGGAGGCGTTTGTTTACGTTAACAATGGTTTGTTGTTTTTTTTTTAATGGGAGGCGTTGGTTTACGTTAATAATGGTTTGGTTTGGTAGTTTGCTGGTTTGGTGTTTTTTTTTTAATGGGAGACATTTTTCAGATACGATATTTCAGAATTTCGAAGGCGATATATTTTAAGAATCAAATGTTTATTAATGAATATACCGCAATTTTTTTTTTACGAAAATACTATTAAAAGCGAGTACTTTTAGCCAATTAAAAAAAACTGTTAGCTCGCAAAGAAAAAAGTAGATATTGTAAAATTCTCATTACTGCGGTGAGTGAATCGTAAACGTACCTACCCACCTAGCTACCTTTTGTAATTTTTTACGATTTACCAGTTTTCTTGTGCTGTTTTTAGATCATAAATAAACGTTTAAAAAAAATAATAATAGAAATAAAAGTAATAACGCAGAAGTAATAATCCATTAATGGTAAGTGAAAAAATACCTGCTTAAAAAAATACAAAAAAAAAATGTTTTCTTACTTTAGTAGCAAGAATTATTTGATTATCCCATTTATTTGTAAATTCAATAAAGTTGTCTGATTTTTCTCCCAAAGTCGATTTAAATAGTATCGTCTCTTCTGGTAATAAAAGAAGTAATAACGCAGAAGTAATAATCCATTAATGGTAAGTGAAAAAATACCTGCTTTTAAAAATACAAAAAAATGTTTCCTTACTTTAGTAGCAAAAATTATCTGATTATCCCATTTATTTGTAAATTCAATAAAGTTGTCCGATTTTTCTCCCAAGGTGGATTTAAATAGTATCGTCTCCTCTGGTACGGCTGGATATCCTTTCATATTTATCTCATACAAAAATAAACCCAAAATTTCACAGCTAGCTCTGAAAATGGTTTGAGTTTCTTCTGGTTTAAAGGGTTTATAAGTGAGAATAACGTCATGCTAAAAACATAAAAAAATATTACTTTCATTAGCTCATGATGAGCTGCTCATATACAGAGTGATCAGTAACTGCCATGCTAAAATTTAAGATGTGATTCTACATCCAAAAATATGAAAAAAAGTTTCTATAAGGGGTGGTCTGGAAATAAGCCTTAAGGGAGCTACGGCCCTTCGAAGATGACATATTGAATGGGGCACAAATAAGAGCAACAATAAAATTTTAATGCTGTAGGGTGATTCTTCATTTAAAAGTGAGCAAAAAAGTACTCTTTACCAAAACACCTAAATTTAATATTAAAGGAGTAATAGCCTTTTAAAAAGTAACGTTTTTGGTGGCACAAAATGTTATTTCCTCTTAAACACTTTTTATGTATTTTTACTCAAGAAATCTATATTTTTTACAAAAAATTCACACATAAAAAAGTTTGGGGCAAAAATGTGTTAGGCCTCACATATTTTGACTGGCACGCCTCTGGATAAATTAAAAAAATAAATTAACATAAACTTATGGTAGTTATTAATACTAGTATACATGCAAACGCATATCGCTCTAGTTTAAAAGGTAGCAGAGTTATTAATTAAAAACCTTATTTTTATTACAATTTTAAAGGGCCGTAGCTCTCTTAGGGCTCATTTCCGGAACAAACTTTATAGGAACTTTATTTGATATTTTTGGATGTAGAATCACCTCTTAAATTTGCCAGTTATTGATCACCCTGTGTAATAGTATATTACGCACCGAGTACGCAAACCTAGTTTTTAGTGCACTCGTTGTGCACTGAAATAGTTTGCGTCGAGGTTAGTATACTATTTTTCCTACGACCTAAAACTTAAAAACATCAAAAAAAAGCAGATATGATCTTAAAATTAATTTGTCAATTTGAGGTTATGTGTTTGACGTTTACTAATTTTCTGACAGCAGATGTAAAATCAGCTGATTTTTACTTCCCAACCATTATCATAGGCAATGGGTGGAAAATGAGCACTATATACTAACAAGGTCTTAGGAAAATATTATTTATTTGTATTTATTTTGAATTAAATATTTAATGATACCTAGATATTTTTTTAATAAATAGTATTCTAACGTTTGAAGTAGATTTTTACTCATACTTACAACTGTGTAAGGTCCGATGGTAATGGACTTGTCAAAAGTTAAAAATTCAGCATCACATGTCAAATTAAATGTAACCTCAACATCAACCGGGTTTTCAAGCTTTAAAGTGCAAATTGCACTTTCCCTTACACAAGCTTCAAAGCTGAAGGTTTTTAAGGGCAAACTCGGTAAAACGTTCAGAGCCATGATAAAATAAAGGTATTCGCCTGTAGTTTCATTTTTAAATGTTATCTAAAATTTCAGTTATTGTTTTACATTATTAAGAATATTAAATAACAAGACATGGAAGTCCGAACTAGTTATTTAACCTTCCAGCAGGCGCACCTGTAAAAGAAACGTAAACGGTCGCGAGTATCTAAGGGCCTATCCAGAAGCTTGCATAAGAACATAAAACATAACAATGCGATGCCGTGATTGGGTTGATGTGCCGCCATGTATCTTGTAATCCAATCACGGCATCGCATTCTTATGTTTTATGTTCTTATACAAGCTTTTGGATAGGCGTTTTCTGGCTTTTCTTATTAAAACTATCAAAACAAAATTTATAAAATTTAATAGGCACCCATTAAGCTATTATTTCGTCGAAAGAAAACTGCTGGACTGTCTTTTTTTTTGAGATACAGCTATTTCTAATTGATGATGTCAATGATGATAAATGTCATATAAAAGTCTAGCAAAATACTTGTGTGCTTTACTTACAATTTCGTGATCGGTAAAGGTAATTTTACCTCTAAAATGTTTAGTTTTTATTCTTTTTATCGGTAGGTATTGATTTAATACAAGTTAATTTTAAACAGAAACATAGACTAAGAATTTTTTTATCCGATTATATAAAAACAGATTTTGAAAAAAAATAGGTCCAGGTAAATTTACCTCTTAGCCCCCGATATACGAAATATGTGCGCGCCTGCTTGTAGGTTTTTATATCTTTTGTTGTTGCCGTACTCGCTTCACTCCTAATATAATAATGTACTAAAAACTAACATCTTACCTTAAACTGCAACGTGCCTTCATTAAATACGAACACAGACCATTTGTATTCTTTCGTCGAATTTTGAGGCACATCAATAACTCTGCTGCCGGAAATTTTGTACAACGTTTTTGTCGTTACCGGACTTAAGAGCTCCGTGTAAACGTTTAAGTATTGGATACCATTAATCCAGTTTTCTATGATCAGGGTTTCCGTGTGCGTAGATTTACTATAAATATCCTTCGTTATTTGACACTTTGGAAGAGGAGACGTGGCGTTGCCGATCAATTTGTATAAGATTCCTTGACCCTCTGGCAGCGGCAGGAATAATGGAGACTTAAATAATAAAAACGGGTTTTTACTTTTTTTTCTATTTTGCGACTCTTATAAGCTCATAATCACACGCATTTTGCTTGTTCTTATAGGCCCATAAGAGGTCTGTACTTTTTGTTCTTTTGGGTTGGCAACAGACTTGGCCTATCTCTTGACGTTTTCCGTGCAAATGTCAATGTCGCTTTAAAGTTGAATTTTCTACAAAATTAGGTGTTTAGGTTATTTTTACCATGCTAAAATTGTGGCTTGGTTAATTGCAGTAAAAAAGAGAAGATATGACTATAAAATATATCAAAATATCATTTGTTCTTAGAATTTTAAACATGGTGTAAACTGTAATGCCAACCCAAAACAAAAATCCCTAAATCAGTCATCAATTTAAATGTAAGTTTTTTTTTTAATTTTAGAGCAAAATAGAAAAAATTGTATAAAGCACTCGTTTCATAACACGTTTTTAGAGCACTAGTACTTTAGAAAACTCGCCGCAAGCGGCTCGTTTTTTAAACTTGTACTCGTGCGCTAAAAACGTATGTTATGAAACTAGTACTTTAATATACTATTTTAGATCTTTATTAACCTACTTTATTAAAGCCACTTTTATATAAAACAATATGCCTCAGTACTAACGCACCTCCTAGAAAGGGCTAATAGTGCAGGTCTGAAACGTAGAGAAAAAAATACAAAAAAAAATCATCAACATCCCTTCGCGGAATCAGAATATTTAAAACTGACCAATCCCAGAAGATGTTAAATTAACTACACCTGAGCAATTAGGACAAAATAATTGGGTTAGGTACTATAGTCCGTCCAATTATGCAAGATAGCAGTTTAAAATTTCCGCGATTTTTAAGCTACATCAAAACTCTTTTAACATAAAATATTGTGACATTTTTTGTCTATGACAATGATTGACGGTAGTTAAAGCTAATAAAAGAAGAGAAAGTTACATAAAAAAATGGTTATACTTAATGTTATTTTGTATGGTATTGAAAAAGGTACTTTTTTGGTTTATTCTTCATACACTCACACTAAATTACTATATTCTACATATTGTACAAACGTAAATTATATTGAACACAAGGAAAACGTCAAATTTTTAGGTTACAATTACAACTTAAGGCCTATCCAGAGACTCGCATAGCAACCATTACAAGATACATGACCACACATCAAGCCAATCCTGGCATCGCATTCTTATGTACTGTGCTTGTTATGCGAGTCTTTGGATAGGCCCTTTCCAGGAAAACAGTACTGACATCTATTAAATTTTTGATACACTACGATTTATGTATAATTATGGTATATATGCGCTCTGTGGTGTGAAGGTCGCTTACTATCTTCCATAACTGGACGGAGTATATATAAATTCACCTTACTTTTTGACAAAGTATTAAATGAGTGTCAAATATAATTTAATTTTGACAACTGATCTAATTAAATTATACTTTCGGAAAAGACATAAATATTTAATATTTATTCAGAGGTATTATTTAGATATTTTACTATTTGACCTTTCTAGGAGGTGCGTCTGTACTGACACGCTCCGTATAGTACTTTATCATAAAGGACGAAAAATACTGTTTTTAGGACGATTACGGAGATTTTGTATTTTTAGCAATTCAAATGTCAACAGTTTCAATCAATATCAATCAAAGTAGACCATTTTAATTTTTGGCCCAGGCCGAAAAATTAAACTTTTCGTACAGGTTTATCATATAAAAAGTGGCGCTTTTAGCTCTAATTAAAAAATATATATATTTTTTGAAATTAAAACTAATAGATCGTATACTGAGCATAATAAATATTGAATTCAAAATATAGAACCTCAAGCAACTATAGTAATTGACAACTTGTTACAGTAAAATATAACGTCCTGTTTTTCTTACTACTTCTTACTACTGTTCAGTAACTTAAGTTGCTTAGGGTTCCATCTATACAAAATTTTAACAAAAAAAAAACAATAAACCGACTTCTATAAAAAGTAAAAAATAAAAAATAAGGTGCCAATTTCACCATTCCTTAAATTAAATACATTATTTTATTTGTTAAATGGTTTGCTGTGAAATTGGTACCGACTTATTTTTTATTTTTTTTTGTTAAATTTTTTTATTTTCTGCTTTTTAGAGACACAACTTTTAGATGATGATATTCGCGCCGATACAGGCAGGGCCGAGGGCTTCGGTCACGGATTTTTTCTATTAAACCGCATTAACTTAGTTTTGATGGTTTTTTGTTTAAGGCCACTTTTTTGACGCCATTAAAAAAAAACAATCGATACTAAATTAATGCGATTTTACAAAAAAAATATGATTTTTTATTGGTGAAAACCGCAATTCTCTAGGTTAAATAGTTTTTGAGTTATTGCAAGCCAATGTAAAATTTTTGACAAATTTAAAAACAAAAATAAGAAAAATTTAAAATAATTTATTTTTGAAACGGGACCTTTCTGAATAAAATCCGGTGGAAGTTTTTCTTAGACATCGGTGGGCTACACATAAAAAAATAATCAGTCAAATCCATGACCCATGCCGTCAGCCCTACCTGGATCGGCGGGGCTATCATCACAATGTAATATATTTTTATAAATTATTATTGTACATCTTGCAAATCTATTATCATGAAACGGGCATAAAATAGGACATACAGACAGTAGATTTAACCGGTAAACTTGAATTTTACCACGCCTGCTGCGAATAAAGTTCGAAAAAGTTGATAAAATTTAAAAAGTGCAATTTTTATTTTTTTTAATCAAAAGTACACATAATTACTGCCGATTTTTTTTAAAAAGCATTAATAGGTTTTATCAAGGGATGCATTGAAATCGTTAATTTTACAACATCATTTTGACAAGAGATTTTAAAAGTTGGGTTAAGCTTTTGACAAAAACCGTCCAGGATAAAATACAGTAAGTACTGGATTTTTTGTTAGTTTTTTGTATTTTACTATTTAAATTAGTCTTATAATGCTTTATAATTAGAAAAGTTATGTAAATTAGGTTGTTTTATTTTTCCGATAAATTTTATTCTACTAATTTTAATTTTTATAAAAAAATTAAAGCGGATACTGTGTTTTTGCTTTGGTATATTTTCAATTTGACAAATAAATGACCTTACTTTAAAAATTAATTCTTACCTGTCAAACTAAATCAAACTATGTTCTAAAATGTACGATTTCAATGCCCACCTTGATAAAACCGATTAATGCTTTTTAAAAAATTTCGCAGATTAGTAGTTGATCCTGAAATTTTCAAAAAAAAATAAAAAATGAAGTTTTTAAGAAAAATGGTATTGAAATTTTTGCCGCCATCTTCAAAAAAACAAAAAACTGTCAAAACTAATTTGATAATCGGTACGTATTAATATTGGCAAAAGAAGCCCTTATGATAAATTCACCTAAATCGGACATTTTAAAAAAAAATTGAACCTTAATGTCGCAATTTTTTTTTTTAATTTTGTCACCATTTTTTTGGTAATCAAGACTCTTTTTTTCTTTGGGACCACTGTGCATTAGCTTCGCGGCTGCGGGGTTAGTGATTCACTTTCCCCCAGTGATTCACTTACCCTAGTTGAGAGTATCTAATACGGTAACAAATTCTCGGAGTTGCATAGTATTTATATTAATTATAATATTTCTTGTTCTTTTTTATATAAAATAATGAAAAAATCTTGCTATTAAGAACACTTTAATAAAAAAAAATAAAAAAAAATAAAAAAAATAAATATATATGAACAGTTCCAACGTTTCGAAGGTAATATGTCCCTTCTTCTTCAGGGTAAAAATTAAAAATAGAAATAAAAAATTATACAAATTTAAAATCTAATTGTCAAAAAACTGATAGATGAAAATTAATTAAAATAGGTAAAGGTGTAAAGGTGTATAGATGTATAAGTGTATAAAGTATAGGTATAAGTGTTTAGTTAAGATATGTAAATAAGTAAAAAATTAAGATATGTGAATAAGTAAAAAACAAATTGTCAAAAAATAAATAAAAATATACAAAATTCATTATTTAATAATATTTAAGTATATTTTACTGAGATATTGAGTGTCTGTCCTATAATTTACCGTATTATTATTAATTTTTATATTTATCATTTCCAAAAAATTCCTTTTAAATCTTTAAATCTTTTTTGGAAATGATAAATATAAAAATTAATAATAATACGGTAAATTATAGGACAGACACTCAATATCTCAGTAAAATATACTTAAATATTATTAAATAATGAATTTTGTATATTTTTATTTATTTATTGTCAATTTGTTTTTTACTTATTCACATATCTTAATTTTTTACTTATTTACATATCTTAACTAAACACTTATACCTATACTTTATACACTTATACATCTATACACCTTTACACCTTTACCTATTTTAATTAATTTTCATCTATCAGTTTTTTGATAATTAGATTTTAAATTTGTATAATTTTTTATTTCTATTTTTAATTTTTACCCTGAAGAAGAAGGGACATATTACCTTCGAAACGTTGGAACTGTTCATATATATTTATTTTTTTTTATTAAAGTGTTCTTAATAGCAAGATTTTTTCATTATAGTATTTATATTATTTTCTACTTACAACATGGTGGTTCGTTAAAGTCATTTCCATGGGGAAATACTTTATTTCGACAGATAAATCTGAGTTCTTCTTCACTATTATTTCATTTGGTAGTGTAAAGTAACAACCGGCCATAACCGGTTGTATTTGCCAATCAACGTTTTGCCTAAAACATAGAAGTCAAGTTTATAAGTAAAAAATAGTAGGGTCACTCCATCGGTTGTTGCTTTGTCTAGTTTGCGTGTTAGTGTGTTTTGGTAGTTGGTTGGTTTGGGCGAAAACTACCAGAAACCCAAACGGCTAACCACCAAAACACTAGACAAAGTAAAAACAAAGTAACAACTGATCGAGTGACCCTAAAAAATAAAGCTACAAACATAAAGTGATCTGGTTAGCAGATGATTCGATCACATAAGTGAACGCGTGGTAGATTTCGATGAGTCGATTCGCGATTGTTAAGAAAACCATGTCTCGTGACTGGAGGCTTAAAACATATTAATGTTAAATACGTTCTACTGTACAAGTAAGGGCACATCCATA
Source organism: Brachypterus glaber (assembly GCA_958510825.1). Taxonomy (NCBI): domain Eukaryota; kingdom Metazoa; phylum Arthropoda; class Insecta; order Coleoptera; family Kateretidae; genus Brachypterus; species Brachypterus glaber. The sequence goes on along the minus strand of OY294052.1, from coordinate 21,477,560 downwards.
GGCTCGCATAACAAGCACAGTACATAAGAATGCGATGGCGTGATTAGCTTGATGTACCGTCATGTATCTTCCAATATCCAAGCCAATCACGATATCGCATTCTTATTTATTATGCTTGTAATGCGAGCCTCTGGATCTGCACTTAAGCAAAACCGTGATAACATTAATATGTTTTAAGCCTTCAGTTACGAGACACGGTTTACTTAACTGTTAAGGGTTAATTCTACATAGGAATATATGAAAAAAAATCCATTTAAACATATGTCTAAAAATACGTCCTAAGGGAGGTAGGCCCCTTTGAAAGTGGCTAAAAAAATTGGTTATTATTTAATAACTCAGGAACGCTTTGAGGTACCGCAACGAGGTTTTGAATGTAAACTAACCTTAATAAGGTCCATCTTCGTATTATTATTTTCATGAACTTATTTTAACCAGGGGTGTGCGAAACTTTTTTGTCCCAAACTTTTTTCTGTGTAACTTTTTTGTAATTTTATTTTTGGAATATGATTCCAAACTCTTGTTCTAATACTGTAGCATTAACCGTTTTCGAGAAAAATTAATTTGAAGGTGAAATTTCACGGTTCGAGGACGAAAAAATTAATACAAAAATGTTGAAAACCTTTAGAACCCCTCACAAAAACACTTGTTTTTGGCATTTTGCTAAATTTGCTGGAAATTATGTATTTTATTAACCTTCATGTCCTTAATAATTGACCAAAATTGCAGCTTAATTATACTTAAAGTTTTTGAGAGATCGAGCTTTAAAATTGGTGATTTAGAATTCAGGAAAATTTTACACCTATTAAAATTTTGTGCTTTTTTATTGTCAATTTTGGTATAATATTAAAAAACAGAAAATCTAACAGCTAGAATTTTATAATTTTTATATATTTTATAGTTTTTGAGTTACTGAATAATAATAATTTAAAGCGAAGCTTATTAGAGTACTCAAAGTCCTTCTGTTTGGGCATGATGGGGGTAAACCACATCAAAATAAATTAACTCGATTCAGCTAAAAGTTTTAAATTCTCGGTAAATCTTACAAATCAATGGAATTTTAGAAAAGGTATTGCTAAAGTAAAGTAGGTAAACTAACTAAAGAGCCTACATTGGCATAGTGGAGCAAAGGACATGAAACGTTAAACTGTTATAAAATTACTTATTTCTGTGTTACTTTTACTTTAAAAATACCTTTTCTAAAATTCCATTTATATGTAAGATTCAATATGCACCATTAAGTTTAATCATAGATAAAAACTTGCATTAAAAAAGCACAAAACAGGTGTAAAATTTTGCTGAATTCTAAATCACCAATTTTAAAGTTTGATATCTTAAAAACTGTACATATAATTAAGCTGAAATTTTGGTCAATTACTAGGGACATGAAGGTTAATAAAATACGCAATTCCAGCAAATTTAGCCGAAGGCCAAAAACAAGGGGTTTTGTGCTGGGTTCTTTCAATGATGCAAGGTGAATGTACATCAAAAACTAAGAAAAAAAACTCATACAGAGGTACTTCCAAAAATTAATCACAAGGGAGCTATGGGCTCCTAAAAATACACCATTTTTAAAGGACCATAGTAGCTTTAAAAGCGATTTTTCGACCTACATGTATAAAAACTTTTTTTCTTAGTTTTTGATATATAATAACCCTGCATCATTGAAATGTTGGTTTTAAACATATTAGTACTAAATTTTTCGTCCTCGATCCGTGAATTTTCACCTTCAAATTGTTTTTTCTCGAAAACGGTTAATCCTACAGTATTAGAACCAGAGTACATTTTTATGTATTTTGACCTCAGAAATCATATTTCAGAAATAAAATTACGAAAAAGTAACACAGAAAAAAGTTTGGGACAAAAAACTAATAGGGCCCTCTAGTTTCGCACACCCCTGTTTAAAATAAATACATGAAAATAGCATATGAAGATGGGCCTTATTAAGTTTAGTTTAAGTACAAAACCTCGTTGCTGTAACTCAAAGCGTTCCTGAGTTATTAAATAAAAGCCGAATTTGTTAGCCAATTTCAAAGGGTCTTAGCTCCCGTACAACGCATTTTTAGACATATGTTTATATGAACTTTTTTTCTTATTTTCCTATTTTGAATCACCCCTTAAAATTAATTACATCATTTACTGGACATCCAGATCACTTTATGTTTGCAGAATTATATTATATACATAATTATGTTTATAGCATTATATTATATTTCTTAATATAGTAAGCGTCACATAATTTTGGGACACTTTTTCGTAACGGTTCCAGCCCCCTACCCATCCGTCGAAAACATATTAATGTTAAATTATTATTACGATACATGTATCGTTCGACAAAATTATTTACTAACGTGTTTGATAAACGAATGGTTTTAATTATTTCTTCTCTAACTGGACATTCAAAATTTATTGTTTCTTTTGGTTCGGGAAGTTTTACACATCCGCCACTAACAGGCAGTTCTAGTACTGTATTATTTTCCAAAATTGTAATCTTAACCTACAATTCAAAAACATTTTAATTAAAATTTCTCTGAGAAACTGAATTTCACCTAATTTAGCTACCATAACAAATTAAAAAATATACATTAAATAAATATACCTTTGATTTTAAGGCACCTGCCAGCTTTTTAGGTTTAAAAATTACGTTAATAGGTACATCCGAATTATCCAGAATTGTGCCACATTTTGGATTTACTTCAAAATGATCATCCTTTAAAACTTCTACTTTAAAACTACAAAATAAATTAATATTTGTGTTTTAATGTTTTTATTTCGCTACTGGAAACTTATTTAGATTTGATTTGTTGTCAAGTATTGTGAAGTAAATTTTTATTTAATATTCCATCAGTCTATTTTCTAATCATCGTACAGAGTAATATTGGTAGACTGACAGTTTCGGGCTGCTGGCCCTCTTCAGTACCAAGAGTCAACTCTGCACGCTGATTAAGAAAACGTTTTTAGACTTTACTCGCAAAAGGAATATAGTCATTAGATTGATGTAGACTTGTGCGCCATCTATTTCTAGATGTAGAAAACTACTCATACCTCTACTAATCTGGAGACTTTGAATGGTGCAAGTTGGTACTGAAGAGGGCCAGCAGCCGGAAACTGTCAGTCTACTAATAATGTTCTGTACGATGATTAGAAAATAGATTGATGGAATAATAAATTTATATTTTTATAATTTTGTTTAAATTAAAAAATTTCTGTCCTTGTAAATTTTTATATATTTATTTCATTTTAATCATATAAATTTTGAAAAGAAAGATATAAAAGTTACCGGCAATGTAAAAAATCCGGCGAAATGACATGATATTCCGTAAACTGACCAATTCCCCAGACATTATGTAAAATCACTACAACTTTGGGTGATCTGCAAATTTATTACGCTATTTTTGGCAGTCTGCAAAATACAATAGTCAATCTGAAGCTTGAACATCTATACTGCCCTACTACGCTAGAAAGCAGTAACTCCATTTGTCCAAACGTTTTCACGTCAACTCTGATGTAATATTTTGAAAACCCTGCTATGCTACAAATGGAGTTAGTGCTTTCTAGCGTAGTAGGGCAGAATATGTCTCACATTGTCTAGGTAATTTGAAGATGAATAACAAGACAATATTAAATCTGTGTGTTAAATTGAAAAAAAGAGCATTAAATGCAAATTTTGCTACATGTATATGTTACAGTAAAAGCTCGAAATTTGGTTAATGCCAGGATTGACGTGTTAAATCTAGAATTTACCAATTAAAAGTAAACTAACGCCCCCATTAAAAAAAAAAAACACCAAACCAACGCAAAACCAACTTAAACCAACGTTAACGTAAACCAATAATGGGGGCCCTATTTGAAATACCAAAATTCAACATTATTAAAAGATTTTATTTCTGCAATATGATGAAAAATACATTCCCTACTAAAAATAAGTAGGTATCGTACAGTTGGACCCACAAAAAAGGCAAGATTTAAATATGCTAAAATGTCAATTTTACTAATTATTTTATAGTTTAAGTAAGATTTTAAGAAATAGGTTAGATTAATTTGACAATTAATTGTCAGTTTTTTCAAAGTTTATTACAGAAAATGCATGCGAATAATGTTGAATATTAAAAAAATAATAATAATAAATAATAAACTGAAAAAACATTTAGAATATTTAATCAAATCAAAAATTAAAACACAATATTTAGTAAATCTTATGAAAAAATAAAAATTTGAACTCTACTAACCAGACATATAATTTATGAAAATTATGATTTTCGTTTAAAAAAAGGTTTTTCCGGAGGTGTTTTTTTTTCACTTTTTTAATCTTGAAACTATCGATGAGGCGACGGGCGATGGTTTTTGACCCAGGAAAATTTGTATTGTTTATAGCATGCACCGCTTCTTGTAAATGGTATTCTCTCAAATAATTAAGTAAATTTTCATCCTGTATTTCATTTGATATCTTCTTTCTTTCCGAGTCTGCACGCCCTTTCCTCTCCGATCTATTTTTTCTTCAATCTTAACCATTATTCTTTTTTCTATGATCTTAACACAACTCTCCGAAACACTAAATAACCTTGCCACAATTAAAGGTCTCTATAGAGATCACTAGCCACAATAACTTCCTTACATCCTGCTTCCAATATACTAATAGTTTGAGATTTCTTAACATTTCTTAACGCATTTCTAATTACTTTATAATTATTTTAAGTAATTTTGACAAATATTGTCAATATTGAATTTACGCAATTTTCAATATTGTTTTTTTTTTCGGATCCAACTGTACAACAAAATATTAAAAAAAAAACTTTAGTATTAATTAACAAACGCTTGTTATTTATTTTGCAGGGATTAGAAAAGTGGCAACTACTATTGCACAACACTTTATTTTTAAGGCATTAATTACTTTAATGGGAGAACTGGTGTAGTGGACTACCGCGCCGTACTTGACGAGTTTAATACCCAAATGTGAGTTCGATTCTCACGGGCGCCGATTTGCCTTTTCCAGTTAATTAATAATTTAAATTTGGCCAAATCGTAAGTGAAGCGGACACTCCCTATAAATTGGTTCTAAAGTCAATTAAAGCCGGTGGTTCCATATAGCTGCTCAAGGTTCAGATTGACTATTGCATCAGGCATTTTGCAGATTGCCAAAAAGAGGGTAGTAAATTCGCAGATCAATCAAAGTTGTAGTGATTTTGCATAATGTCTGGTGAATTGGTCAGTTTGCGGAATATCTAGTCATTTCGCATATAGCCGGATTTTTTACATTGCCGGTAATATAAATAAAACAATTCATAGGTAAATCATACAAAACAGAAAACATCATACAAAATTCTCAAAAAAAACCTTTTTAGTTTCACTGTACTGCTGAAGAAAAAGGACATTTTAACAGATATATTTTACTTTTATTTATTTTTTATTTTATTTTAACACCTAATAGTTAAACTAACAGGGTATCATATAAAAAACACAAATACAAAATACAAATATTACACAGTGTTCAAAATTTAAGATGTGATTGTACATCCAAATATTTAAAAAAAAATCCTTTAAATGTTGGTCCGGAAATGAGTCCTAAGGGAAAATAGACATATTGAATGGGGAACAAAAAAAGCACCAATAAAATTTTAATGATGCAGAGTAATTCTTTATTTAAAACTAACCAAAAAAGAATTCTTCACCGAAACACCTAAAATTAATATTAAAGGAGTAGCCTTTCAAAAAATAACATTTTTGATGGCAAAAACTGTTACTTAATCCTAACTGCAATTTTCAATATTGTTTTTTTTCGGATCCAACTGTACAACAAAATATTAAAAAAAAACTTTAGTATTAATTAACAAACGCTTGTTATTTATTTTGCAGGGATTAGAAAAGTGGCAACTACTATTGCACAACACTTTATTTTTAAGGCATTAATTACTTTAATGGGAGAACTGGTGTAGTGGACTACCGCGCCGTACTTGACGAGTTTAATACCCAAATGTGAGTTCGATTCTCACGGGCGCCGATTTGCCTTTTTCAGTTAATTAATAATTTAAATTTGGCGAAGGCGTAAGTGAAGCGGACACTCCCTATAAATTGGTTCTAAAGTCAATTAAAGCCGGTGGTTCCCTCTACTACTAGCCCACACAAGTCCTGGATGCTTAATTAAGTAGAATAGTATAAGGTTAAACAAAAATGTAAAAAATGTAATGTGAGACATATAGCTGCTCAAGGTTCAGATTGACTATTGCATCAGGCATTTTGCAGATTGCCAAAAAGAGGGTAGTAAATTCGCAGATCAATCAAAGTTGTAGTGATTTTGCATAATATCTGGTGAATTGGTCAGTTTGCGGAATATCTAGTCATTTCGCATATAGCCGGATTTTTTACATTGCCGGTAATATAAATAAAACAATTCATAGGTAAATCATACAAAACAGAAAACATCATACAAAATTCTCAAAAAAAACCTTTTTAGTTTCACTGTACTGCTGAAGAAAAAGGACATTTTAACAGATATATTTTACTTTTATTTATTTTTTATTTTATTTTAACACCTAATAGTTAAACTAACAGGGTATCATATAAAAAACACAAATAAAAAATACAAATATTACACAGTGTTCAAAATTTAAGATGTGGTTGTACATCCAAATATTAAAAAAAAATCCTTTAAATGTTGGTCCGGAAATGAGTCCTAAGGGAAAATAGACATATTGAATGGGGAACAAAAAAAGCACCAATAAAATTTTAATGATGCAGAGTAATTCTTTATTTAAAACTAACCAAAAAAGAATTCTTCACCGAAACACCTAAAATTAATATTAAAGGAGTAGCCTTTCAAAAAATAACATTTTTGATGGCAAAAACTGTTACTTAATCCTAACTGAATTATTTTTGAAAACGATCGCTCCTAGGTTACACTATACGACATTTTGTATGTATTTTTACTCAAGGAATATTTTTTACAAAAAAAATACATAAAAAAGTTTGGGGCAAAGAGTCATACATTTTGGTCTCTAGATAATACTAGTATACAGGGTGTCCGGTAACTCGCGTCGGAGCGGGAAACCACATAATCATCTGCCAATGAAAAATGTCTGCAAAAGATTAAAGAAAGACTATAAATAAATAAATAAAAAAATAAATAAATAAAAATAAATAAAAAATAAATAAAAGTTCTATAATACTAGTATACAAAACCTCGTCGCTCTAGCTTAAAGGGTGCCAGACTTATTAATTAAAAACCTTATTTTTAGTAGTCCTGGCTCCCTAAGGGCTTATTTTCAGACCAACCTTTATAGGAACTTTTTTTGATATTTTTGGATCACCTCTTAAATTTTGGAATACATAACAATACGCTGCCGTGATTGGCTTGATATGCCTCATGTATCTTGTGCGCAGGCTTACAACTTTCGCATAAGAGCCTGTGGATGTGTCCTTACTGAACACCCTGTATAGTACAGCAATATGCGTAAATCAGAGTTAATCTATTAATATAACTTACAAGGTATTCCGACATGCGAGATATATGTGCACAAGTGTAGAGTCAGGGCAGCGCTTTATCTCAATCAGGCGCTTGGTACACAGTATAATACACATTTTTTAGGACGCCTAACTACGTCACTAAGAAGGCATGAATTATTTCACTTCCGGCCCGTAGAAGCTCATTTATCGGGTAACCTTGTGTAATATTATTAAATGATTTGCAATTTAATATCTTTTGTATATTTTCCTTACTTTGCTTTTAAATCGCCTTTATTTCTAAGCAAAACATCTAGTCTGTAACTGCAGCCAATTAAAACAAGACCAAATGCCAAAAAATCCTTATCTAGGGTATATTCGGATGCCAATGTCGAGCCTTTTATCATGATTAATGGATGAACATTACCCTGAACTTCAAAATATATCTAGAAATCAATAAAAAATAATAATAACAAAAATAAAGCTGAAAAAGGTACCCTTTATATAGGGTGCATCTAGAGAAATGATTAGACACTAAAAACAAGTATGTAATATTCAGATCAAGTGGCTCAAAAGTTTGTAGGTATATTCTCAAGCATGTTAAGTACTTAAATCAAATGTATTGGTGCTTGAGTAAAGTTGAATTCGCATCTAAGACCAATAGGTTAGAACTTGATTAACGTAAAAGTACTTGGTTTGAATTATAACATTTCTTGTGCTTATTGACATGGTGTTTTTTTTGAAAATTTTTACTTTTTACTTTTTTTTCATAAATTCTTTAAACACACCTTAAGAAGTAATTTAGGCAAATATAAAAAAAAATCGTAGAGACCGATCGTTTTTTTAAGTTTTTTTTTTTTTTTCTAATTATTATAATATGTACTTGAACTTTAGTAGGTATATATTTTAGATATAATTATAAAATCATTATTAATAATCACTACATTACAGAAATGCTTATGTCCAAGGCCAAAGGGCATATTTTTTTTCTAGCGCGTTATTGTTCTATCGGCGAAGTGGACCGAAAAATCAAACAAATTTTTTTGCATATTCGGACTTAAAATGCCATGAAACGAGAAAATGTGAAAAAAGTGGGTATTAAAAAAATATCGATCTGTCTGTCCTCTGTCTCTAAACCTTATACATTCTAAACGAAAAGTCAGATTTAAAAAATTCTTTCATTATACGATTTAGGATCTTCGTAGTTTATCTAACGTCAAATATGGTTAACATTGGAGAGCAGCAAGGGGTACAAAGGGGGCAAATACTAATATTTTTTACGATAACTGGCCTTTTATTGATTGGAAGATAAAAATAATTGAAATTTTAGTAGAAAATAAAACAACACTTTTTATCTGCACAATAAATGTTTTAGTAAGCCAGTTATCGGAAAAATATTAGTATTTGCCCTATTTGTCCCCCTTGCCTGTTACCAATGTTAAACATATTTTACGCCAGGTAAACTACGGAGGTCCTAAATCGTACAGTGAAAGAATTTTTTAAATCGAACCTTTCGTTTAGAAGTTATAAGGTTTAGAGACAGAGGACAGACAGGACCTATATTTTTTTAACACCCACTTTTTTCACATTTTCTCGACGTTTCATGGCATTTTAAGTCAGAATATGCATTTTTTTTTGTTTTTATTTTTCGGTCCACTTCGCCCATAACACAATAACGCGCTAAAAAAAAAGCCCTTTGGTATTAGAGATAGGCATTTTTGTAATGTAGTGATTATAAATAATGATTTTATAATTATATCTAAAATATATACTAAAGTTCAAGTACGTAATATGTACATATTATAATAAATTAGAAAAAACGTAAATAAACGATCGGCCACTACGATTTTTTTTATATTTGCCTAAATTACTTCTTTAGGTGTGTTTAAACAATTTATGAAAAAATAAATCAGGGGTTGGAAACAAAAAGTTAAAATTTGCAGAAAATCACCGTGATTAAATTTTAAAGAAACTTGAATGAAAGTAGATATTATAATATCTACTGGTATTATAATACCAAGTATATATAATACTAAAAATAATGAAAAATAGTACTATACTCCGTCCAGTTATGCAAGATAGTAAGGGACGCGGCCCGTTTTGAATCCACAGAGCGCATATATAGCATAATTATGCATAAACCGTAGTGTATCAAAAATTTAACAGTACTGGTTTCCTGGAAAGTGCCTATCCAAAGACTCGCATAACAAGCATAGCACATAAGAATGCGATGCCAGGATTGGCTTGATGTGTCGTCATGTATCTTGTAATGGTTGTTATGCGAGTCTCTGGATAGGCCTTAAGTTGTAATTGTAACCTAAAAATATGACGTTTTCCTTGTGTTCAATATAATTTACGTTTGTACAATATGTAGAATATGCTAATTTAGTGTGAGTGTATGAAGAATAAACCGAAAAAGTACCTTTTCCAATACCATACAAAACAACATTAAGTATAACCATTTTTGTATGCAACGTTCCCTTCTTTTATTAGCTTTAACGACTGTCAATCATTATCATAGACAAAAAATGTCACAATATTATATATTTTAAAAGGTACGAGCTTTTAACCAATGATGTAGCTTAAAAATAGCGGTAATTTTAAACTACTATCTTGCATAATTGGACGGACTATATATAATAATAACACGGTATGAAAGCAAAAAAAATTCTGGCATTGGACCAACTTTTTTAAATAATTTTGGGTTGTAAATTTTGAATCTGTAATCAGATTTTTCGGGAATAGTCAGGATTTTTTTTTATATTCAGAATGAAAAAAAAATAATTTTTAAACACATATTATAGTATTTGCAAAATAATTCGGAAACACTTTAAGCTAAAACTTGGTATGAACAGGTGGCAGATCAGTAAATCAGCTAGTTCAAACTATTTTTGTGTTAAATGGGGTGAAGAGGGGAATAATTAATATTTTTTGCGATAATTAGTTATTTAAGTAAAAATATATTTCTTCTTTCTACTATAATAGTACTTAGTACTAACAAAAAAAAACACTTTTATTTATTTATATTTCAATACGAAAGTATAGGTATAATAAAAACAAAAGTCAAGAAGGTTTCCATACAATATTTGTACATTTATTTATTATTTATTTTTTAGCTCCTTTTATTTGCCATGTTTAAGAGCCCAGCAATATTCTGCCAACATATGCTATTAAAAATTGTGGAAAATTCGGAATAACATAACATGCGCAATCTTTAAACCAGAAACATTTTTGGTTTCATCTATGCTAAAAATATTTTTGTCTTGTACTAAAATTTTGGATTTTATATCCTCGAAAGCCTTTGGTAAACAGTTTTTTCTCTTTGTAGGCTTGCTTGGCGACTTTACAACTTCCAATTTTCTATAAACCCTGAGGATTTTCAATTTTCATCGACGGAATGTTACAACTAGCTTACTAAATCAAAATAAAACATTTTTGTATGCCATTATTTTGATGATAAGTGCTTTGAAACATTACATTTCTAAGACAAACCTAACATTGCAAAATAGATGTAAAATAGGCGATAATTCTGAATTAAAAATTTTAAAACTGTGGCCGACGAAAAACAATTCAAAAATCTTTCAGGCGCTCTTGCAAGTAGATAGTCATACATACAATAATATAATAATTAACGGCGATAAACATTTAATTATAGGTTACGATTATTGTTCGGTTTATGAAGCTACAGATATAACCAGATGTTACAATTGTTGTGGTTTTTCTCACGTGTCAAAAAGTTGTAAAAGGCAACGAGCCTGTGCGTTTTGTACATTGGATCATGATATAAAAGACTGTAAGGAACTTCCTTCGAACTTTAAATGCATTAATTGTTTGCAGTCTAAACAGCTAAATAAAAATACGAGTATAAATCATTCCGCTATGGACAAAAACTGTCAATTTTATAAACATAAACTCAATCAACTACTGGTGAACGCGTGTATTTCGAACTAGCAATTCCCCTACCAGATATCTGCAGTATGCGCAAAGCGACGGGATCCCCCACTGCCTAACTATTCGAGTACTGAGTCAAAACATTCATCGTGTAGGCGCGATTTCAATATTTATTATCAAAATGTAAGAGGACTTAACACAAAAATTTCAGATTTGTACAGGGAGTCGTATATTTGTGACTACGATATTATTTGTTTTAGCGAGTCCTGGCTCGGCTCTCACGTCGCGGATAGCGAACTTTTTTCTGATAAATATATTGTGTTCAGATCGGACCGTAAGTTTGACTTAGTACCGGAGGACAGGGGCGGAGGGGTTTTGATTGCCTTGAAAGAGTGTTTTAAAGCGAGAGAAATTCAAATTCTAAACCTTCCTGTTTCAGTTGATCTCATTTGTTTGAAAATAACAGTAAATTTTCGTACTTTTTTCTTAATTAATTTGTATATACAATCTAATTCACATTCGTCCATTTATGAAAGAGTCGCAGATTCGTTAGCTGAACTTGACCTATCTCAAACTGAAAATATTATAATGATGGGTGATTTTAATGTAAGGGAGTTTAATAGTGTTGTTCACTCGAATAATCCCAAAGTAAACTGTCTAAAAAATTTATTCCTGTTTTTCGATATTCAGCAGTGTAATAACATTCAGAACTCGCAGGGAAGACTATTGGATTTAGTTGCCACTAATCTGAACTGTGAGGTACTGAAATCAGATTACAATATGTTGAAAGTTGACTCATACCATCCTCCATTGAATATATTTCTAGATATTAATACTAATGAAGAAGTAAAATTTGCTTCAAATATGCAGTCCTATAATTTTAAAAAAGCGAACTTTAATTTATTATATGATTTACTACAACAGGTAGATTGGCGAGTCTTAAATAATCTAAAGGATGTCAACTTAGCTGTTGAGAGGTTTTACTCTATACTTGACAATATTTTTAAAATTTCTGTGCCAAAGACCAACAAGAGTAAGTCTGATAAATACCCTCCTTGGTTCACAAAAAACATTATTAAAAAAATTAAGGATAAACTATTAGCGTGGCGTCAATTCAAAGTAACAAATGTAAATGCATACTACGAAACTTTTAAAGCACTAAGATCACAAATAAAATCTGATTCTAAAGTAGCTTATCGTGATTATGTCCGTTGTGTTGAAAATGAGTTGATTACCAATCCTAGCTCTTTTTGGACATTCATAAACAACAAGAAGAACACGACTAGCATTCCTTCAAGTATGACGTATGAAAACGTAAATCAGAATGATCCCCAAGAAATTGTAAATATGTTTGCGTCATTTTTTAAGTCAGTGTATATAGAGTCAGATATTAATTGTGATAATCACGGCGAAAATTTCTCTAACAATGTATCCATAGGTATTATCAGTGAGGCGAGTGTCCTCAAAGGTATCAAAAAACTTAAAGACAAATTAACATCTGGGCCTGATGGTATTCCATCATTTTTAATTAAAGATTGTGCCAACGTTTTTGTTACTCCATTAACTATTATTTTTAACCTGTCTGTAAAAACTAGTTGCTTTCCTGAAAAGTGGAAGGAATCTAAAATCTGTCCTGTTTTCAAGAAGGGTAATAAATCGGACATTAAAAACTATCGTCCCATTGCTATAATATGCAACTTTTCGAAGGTTTTTGAGTTTGTGCTACATCCAATTATTTTTGCCAGCGTAAAGAGCTTTATTGACCCCTCTCAGCATGGTTTTGTACCAGGACGTTCTACAACCACTAACCTGGCGTGCATTACTCAGTACATTTCTGAAGCGCTGGATGAAGATAGTCAAGCAGATGTAGTATACACTGACTTCATGAAAGCCTTCGACACTTTAGATCATCCAGTTTTGTTATTTATTCTTGAAAAGCTTGGACTTGACGTTAGATTTCTTAAATCGTATTTAGTTGGAAGAATTCAATACGTTCAATATCGTGGTTTCAAATCCTTTCTTTTCACTGCCACCTCCGGAGTCCCTCAGGGGACGGTCCTAGGACCTCTTTTGTTTATACTTTTTGTTAACGACATTGCATGCATTCTTAAATGTCTATGTCTTATTTATGTAGATGATATTAAAATGTTTAAAAAGATTACTTGTGTGAATAATGCTATTGAACTCCAAGATGACTTAAATAGACTACACGAATGGTGTGTACGAAATCGTCTTCCTCTCAATGTATCCAAATGTAACGTTATGACCTTTACCAAGAAAAAAGTACCTATAATTTATAATTATAACATAACTGGTTCTATTCTTTCTAGACCTGATCTTATGAAAGACCTAGGAATACATTTTGATCCGCAATTATCCTTTGTTGATCATATAAACAAAACAACTTCAGCAGCTTTTAAATCATTAGGTTTTATCTTTCGTAACTCTGAGGGTATTCAAAATACTCACACATTTACAGTGCTATATAATGCATTCGTTAGGTCCAAGTTGGACTATGGTGCAGTTATTTGGAACCCTAAACATGAAATTCACAGAAACAGCATTGAGAAGGTTCAGAAAAGGTTTTTAAGGTATCTGTACCTAAAAACATATAATGAGTACCCTGCGCTTAATACTCCTACCAAAAGTTTACTGCAGAGATTTGGTTTTGTAAATATGGCTTCACACCGTTTTTATTATAGTGTAGCGTTTTTGTATAAATTACTTCATAATATTATTGACTGTCCATACTTATTAAATAAACTCAAATTTCACGTTCCATCCGTTAGTACTAGGAATAGAACTTTATTTTACCTAAAAACACCTCGTACCAATATTCTAATGTTTTCGCCTTTATATATCATGTGTTCCAATTACGAACGCATTGGAAGTGTTCTAGATTTATTTTTTACAAATATTAATTCCTTAAGATCTGTTTGTTATGCTGTAGAATTATAAATCATATTTTCTCATATAATTAAGTATTAATATTTTATGCAAATCTTGTTTTTTTTCTTTCTTTTTTATATAAGTCTCTATTGTATTTATATTACTTCATAGTTTATTATAACAACTTTGTAAAAGGGACGTATGTCCTGTTAAGTTGTAAATAAATAAATAAATAAATAAATAAATATTTTTTTCGCAAGTTCAACCATAAAATACCTCACGATTAAATTGCAGCTCGGGAAAAACTTATTTAAAATAAATTACAAATTTGTGTCATCATACTCAGTAAGTGTCACCCATGTCAGAATTCTCATAAAAAATTAAACTTCAGCGCGCCCCTCGTAATCAATACCAAATATCCGGGTACTATTATAATAATTATAATAAGAAAGTAATCGCCAAAAATACTAGTTTTTAGATTACTGCTACTTTACTACCTTTTCTTTAAATTGAATCATATTTTCCTTTGGGCAAAATTTAAGGACAATATTTAGTTTTTGTTTCGGCCCCAAACTAAATTGTGTTGGTATTATTTGAATACTCTCGTAGAGTAAGCGTTTCTGTTTTTCTTCTAAGTTTTCTGGGGGAGGCAAACTAAAAATTTAAACAAATTATAAATAAAATAAATTTAAAACCATTAAAGTAAAGAATAAGGACTGGTTACTTGTAGTTCGATTTGGTTACATATTGACCAAAAAGATCTGGTATCTACGAGCGATATCGGAAGCCTTCTAGATCGTAATTTTAATTTTTAAATGGTAGTTAATTGGTAGCTGCTAGATGCTATGCGTAATCATTGACATTATAAACATATGTTTACAGTGACGTTTATTTTTAGTGTGTGTTTTTATGAGAACATCTTTTTTGGTTATTCTAAGGTAAGTTATAGATACCTGGTGTATGATTTTAGAAATAACAATCAAGTCTCTAAATCTTTATATGTCGCACATCAAAAACTGTAAGCCATGATTCCGGTGATTTAATTTTGAATTCTTAAGTACTATATTTTCTTGTGTCAACTATAAATACGTTTAATGTTACCAAACTATAGTAAAACCATTGTTATCACAAAATACTAAAAGTAATCACATAATACCGATAAAACTATTATAGTTTAGCAGCAACTTTTAAAATATTTTGACGTTTATTTCTAACATAAAAAAATTGAGGTTTTGTGTCATAGAATTTTATAAAATCATTAATCTAGAGTGCTCTATATCTCGCCCGTAGACTATTTCTCCATCTGCTGAATTTCAGTCATTACGTAACACGAAAAAACTAGTTAATACTTCGGAGTGTCACAGGGTTGTTCAAAACCTTAGAATATAATTCCGTTCTTAATAGTACTATAGTCTCATATAAAATACATTTTTTTTGTAAAAAAGTAATAGAAAATATACATAATGGAAGGTTCCTTGGTGAGTTTCTCCCCTCCTTTTCCTTTTCCTTTCTTACTACTCTTTTTAGAAGCTTTTTCCTTTTTGCCTTTTGAACCTTTTGATTTTTTTCCTTTCGAGTCTTTTGCTTTGGATTTTTTGGAATCCTTTCCTTTTGAAGCTTTTGAACCTTTTGAACTTTTTTCTTTTTTAACTTTTGATCCTTTTTCTTTTTTGTCTTTTGTTTCTTTCAGCTTTTTCTCCCTACATAAAGTTTTGAAATTACATTATTTATTATCTACTAGGTAGTTTACCTATTAAATTAAAATAAGGCAACTGCTTTAAGCAATTTATTAATTAATTACTTAAAAGTTACTGTACATTTGTGAATAAAAAAATACAATTTCTCTCGAAAAAAAATTTAATTTAAATGCAAAATATAAGTATTTTATACACGAGGCAAAAACTTTTTTAAACAAGGACCACGTTTGGTTTTGACAAGAAGCCTAGAGTACATTGGCAAAAGCAAAATGTTTAAAAACATTGATATTTCAAAAAGTGGAATTTTAGCTACTAATGTTCTTCCACTAAGTGAAAGTTTTGTGCTCAAAATGATGTTAATTTCAGGCTCATTAAAGTGTTGTAGGTGTAAGGTTTTTTAAAAACATATTTACGGTTTTGGAATGTCTGGTATTTTTAATTCTGGCTCAATTTTTTGCGTTTCCCTTAAACTAAATGGCAGCCTTTCAATTAAATCTAGGGCTACATCAAAATTTGCCATAGAATTATTAAAAATTGTCACAGTTTTCTTTTTACATTCTCCTACTTTGACATTGATCAAATTAATAAAACTTTTAGATGTTTCCAATTTTATATTAACTGCTTCTCCGGTAATAAGGACTTTGTGAGTAGTCGAGTTTACTGTAAATATTAGCTCGGTATTAATTTTTCCTATTTTTTGAGGATGGAACCATATTTTAATAGTCTTTATTTCTTCTGGTTGAATTTCTTGAGATTTAAAATCGATAGTCGAATGATCTGAATTTTCAAAAGAAGTTTCCAACCTAAAATAATTAAATATCATATAAAAAAAATCAAAAATTTTTTCTTGATAGGAATGGTTAAAACTAAAACGCAACACTCTTTAAATAAAGTGTCTCAAGCCACATCTCACTGGCCTGGAAACAATTATTAGCTCAACTTTCATATAACCCAAGTTTTTTTTTGATAATTTAATTGTTTAGGGCTTTAGAATATTTTTAAGGCTAAATTTAAAAAAATCTATCAATGCGTTTTTGAGAAAAACGATTTTCATTGGTTTTACCAAAAAAAAAAAATAAATATTTAAAAATTATTTTAAATATTAAGATTTTATGTCAAAAAATAAGAAAAAAGTATTTATGGACGTTTGAGCTAAATCGCTTTTTAAAGAAGCTAGCGTACTTTTAAAGGGTACTTTTAGAATATATTCTATTTATATTTATATTTATCACTTCATATTTCAGAAACGGTTTAACTTATTGACATGAAATTTTTACTGTAGTATGGAAACAATAAATGTTAATATTTAACGTTTTATTAAAATAAACTTTTTGGCCAGGGGCGTAGGTAATGGGTGCCTCTTAATTTATCTGAAAAACGGTAAGTCCGCCCCTGGTTACACATGTCATAAAATGATAATATTTACTGTTTTCATACTACAGTAAAAATTTCAAGTCAATAAGTTAAACCCTCCCTGAGTTATGAACTGACTAATATTCTAGAAATGCCCCTTAAATGTGCTCTAGTTAAAAGCCGTTCATAAAAACTTTTTCTCACTTTTTGATGGAAATTCTGATATCTTTTAATAATGTTTAAATCTCATATTTTTTTGTAAAAACAAATGAAAATCGTTTTTTCTCAAAAACGTATCGATAGATTTTTTTTTAATTTGGTCTTAAAAAGATGCCAAAGCTCTAAATAATTAAATTATAAAAAAAACTTATATAAAAGTTGAGCTAAAAATTGTTTTCAGACCACCGTGACATATGTTTTTTACTTTATTTACTTAAATCTTTGTTATGGTTTGGATGTTAAGTATGACTATTCTCCGTGTCTGAAATAGAACGCAGTGACTAATACCTAAAACGTATTATGCTGCTCTCCTATAAGGAAGTTACGCGAACCGCACTCGAATGGGTATGATGATCCTCGCCTTTTAGCATACTTTCGGAAATGATCAATGCAGTCTATTTCAGACAAGTATAATAGTTACATTACTTTTTACTAAATTTTAGTTAATTTCAAATGTTTTTTTTTTATTGAAAGTTAAAGTTAAAATTATATTTGTATTAAATTAGAGCAAGTCTAATGTTATCCTATAAGAAAAACATGTAAAACGTATTACACTAGAATACGCGTAGTTTGTAGAAACATACGCGCAAGGCTTATGTAAACTGACACTGACACGAGGCGATTTGGTCCCTGTCAGTGTGCATATAGAGAGATACACAGGGCAACCAAAGTGTTAAGGAGCTATAAACTTTTGGGATCTGTAACAGATCATCTGTTTAGGTACAATCCTATGCAATAGTTTCCTGTTCTCGTTATTACAGCTTCATTTTAAAGAAAAATTTAATAAATTTAATATGAAATTAAAGATAAAGGATATAGCCACTTAGTTAGAGGGGAACAAAGTTATTTATTTTTTTAACGTTTATTTATGACCTAAAAACAATACAAGAAAACTGGTGACAGTCCAGTCAAATAACGAAAAATTCCTGTGTTAAATTGCAATAAATTTACACAGCCTAATATTTTAAAGGATAGTAGTGGATAGTAACAGAACACTCCTGTTAGTTTTTCACCTGGTGATTTGCGTAAGGGATGTCCGCTATCTAAAATTTTAGAGGTGAGTGCGGTTATCTCGCTAAATATGCATCTTACGATAAAAATTTATATAACCAATTTTGTTAAGGAAAAAATTTACAACAAGTTTTGTTTGGATCATTTTTTTATTATATTAATAACCATCGAATTTTCAAATATGGCCATGTTGGGGGTAAAATTAGTTTTTTCGATTTTTCAGCCAAATTATTTATCGGAGAATAAAAGTTGTTATGAGCAAACCTGTAGCTCTTGAAATTCTCTATAAGTTTTATATATTTTGAATTTTCATAAGTATTTTGTTACGGTTACAGTGGACGCTGAAAGTCGAGTTGCGCCCTCTGTAACCGTACCAAAGTACCTATAAAAATTTATAATATATTAAACTAGAGAATTTCAAGAGCTACAAGTTTACTTATAACCACTTTTGTCGACCGATAAATAATTTGGCCGAAAAATGGAAAAACCCAATTTCACCTCCAACATGGCTATTTTTAAATTAACTCGATTTTTATTAATATGTTAAAAAAATCATCCACACAAAAATTGTTGGAAATTTTCTCCTTAACAAAATTGGTTATATGCATTTTTATTGTAAGATGCATATTAAGCAACCCACCCCTAAAATTCAAAATAGAGGACACCCCTTAGCCAAATCACTCGGTGAAAAACTAACAGCAGTGTTCTGTAACCATCCACTACTACCCTTTAAAATATCAGCCAGTGTACATTTTTTTGCAATTTACATTTATTATTTGACTGGACTATAATAGTACCTAATAATATAAATAATTATTTATACATAAATTATAATTTAAGTATTAAGAATTAACTAATATAGTAAAATGTCACAAAATTGGAAATAGAAAATTAAAATTATATCACAGTTAAAAGTATTTATACTTTTTTTTATAGATCAATATTGACTGAAATGTAAACATTTTATGTAACCTACCTAAAGGTAAAAAAAGTACAAAAAAATAAAATTTCAAAAAGAAAACTAATTTCCTAGAGATGTAACGTATTCGATGAAATTATTATATATATCTTTTTAAAGCTAATAACTTTAAAAGGGTATGTAAATATATTATATAACATATTTTTATACTAAAATATTATCCTTAAGATTATTTAAATTATTAGAATTACTACTTAATTACTTACAAAACAGGATAACCATCCGTATTGCTAAATTTTAAATCCACACAATAATTATGGGTTTTGGCGTTCTGCAATAAACAAACTCCAAAATCATACATATAAAAGGAAAAGTTGTTCAAGGGCTTTTGGGCTTCTGCATTTAGGTGAATGACATAAGTTGGACCATGTAAAATCTAAAAATAATATTTTAAATAGTAGGAGAGCTGGTGAACATTTTTAACAAGATTTTTTCTCCTAGCTAAATTTCTGTAACTGGCGCCCAAAAGAGATACTAAAGGTGTCTAATCATATACAAAGCCGGCCTATGCACCACGCCCCCTGCTTCTGGGCGTCAGCTCAGATATAAAAATAATAAAATTCGTAAAGCCTTTTTTAGAGGTGACCTTTTTTTTTGTTAAGCGACTTCCAAAAAGGAGGAGGTTATCAATTCGACGTGTGATTTTGTTTTTTTATGTTTGTTCCCGCATAACTTTGGAACGGATAAACAGAATTGGTCCAAACTTTTTGCAACTTAAAGTGGGCATTCATAAGGTGGTTCCGTTTTAATTTGACGCTCGGATAATGTCGGATAAGCCGGATAATTAACCTCTTGTGTACTGTATTATAAAATGCTAATAAGAAAAAATATTTTTTTTGTAAAAATAAGCTAAAAATAGGAAGATAAGTCAATAATAATGTATATTTTATTTAAATGTTTATTTTATACAAAAAAAAAGTGGTATTTATTTATTTTGGTGCACTTATTTTTTTAAATTTTTATCATTGCAAAATAAAGCAGAAGACCATCCTTTTGTGTAAAAGAAAAATCATTTAAGACGGGCTAGAGGTCTTTGAAATATAGTAATTTAATTTTTTAATAGTTGGAAAACCTGCGCTGCGGTGATGGGCGCAAAGGGGAAGCTTTAGGTGAGGGTAATGGTGCCGTGCTAAGCAAGAATCGCTATAACTTTTTTGTTATTATTCTAAAATAAACTTATTAGTTTTAAATTAAATTTTCTCTATAACATTTTAATAAAGAAAATACAAAATAAAAAATATTTTTTTAACGAACACAGCTCTGCAAATGACAGTATTTACCGACACATTGGTTAAATACTGCAACTTTAACTACCCGTCTTGAAGCGGTTTTACATTAGACAAGCTTCGTGATATGCTATAAAAATTCGTGATTGGTGCCTGATAGAACAGAACTGTGATATTTTTAAACAAGGAAACATGATTTTTTATCATTTTTAAAACTTACGGTGTTATTATTTAAAAATGTAATAAACTTATTGAACCAAACAAAAGGTATAGATAATTATCTATAACTATTAGTGATTATTATGATTATATTCAGAAATAGAACCAAAAAATGTCGCTACAAATCGAAGTTGTTTTCATTATATTATAGAATAATAGTCAATAAAGTTTAATTTATACCACAAGTTATGTAGTACTAATATTTTCCAATTTACTTTAAGGTATATTAACCTCTAAATTACGTCCTACAAATTTATACCAAAACGTTAATTTACAACCAAGGTGACTATTTAACTAACAAGAATATAATTTAGTATAAATTACCACAATTTGACTTCAAAATAATCCTCAAAAATATAATAATTCTTTGGGTCATAAAAATAAGACTTTTAGATCATTTAGATCGTTTTTTTTAGCCAAGAAATTTATAAAAAGTTTTGAGTTATTTTTTTGAAAAATCTTACCAACGTATATACCATTTTATACTTATAGATAAAACAGTCTTTATATACACATAAAATTAGTATATTAGTTGGTTTATTTTACCAATATTGAAACTTTAAGGTAATTAAGGAAAAAAAATTGGTATTGTTTGTTTGTTTGTTTTATACTGTTTAACGTCGTTTTTCGCTGCCTAATTGACGGGACCACCATCTTTACGTGCCCTCCGAAGCACGGTCCTCAACAGAACTCGCATCCACCCTGAAATGAGTTCACAGTTTCACCTGCAACCCATATTACAGTTTGTCATTGTAGTTCCATCTACCGACTATTTACACCACTATACATCCATGCTCTATGTAGGGCTCGAACCCACAACCCTGGGATCCTTAATCAAACGCGCTATGCATTGCGCCACCGGGGCCCCGCGGGGTCGGCAAAAAAAGAAAAAAAATTGGTATAAAATTTCACTTTTCACCAATATTGGTAAAAATATCTCATGTACATTAATCGGAATAAATTCAGTTATGACTCATCAACGTTGAAAATAGACACAGAAACATAGACTTACGGAATAATTTTGCCGAATTATAAGGGAAATTTTTATAAAGGTCACTAAATCGAAACATTTGACGACTAATTTGTTACACACAACAATATTGAATATACATATTAACTATAAATATGTAAATATATCGGTGTTTTTCGAAGAAAATAAAAATGTAAATATTTAAAACCTCGCGGCGACGATAGAATCGACGCGGCGCCAATGCAAGCACTGGAAATTCGCCGATGAGTGCTTATGTATGGTTTATTGGCCTTATTTTGCTGCTTGGGTACATACATATATGTACATCAAATTTATTACATTCATATTAAACTATTTTAAGGGTAACTAACTCTAAGGACAAGGAGTAAAAACAGTCTTTAAAAAGTGCCATTGACACATCGTCAAGTTACAAAGTTGTAAGCTCAATGCACTTAAAACTTCGTAACCTGACGATATGTCAGATCTAAATTTTTGATAAAATGAGAATTTATGGTAAACGACTAAATGGTTTTTTTCACATATGTAATTTGCTTACCTCTAAAAGTATTTTAAATTTCTTTAAACTTGCTCTTTTCAATGCTTCCAAAGACAAAACAATTTCATCTGCGGACTGGCTTGGTACAAAATCCTTTACTTTCTCCACGGATAAGTGGAAATTGTACATTATTGACTCTTTATTTAGTGCCCAATTATAATAAAATCCCGTTTGACCATTATTCAGTATTTTAAACTTAACCATGCGCTTTCTATTTAAATCAATCTAAAAACACATTTAAATATGTACCTACATAATATATAGCACATATTTAGAAATATTATCCTAAGCCAAGTATTCACTTATACGCAACATATTTTCTTATACTAGTTATTCTTATTATCTTGTTCACATCGCTAAAACAACCAATTTATTGTGACATACTGCCGTGTTAATTTGACGGAATTCAATTATAATTTAACTAACATATTTTGTCCTTTAATTTAATAAAGACTTTATTTAAGTATTGAATATTTGTATTTTTTAATAGAAAAAATTTCGTCGAAATAAATAATTTTTGAACTAAATTAAATTGTTTGATATTTACAAATTTAAAAAATCTATATAAAACATTTTACTATTCCTTAAAACGACTTTTGTTTGATTAACGCAGTCGTCCCTCCGAAGTGACTGATCGATTTCGTGCTTTTTAGCACTCTTCAGAGCCACATATCGGTAGTAGGGACAACTACGAAAATCAAATCCTTTCCATATATCTCTATATGGAGTTTAAAAATCGTTGTAAGGAAAAGGAAAAACAGCTAGCGACATCTACTGCTAAAAGCAGAGACTGGATAAACCTATCGACAGTCCAAGAAAGGAAGCAGTTATTGGTTTCAAGAACCTATTGCACGCTGTCGATAGGGGGCAGATTAATCAATGCCACGGTGGACATTGCCGCCAATTGAATCCTATACGCTAGGAGGGCACCTTTTACAGTGGTATCTGAATTAATAAACTAAATTAAATTGTTTGATATTTACAAATTTAAAAAATCTATATAAAACATTTTACTATTCCTTAAAACGACTTTTGTTTGATTAACGCAGTCCAGTCTCTGCTTTTAGCAGTAGATGTCGCTAGCTGTTTTTGCTTTTCCTTACAACGATTTTTAAACTCCATATAGAGATATATGGAAAGGATTTTATTTTCGTAGTTGTCCCTACTACCGATATGTGGCTCTGAAGAGTGCTAAAAAGCACAAAATCGATCAGTCACTTCGGAGGGACGACTGCGTTAATCAAACAAAAGTCGTTTTAAGGAATAGTAAAATGTTTTAAATAATTTTTGGTTAGATGATATTTTTATGTGTGTATTATTAGTTTCATAATTTCTCACATTTCCAAAGTCAACTGTATAAACTTTTAAATGATCCAATATAATACTATCATTTTCTTTACTAATAAAAATTATTTGAGGGTCAATTGCCACACATTTTGCCTTTATGTTAATGCTAATCGGTTTGGGCAAGCAGTTCATCTCACATTGCACGTTGAAGAAATATTGACCAATTTTTGTTGGCTCATAGACAAATCTAAAAGATAAAATAACATAAATTTTCCAATTTTTTATTAAATTATGACCACGATACTTTGCAGAAGAGTCAAGGTTAAATATACAAAAATACAAAAAAAAAATACATACTAACTGAGAATACCTCCCCTAGTAGAAATTTAACGTTAGAATAACATTTTTCTGATGTCAGAAAACTGTATAAAAGTACGTTATAAAATATTTGCAAATGTCCCGCTTTTTAACGTTAGAATCAAACGTTAGTTACGAACGTTAATCTAAAGTTAGATTTTTAAGTTCGAAATATGTTATAAGTACGTTTAATTTCTAACTTTCGAAGGGGGCGTGACCAACTAGAAATTTCTACCTGCATCATAAAATGGCAGCTGGAGACAAATTTATTCATATAAATAAATCTTAATGTAAATAATAAAAAAAAAATAATGTAAAAATACATGAATTTACATAGTACGGAATAGTAAATTTACTATTCTGGACTATGCATAATTCATGAATTTATGTAAAATAATGTAAAAGAATGTAAAATAATGTATAAGAATGTAAAAGAATGTAAAATAATGTAAAAAAGTATATTCACATTGATTTACATATTTTTACATGATTTTACAATGTCGGGCTATGTTATTTTAAGACGCGCGTGTGCTTTGGACAATAAACAAGAAGGCGTCGCATCATGAGAAGGATCGTTTAATATTGTTATTGTTACAGAGATAGCGACACATGCTGCTAGGTTAAAGTGTTAAAAATGTAAAAAAAAGGTAAATATTATTTATGTGCGATATTTGAATGCTTTATTTGTAACCTAAAATTTACATTCATTATAAATTACGATCTTTATCAACAAATAGATCTTTAAAGAAAGATGTAAGCAGTTTATACTCTTATTAAGGATGCAAATCGTTTGGTTTATTAAACCAAATGAACTTTACGCTACGAAAAAAGCTTTGACATAGAGACTTGTAATTTGTAACAAACATTTTCTAAGTAGTAAATATTTTTTTTCAAATTTCAAGTATCTATGTCAAATCGTTCTTAAATATCGTAGTGTTTAAGTTGTTTTAAAAGCACTTTTAATATGACTGTATGTTAATTTTTTAAAAAATTATTAAACACACCATAAGTATTGTAGGCAAATATAAAAAAATCGTTCAAGCTGATCGTTTTTTTACGTTTGTTTTTATAATAAAAAGTCTATGCAAAATACCATTCTGGATTATGTAATTTTTAGCATTCCGGTCTATGCAAAATATTACCATTACGGACTATGTAATTTTTACCATTCCGGTCTATGGCAACATATTACCATTTACGGACTATGTAATTTAATGTAATTTATTTTTACGTATTAATAATGGAAATTTAAAAAATATTTAAAGTTAGAATAAGGTTATAAAAAGGTTAGAATTTAGTTAGGAAACTAACGTTAGATTTATGTATTTTATAACGTTTTTGTCAAACGTTAATTTTTAAGGTTAGATTTATATATTTTATAACGTTTTTTTTTAACGTTAGTTTTTAAGTTTAGATTTATATATTTTATAACGTTTTTGTATAACGTTTGAGACTAAACATAAAAGTGTCACTAATCTAATGTTATGTTAAGTTAGATTTATGTACTTTTCTACCAGGGTCAGTTATAAATGAAATTTTAAATTGTTCTGATACGTTAAAAAGCTAAAAAAGATTCGTGTCTATTTAAGTACAGTCTCAGGCAAGATCCGTAATTTCGAAAACAGTAAACCTGTAAAAAGCACACATGCATTTTTTTTTAAATTTGATATCACCCTCAATTTGATTACCATTTTTAAACTGACTCTTTTTAAAGTAAAGTTACGGTTTCCTCCAAAATTCGCAGTCACTGACGACTGCGATCGGTTAGCCGCGACCAGGTCGTCACAACCCTACATGTTTTCCTAGGTCTCGCCAGCTGGTCATTTTATAAACAGCTGTTGTTTTGTTTGCGAGTTTATGCCTTAAAATCATTATAAATATCTCTAATTATACTTTTAAACTAATTTTCATTAATATAAATAAAAAGTTTCAAAAAAATCGCATTTGTTAGCACACAAAAATTAAAAATCAAAACCTTAAAAAATTGTTTAAAACAATAAAAAATACATAGTCGAATAGAGAATTTTATTTTCTTTAAAATGATGTATAACACGACCTTTCTTTCCATTAAAAAAACTCCCCCATGCCCCCCTGCCCACATTTTAAGAGCTGAAAGTAATAAATATAAGCTATAAGATAGCTTAAGTTGTCTTATTTAATAGTTCGAAATTTGAAGTCGATATCTCAACTCGTTTAAAACTTAAGAAAGGGGTGAGTGACTTTTGAACAGCACTATATACAGATTTACAACCAATGGATAACCAGATCCTGCCACAATGGATAACCAGTCACAGGTCCTGGCAGCCAGGATCCTTAAAGTATATTAACTATCAGAACAAAATCATAAAATATTCACAAAACGTAGAAGGAAATAAATTAACAATCTAGAAGTCCAAACCTAACTTATTTGTGACTTTTATCAACTAAAAGACAGTTTATTAATTAAAAACATTTTTTGTTGAGCACTGGGTACGAAAAATAATAAAAAAACGAATAAAAAACAAAAAAAAAAACGTTTTAAACAACGTATTAAAAAAAAACAGTTTTTAACATACCTACAAGTACAAATTATTATATACCGCCATAACTATTTCTACTCTGCTGTGGAATGAAAAAAATAAACACTTGTCACAGCACACACTATCAAATTCGTGGCGAATTGGTCGTGCCTCTGCTCCCGGAGCGGTCAAGCAACCGGCGTCCAAACGAACGGCGACCAGTAGTTAGTAGTAACGACTCGGTAGTAACTAGGAAAACAGGGACATTTAAAATGCATTGGAGATGTCTTAACGACTCGGTCGCGGCTACCCGGTCGCGAAATTTCGAGGAAACCAAGACTTAAACATCGAAATCTTACTCTAATTTAACATCACTCTTTGGTTTAATTTCACCGTTGCCATTTGTTACCGACAATTTCTGTAACATATCTTCAGATACTAGTGACTCCTTTACAACCCTGTATTTAACATAGATATTTTCGTCATTCCTCAATATAATAGTTGTTGTCTTTTTAATATTTAGTATACTCGGCTGCAAAGAATGAAAAGTATCCAGAAAATAAACTTTCGGGTTCCTTGAGATACCGAATAAAATAAATGTGACCTCGACATTGTGCTCTTTGATATTGAAATAGAAATAGTCTTGAAATGTTCCAGTTTCTTGGGGAATAAATTTAAATATTATTTCGGTTTTCTTTCCGGCAGATAAGAATCCACTTTTCGATAAACAGGTAAAGTATGTAAATGGATTGGAAACATTTATTCGATCCATTTTAAAGGAGTAATCCTGATCTGACGGGTTAAAAAGATGAAATGACCTAAAAATACAACAACAGAAGTTTATAAAATTATTCCGATTATCTGGACTTTTCCAGATCTTTATACAGCCTGCTTCAGAACTAGAGTACAGAAATTTGAGGGTATATTAAAAAGCCTCTGGAAAATATGAAAAAAATCTAAAAAAAAAATCCATCTTCGTTCAATTCAAAAATAAGAACTCTAAGTGGACCAATACTGTCGCTGATGTTAAATTACCTTTAAAAGTTGAATTTGTAGCTATGGAAGCAAATTTAATTATTGCAGGTACATATTTTGAAGGTTGACATGGTGATTAATGTGACATCAATATTTATTAATGTCAAAAAACCACCGCCGGATGGAGTGACTCTATAAAAATAGAATATTTGATAGCCTCTGTCGGTTTTTTCAAAATATAATAACCTAAAAAGATTCTAAAGTTGAAAGTCTCAAACAATGCACGGGTCAATAATTAAAATGCAACCATAGTTACTAATAAGTAGGGAAAAACTAATTTGTCGGTAATTTAACATCAGCAACAGGATTGGTCAGATTAAATAGCTTCCTTTTTAATTAGTATTGAAGTTGTATTTTTTTTTTTTCCTATTTGCCATAGGGTTTTTAATATACCCTCAAATTTCTCTACGCGAGTTCTGGAACAGGCTGTATGCCTCCTTAGAATGCGTAAACCTTTTGAAACGAATATCAACATTCTAATTATAATTGTTTTATTTATCTCAAAAACTATTTAAGCTAAATACTTAGTTTAAATTCAAATTTTACCCATTGCCTTAATGCAAACGTCTGTAGGTCAAAATTCTTCCAGGAGAAAAATAAATTAATAGTTTTTGACTTTCTCTTCTACTGTGCAGCTCTAATAGTCTAGAAGCTGTTGATCATGTTAATTTCATTATTTTCTCTCAGTAAAACAACAAAAAAGTTACACAGAAAAAGTTTGGGACAAAAAACTGACAAGCCCCCCTCCCCGTTTCGCACACCACTGGTTAACATAAGTGCATGACATTAACATAAGTAGATATGCCTTAATAATATTAGTTCACGTGAAAAACCTCGTTGCTATATCTCAAAAGGTTCCTGAGTTATTAATTACAAAACGATTTTTTTTAGCCACTTTCAAAGGAGCTAAGGACACTAGATCTGTGGCGCAGCCTAAACTGAATTAGAGTTTACAGATTTATAGTCCGTCCAATTATGCAAGATAGTAGTTTAAAATTCCCGCGATTTTTAAGCTACATCATTGGTTAAAAACTCGTACCTTTTAACATATAAAATATTGTGACATTTTTTGTCTCTGACAATGATTGACGGTCGTTAAAGCTAATAAAAGAACAGAAAGTTACATAAAAAAATGGTTATACCTAATGTTATTTTATATGGTATTGAAAAAGGTACTTTTTTGGTTTATTCTTCATACACTCACACTAAATTAGCATATTATACTTATTGTACAAACATAAATTATATTGAACAAAAGGAAAGCGTCAAATTTTTACAACAAAATTACAACTTAAGGCCTATCCAGAGGCTCTAATAACAACCATTACAAGATACATGCCGACACATCAAGTCAATCGTGGCATCGCATTTTTATGTACTATATAAAAAAGCCGATATCTCAAAAACGGCGAGACTTCGTATAAGGGTATATTTGGTCTAATAGACTCAAAGGTCTAATAGACTCAAAATGAGCTCTTCTATCACCATGTTATGATGTGTGTATTTCATATTGTGTTAAAAAATTTAAAATAATATAGCTTCAGAGTGTAAGTATACTTTGGCTTCATTACTTCGACAAATCTCGGTTGGTCTAGTTTAGATTCGGACTCTTTTAGGTAGGTATAGCTTAAAAGCTGACTCATAGATTTAATTTCATAAACAATTATTATTTATTGTTAAAATGATCGTTTTAAATGTCATGAATAGTAATTGTCTTGTGAATTTATTAGTTTTTGAATTTTGATAGGGCTAATTAAATATAGTTGGTTTCTTTAGAAAAATACCGCGGTAAAAGCATTGTCAAATAAATTTAATATTGACTTAATTTATTGGTTTAAAAATCCTGGAAAATTTCAGATATTATTCAGTTTTGCTCAGAGTGTCTCCGTGTCAGTTAAAAAGTGCCAAGTGAAAATGTAGCTTCTGTCAAGAATAATTTTGAGAATTATTCTTAAATTAAAAATAGAAAATATTTTTAATATTTTCCGTCTTAAACTTTGAAAGATTTTGGCACTTGTACAGTTTCCGGCATAAAAATGAGATATTGACATATTGCGATCTGACATTTAATAGTAATAATTCCTGGATTAAATTGGATTTAAAAAAATAGGTTATGGTTAAATATTAGTTTTTATGAAAAAATTGATTGGCTGACTGACAACTAATAGTGTTACTACTAACCCAGACTGAAAGTTAATATATACTCAAAAACAATAACGAAACTGAAAATACATTTTTTATTAAAAATAAAAACCCAAAAACATTTATTCTTATACTAAAATAGGTATAAAATAATATTTTGAGCTATAAAAATTTTAATCATAATACAAAAGCATGGAGAGCCCCAAATAAGTTACAAAACTTGTCAAGAAGAATAAATTTGGTACTAGAAAACAATGTAAATAATAATAATTAATATCTTGTTGGTATCCATGGTAATACGTGGACATTATGGCGTCTGAGGCATCTTTGCACAGAGTTTCACATGTGCACTGAGCAGTTATCTTGTTGGAATATAAAGTTGTTATTGGGAAATACTTGATTAACTGATGGTAGCATTGCTTCTTCAAGAATTCTGCAGTAAGATTCTCCATTAAGGTTTTCTTCTAGAATAACCAGTACACCGGGACCTTGATTGCTTATCCAAGCCCAGGTAACTGACAATATAGACACTAACTGTCATAAACCTTCTAGATTAACAAATTTTTAAAACCTAATTCAAACGTTACCATTTTTCATATCTCATTTTTTACGCCGGGAACTGTAATATCAGACTAAAAAATAATTACCCGATATTGGACACTGCCATAAATTAGACTGAGAATTATTGTGTACAGTTGGAATCCCAAACATACAATGATTTAATTTAGGAGTGTAAAATACTTTGATTATGAGGAAAAATTAAAAATATAGAAGCGTTGCTTAAATTAGGACTTGGAAGTAAGAAGATATGTTTATATGAAAAATACTTGAAGAATGTAATAATATTTATTTAATATATTATTCTTGAGTTAAGAAGCTATTGTTTTAATATGTTCCCAACGCACCGTTTTACTAGAACTTACGGCTTCCTAATAAAGTGCTATACTTTAACTATATGATGGAAAATTGGATGGCTAACGTAACTGAGTAAGTTAATATCACCGCTCGGCTGATAATTTAACATAAAGTTTTCCCTGATAAAAACCACTTAGTGACAACCATTTAAACACTTTGTATCCATGTACCATGAAAATAATAAAATGAAAATGATCACCAGCTCTCCTGTTTCTTCAATATTGGAGTTGTCTTTTTTAGATTTAATGTGTATATGATGTAAATGATGTTTTACATATAGAACCTCTAGCAAACTTTAGTTACTGAATGCAAGTTAATACAGTACCAATAACAGAACAACGTTATTTTTTACTTTAGTAAGTTGAATTCAAATCCCAAAGTTGCTCGGAGTTCCACTTAAACAAAATTGTTCAGTAAATACCTTCTACATTCCATATTAACTCCCAGCGATTCAAATTCTATCACCTTTGCATCTTTTAAAGATACACTTAGACAATCATCTATCAATTTAATATCACTCCTTGAGGGAGCCAGATCAAAGTAATACAGAGGTAAAACTCCTTTTCCAGTTATTTTAATTTCTGTTTTGGTGATATCTGGATTTAGATTCAATATTATAGGTTTTAATATAGCACCATATTCTCGGTTATCTTTGGGGGCGAAATTCACGTAAAATATATGTTTCTTGTTTGAAAAAATATTTGCTTTTAAAGGAAAGATATCAAACTGCAATGGGGTATCAATGGTGTTGTTACTGCCATCCGAAAAACTACATAATGTGGATGCACTCGTTGTTCGATGTTCTGAAAACAAAATTTGTTATAAAAATTAGAACAATATAAAGATTATACATAAATAAAAAAAATTACTTTGTCCAATAAAAATTATTTGGACATATTTTCTTCCATTAAAAAGGTTATATTTAATAGATACGAAATAATTTCGTTAAAATTTAATTGGATCTAGTTGAACTAACACGACAGAATGTTACAATAGTTGTTTTACATTATGCTACAAAAATAATTATTTAAATAAATCTTTTGGATTTCAGTATTAAATTATAATATTTGGTATATAAGAAAATATGTTATTGCGTAATAATAAAGTTAACATTCACTTGGCTTAAATTATATTCATTTGGATTAAGATATTACTTTTATCTACGTAGCCTTTGTTTGAAAAATATTTACTTTTAACGATTGATGTTCCATCATTAAAGCTTACTAAAGAGGTAGGAGGTACTGCTGTAATGGGTCTTTCGGACACCAAATTTGAGATATTCCATGTTATATTTAAAGGCACAAAGCCATTGTTTTCTATTTCGAATGTATACGTAGAAACCTAAAAAAATATATTTTGTTAAAATTACTAAAAATTCTCATATATAATTACACAAGAGGCTGAGAATTTTGCGGGAAAATTCGCTGTTTTATAAAAATTTGGTGACTGGAGTAATTATTTCCTTTGACAGCAAATTTGAATGAAAACTGTAAATTTTTTCCGATAATTCGAAGAATCATGTGTAATTCGTAAGATTATTTTTTAACGATTTATTATATTTCAAACCAACTTTTATATTTTTTTAATCGCAAATTGATATAAATTGTTTTATTACTTATTTTACGGGCATATTTTTTGATTTGGTTAATTTAATTACATTCTCAACTGCTAAACTAAAACCGTTTTGTCCTTTTTTAAATTGCAAATTAAAGTTCTGTCAATAGTTTGGTCACTTACTGATTTGCAAGCATGTTTATAAAAGTCAATTTATAAAAACTGTCATTACATTTTATAAAAAGAATATTTTGAGGTATTTTTTGGTAGATAATAAATTAATAACAATAATTATAAATAGTAATATATTCATATTTAATTATTAATTAGTTTTAGGTATGAAATCTTGGTGTAGAAGAGAAATACTGAAAAATAAAATATTACAGCGATTCTCACTAGAATTTTTTACAGTAGAAAATTCCCAATATAGCTATAATATGATTGGACAGAAATAAAAACGTGACCTTTTTATATTGTTAAATGATTGGTTGACAAAAACGTTAAAAAATAATCATCAGTAAAATTTTCAAATCAGTTAACTTCATAGCATAGTTAGCATCAATTTTCCCATAGGCAAGTCAACTGATTTAACCCCAAAACATAGAATGGAAAAAGAAGCTACTTTGCAAAATAATTATGCAAAGTAGCTTCTACTGTTAGAATCGATTTTCTTACAGTTAACTAAATTGATTAATTTTAAATCGGTGGACTGTTAATTTAAAGCCTAAATCTAAAGCTCTAAACATATAAAATAGCTTTTTTGAAGGTTCAGAAAAGAGTATTAACCAATAAACCAAACTAACGAAACTACATATTAAATACATTCTTATTTTTATATTTTTATAACATACTCTAAATGTTTGGTGAATATAAAAGATTATTGATTACAAACCTCTGTTGTAAACGTATTGGGAAAGTTTATTTCTGTAACTGTGCAAGTGTAACTAGCAAAGTCAGATACACCTTTGAGATTTAATGGAATGATTTCCTGTGACAGCACAGTGTACTCAGGTTCCAGATGGTTTTCTATTCTGTAGAATTTCGTTTTACCTAAAGCTTCTTCGTCTTCAACTTTACCGTCATATTTTTTTACATGTTCACTAAAAATATAAAATTACTTTAAAATTGCGACAAGTTTTGAGTTGAATCCTAGAACATTATTCTCGGGGTTTCTTTCTTTTAAATTTGTGTACAGCTCCTGTTCTGATTTTTTAAAATACCTTTCAAATATTTTCTTTATGTCTTGATCGGTCGGCAATTCCAAAATGTCTGATAAAGATGCGTTATTTTCCCATGTTACAAATCTGATTCTATCATCCCAGGAAATCGCTGAACTTTCTTTGTTTGAGTAGACTATTTTACTTATAATACAATCCAAAATATCCTGTAATTTTTATTTTTTTATTGTAGAGTGACAGTGTTCAATATTCAAACCAAAAAAAATAGATATATTCCTTTTAAGAGTAGACTTAATTTTATTCTGTAAATATAATATTATTGAGGAATATTTTTTATTATTAACACATCGATTGCTTATAATATATTAATAACACATAACATAACACATAGTTTGCTTATAATATATTAACATGCATACTTTTTTAAAGTTTTCACTTTCTTTTTTTAAACACTTTTCTTTTTACGGCGATTTAAGTAAAAGAGCATTTTTAGCTTCGGGAAAATGGTAGGATAGTGTAAAATATTTTGTAGATTTTGTAGATTTTGTAGATAACAATAATAATAATTGTTATAAAATTAAAATTTAATTTAATAATTACATTTATTAAATTTAATTTATGATAAAAACAAATAATTTATTTTAAAAATATAAAATCAAATATTACCGACAGACATGTCACAGACATGTTAAATATTTGAAATATTATATACCACATTAGCGACCCTTTTGTACTTTCAAAATTAGCCGCGTAATAAAACAAAAATTGTAAAGGACATGGCACAATTTATAGGGAATTTTGGCCCTCGGTGAAATTCGCTAATTTTTTTATATGTTTTAGTTTATGCTTTTTAAAAAGGAATTAGGAACGTTTCAAGCACTTTGTATGTACAGTTTTTTTTCTATAACGAAAATAAAAAAATATTTTTGCCCCAAACTCCTCATAAAAATAAGTTTAATTAGCTTAATGATTAAGAAAAAAGCTTGATTGGTATAAGTCAAACTGATGTCTGTCAATTTTTTTATATATTATTAGTAATATAAAATTAATTTAGCATGGCTTTTAGAGCCTTTTTTCAAGTAAATTGCTTTGTATGCAACCGTCAAGGTGGTCAACAGCAGATGCCCCGAATGGGAGGAAATGAAAACATTTTATTTATTTTTTTATAAAAATGTCCTAATGTAATAGTGTGAAAAAGAATTGAATCAAGGACACATGTCTTTTGATAAGTACAACACCATATTCTCTTATTTTAAGGCTAACATCTTAAATGAAGAGCGCGGAAGACCCGCGCCAGTTATTAGGTTCATAAGAAATGCTAGTCCAAAAATAAGAGAATTTGGCTTAAAATATAATCGAAAGATGCATTTTCTTGATTCATGGATCCTTTTTTTTAGTGTTCATATTTTAAATCATATCGAGGGCTTCATAGCATAGGGGCATATCTGCTACATGTTAACACGGTTGATACAGCCCTGTTATGAAGCTCTCGGTATGATAGTTATATTGGATAATTTATTCTATGCAGAAACACAGTATTTCACTTTCAACTTAGTTTTTCTGTTCTGTTTTACTTCTTATTTTATTATTTTATTAAGTTCTGGAGTTTTAACATGGGTTCCAGTACATTATATTACAAAAACACATATTCAATTTCTTCTATGTAGAATTTTGGAAATAATTGTTTTTTTTTGCCGAACAAAAAATAAGGGATACACTTTCGGCATTAAAATCGCTTATTATTTTACAAACGATTCCCTTAAAACGTATTTCTATTCTGCTTTTCTTCTTATTTCATTCTTTAGTTCAATTTTATATACGTTTTAGTACTTTTTACCAGGTTAGCAAATAACTTATTTCACGTATTTCATTAATTTAGTCCTTAAGAAGTATTACTGTTGCACTTTTCTTCATCTTATTTAATTATTCTGTCCAATTTCAATATGTATTTCACTACTTTTTCCCAATAAAACTGACAATTTAGTCTAAAAAACTTCAAAAATACGTCAGAATATCCTTCACTGACAAGTTGTCAAACGAAACAATGCCTACTAGAAAAATATTTTTATGAGGAGTGTAGGCCAAAAATATTTTTTTATTTTCCTTATAGAAAAAAAACTGTACACACAAAGTGCTTGAAACGTTCCTAATTCCTTTTAAAAAAGTATAAACTAAAACATATAAAAAATTTAGCGAATTTCACCGAGGGCCAAAATTCCCTATAAATTGTGCCAAGTCCTTTGAAAAAAAAAACACTAAAGACTTATTAAAGAACAGAATTAAAGTATATACAGTGAGTGTGAAAAGTACGGAACACTTTGGATAGTAGTTAAGTTGAGTTTCCAAGAATGAACGAAGCAAAAGATTTGAAGGCTAACATCTTAAATGAAGAGCGCGGAAGACCCGCGCCAGTTATTAGGTTCATAAGAAATGCTAGTCCAAAAATAAGAGAATTTGGCTTAAAATATAATCGAAAGATGCATTTTCTTGATTCATGGATCCTTTTTTTTAGTGTTCATATTTTAAATCATATCGAGGGCTTCATAGCATAGGGGCATATCTGCTACATGTTAACACGGTTGATACAGCCCTGTTATGAAGCTCTCGGTATGATAGTTATATTGGATAATTTATTCTATACAGAAACACAGTATTTCACTTTCAACTTAGTTTTTCTGTTCTGTTTTACTTCTTATTTTATTATTTTATTAAGTTCTGGAGTTTTAACATGGGTTCCAGTACATTATATTACAAAAACACATATTTAATTTCTTCTATGTAGAATTTTGGAAATAATTGTTTTTTTTTGCCGAACAAAAAATAAGGGATACACTTTCGGCATTAAAATCGCTTATTATTTTACAAACGATTCCCTTAAAACGTATTTCTATTCTGCTTTTCTTCTTATTTCATTCTTTAGTTCAATTTTATATACGTTTTAGTACTTTTTACCAGGTTAGCAAATAACTTATTTCACGTATTTCATTAATTTAGTCCTTAAGAAGTATTACTGTTGCACTTTTCTTCATCTTATTTAATTATTCTGTCCAATTTCAATATGTATTTCACTACTTTTTCCCAATAAAACTGACAATTTAGTCTAAAAAACTTCAAAAATACGTCAGAATATCCTTCACTGACAAGTTGTCAAACGAAACAATGCCTACTAGAAAAATATTTTTATGAGGAGTGTAGGCCAAAAATATTTTTTTATTTTCCTTATAGAAAAAAAACTGTACATACAAAGTGCTTGAAACGTTCCTAATTCCTTTTAAAAAAGTATAAACTAAAACATATAAAAAATTTAGCGAATTTCACCGAGGGCCAAAATTCCCTATAGATTGTGCCAAGTCCTTTGAAAAAAAAAAAACACTAAAGACTTATTAAAGAACAGAATTAAAGTATATACAGTGAGTGTGAAAAGTACGGAACACTTTGGATAGTAGTTAAGTTGAGTTTCCAAGAATGAACGAAGCAAAAGATTTGAAGGGGATAGGGTAATCTCAGCCAGTGCCCCTCATGGGCCGTGTTCAAATTAGATGCGCAATGGTTTGTTTTGCAGACTCCAGACGCAACGATCACCGAAATGACTCCTATCCCTACTACTGCACTCGCGCTGGGATTCCCCTATCCCATTCAAATATTTTGCTTCGTAAATTCTTGGCCACTCAACTTACCTATTTAAAGTGTATACAGTAATTGCATCTTTTATTATGCTTTATGTCATATTTTTAAGTTTCTGTTTTTAAAAATATAAATATAATATTTTTGTAATGGAAAAGTCCAAACGAAACTGGTTCGAAAGTCAGTATAAGCCGGTGGTTCCCTCTACTACTAGCCCACACAAGTCCTGGACTTAGGGGATGCTTAATTAAGTAGAATAGTACGAGGTTAAACAAACAAAAAAAAAAAATGGAGCGGAAAAATTTTGGCGTCAAAACAATACACTAATTTTATATTAAAGAATGTAAATTTTATTATGATTGCTTACATAATGCATAATGCATATTATGCTTCACCTATTCATGTTTGGATATCGCAGCTGATTCTCCAGAAATCCCGATATTCCGCATATTCCACATTCCCTACCCTATGTCACATTCACCGCCTTTACTCTAATATATTTACCGTTTTATAATTGATAGGACTTCTAGAATAGAAAGTCGCGATAACGTCCTTATAACCTCCAGGATACAAATGTCCTACAGTTGGCATAAACATAACTTTTTCGGTATTATAAAATTCTAGTTTATAAATATCGTCCTTGGAATTATTTCTTATTAAAAACTTTCTTTTTACTAGGCTATTTAAAGGACTGTATCCAAAGTCTAATTCATAGCCCATCATGATCTGTCGTGTGTTTGTCCTAGATGGTGACATATCTTCTTGTTTGTATAATGGTAAATATTCGAAAATTATATCGTTGTAGTAAGATTCCGCTTTTATAGTTACCTAAAAGTAAAAAAAAAATCTATAAAATTAGATATTGAACATTAGGGACCCTAATTTAGGGTGCACCCAGGTTCTTAAAAAATAGATTTTTAGGGAGGCCACCTAATTTGTTCACATTGTCTAATAATAATGTGTAGGAACCAAATTTCAGCTTAATAATAGTATATTATGCACCTAGTATGCAATTTTAAGCTATCGACCTATATTTGGTACACATCATACGGTGGTTATTTAAAATTTTTAACTTTTTGTTTCCGACCCCTGATTTTTTTTTTCATAAATTGTTTAAACACAGCTAAAGAAGTAATTTAGGCAAATATAAAAAAAACCGTAGAGGCAGATCGTTTTTTTTTACATTTTTTCTAATTTATTATAATATGTACATATGAAAAGTACAACTAACATAAAGGCCTAACCCACAAAATTATTATTTTAAAGGAGAAGTAATTTTTTTTCTAATGATATTTATACTTAATATTAATTATATTTTAATAGTTTTCAATAGATTTTTAGGGAGGCCACCTAATTTGTTCACATTGTCTAATAATAATGTGTAGGAACCAAATTTCAGCTTAATAATAGTATATTATGCACCTAGTATGCAATTTTAAGCTATCGACCTATATTTGGTACACATCATACGGTGGTTATTTAAAATTTTTAACTTTTTGTTTCCGACCCCTGATTTTTTTTTTCATAAATTGTTTAAACACAGCTAAAGAAGTAATTTAGGCAAATATAAAAAAAACCGTAGAGGCAGATCGTTTTTTTTTACATTTTTTCTAATTTATTATAATATGTACATATGAAAAGTACAACTAACTTAATATTAATTATATTTTAATAGTGTTTAATTGTTTACATCGTTTTATGTATATTCCAACAAAAAAAAAACTTAAAATAAGGGCCTAAACAATAGCCTTAATTATTAAAAGGGCCTAACCCACACATTTCTTATAAGGCTGTTTTTGCATAAAATCTTCTTTTTTCTAGCCTTAAATAGTTTCATAACCCTTTTTTAATCAAGAATTGTTAACGGTAAATATTTGTGTGGGGCAAAAAAAGCAAATTATTAAAAAATTCTTACCCACACGTTTATTAAAGGACTGTTTTTTGTTATAAAATCTTGTCTTTTCTAGTTTTAAATATGTACTTAACCTTTTTTTAATTAAGAATAGTTAACGGAAAATATTTGGGTGGGGCAAAAAAACAAATTATTAAAATTTACACCCTAACCTTATTTTACAATGCATTTTTTGCCACTTTTAGTAACATATTAGAAATGTTTATTAACTAGAGCGATAAAGTACGTTAAGTACTATCCGTTTTAAGCAAAAACCGTATTTCTCAAAACTTATGTTAGTTGCACTCTTCATATTACGTACTTGAACTTTAGTATATATTTTAGATATGATTATAAAATGATTATTTATAATCACTACATTACAAAAGTGCTTATTTCCAACGCCAAATGGCCTATCTTTTTTTCCAGCGCGTTATTGTTTTATGGGCGAAGTGGACAGAAAAATCATTTTTTTTTTCGATCGGCCTCTACGATTTTTTTTATATTTGCCTAAATTACTTCTTAGGGTGTGTTTAAACAATTTATGAAAAAAAAAATAGGGGTCGCAAACAAATTTGCAGAAAACCACCGTGCATCATTTTTAGATAATTTCAAACTTTAGGGGCGTTCCTAAGAATGTATTTTTTAAGGTACTAAGATTTATTCAAGTTACTTACATTAACTATATCAAAAGGATTATTTAATGTATGAATTTTAATTTCTGCGTTGTATTCCTTTTTTTTATTTGAAGAAAATTCTATATCAAAGAATGCAAAACTATCCAAATCCATATTTACTAATACTGCATGTTTCATTTTTTTAAGTTCTAAAAATTAAAATTCTGTGTTTTGGAGCAAAAAAATGCTTTAGTATAGTCTGGACTGTTGACGGCGTTATATTTTTTTATTATTTTAAAATTTTTGTTTAGTTGTAAAATTCTGAAAATATGGGAGTGTTCAAACCTCTCTAAGGGTCTCTCAATTCTCAAAATTTTCCATAAATCGTAAAGTTTTTTTGAAAATTGTTTGTAAATTTTTTATAAGTGAAAAATTTAAAGCCCTATGAAAAATGACCAATAGAGAACAGAAGAAATTTTCTATTGGTTTTTTTGAGGTTTGTACTCGGTTATTGAACTGGTATATACCAATACAGACCAATAGAAAACGACTTACGTAAGTCGGTTTCTATTGGTAAACTCCAATATAGACCAGTACAATAACCGAATACAAAGCGAAAAAAAACCAATAGAGACTCGAAAAACGTATTATTGGAAATTACCAATACAATCTTGTGTAAGTCGTTTTCTATTGGTTTATAATGGGCTTCCCAATAAAATAACCGATAGAGACCAATACAGACCAATAGAGAGGCATACAATGTATCTTATTGGAAATTACCAATATAATTTGTAGAAGTTGGTATATTGGTTTATATTGGATTTTACCGGTACAATAATGTACCAATACGGACCAATAAAGATAAAATGTATCTTATTGGAAATAACCAAACCATAGACGCCGGCTTTTTAAACGAAACCGCGAACAAAAAACCATTGTTTTTATATTCATTCAATTTGAATAATTCAAAAATAATGGTTTAACTTAAACTTTAGTAATTTTTATCAAAGTTGGAAAATGTTGCCTTCATAAAGTTAGGAAATTGCAATAAAAAATTGTAGGGGAAGGTTCAACGACTAGTGCCAAAGCCAAAAAGCTTTTTGCCAAAAAATTTATCTTTGTAAAATATAAATATTTCAAAATAATTTTTCCATTGTCGTAAACTTCAAACCTTTGTCTATAAATAGCTGTAGTTAAAAATTTTATAAAATAAATATTTAATATTTTTTTTTGCTGTTTAAATCTAAGGCTGCAAAATGGCTGAATCAGCCCCAGAGCGAGGCAGATTCAACCCAGACAAGGGGCAGTTTCAAACATAAATAATATTAAAAGTTTTTATATTGGTATTTGCCAATAAATATAATATAAAATATAAACCAATAGAAAAAATATTTTTTTTTTATTGGTACTTACCAATAAATATAATATCAAATATAAAACAATACAAACCAATAGAAAAAAAAAAGTTTTTTTTATTGGTATTTACCAATAAATATAATATCCAATACAAACCATTAGATACCAATTGGTATTAATATTATAATATAAAAAAAAATATTTGAAAAAGACCAATACGTATTGGTCTGTACAGACCAATAAGTGTTTGTATTGGTATGTGCCAATAAATATAATATAGATATTTCGACAAATATGAACCAATACAAAAAAGAAGGTTTTTGTACTGGTATTTACCAATAAATATAATATCCAATATAAACCATTAGATACCAATATAAAAAAAATATTTGAAAAAGACCAATACAGACCAATAAGTTTTTGTATTGGTATTTACCAATAAATATAATATCGATATTTCGTCAAATATAAACCAATACAAAAAAGAAGGTTTTTGTACTGGTATTTACCAATAAATATAATATCCAATATAAACCATTAGATACCAATATAAAAAAAAATATTTAAAAAAGACCAATACAGACCAATAAGTTTTTGTATTGGAATTTACCAATAAATATAATATCGATATTTGGTCAAATATAAACCAATACAAACCAATACAAAAATAAGGTTTTTGTATTGGTACTTACCAATAAATATAAAGTCCAATATAAACCATTAGATACCAATATATATTAAAAAAAATATTTAAATAAACCAATACGGACCAATAAGTTTTGTATTGGTATTTACCAATAAATATAATATGCAATTTAAACCAATACATACCAATAAAATAACATATATTTTGGAAAAGAACCAATACAGACCAATACGTTTTGTATTGGTAATAACCAGTAAAAATTTTTTCCAACACAGACCAATATAAACCAATAGAGTTTAATTTTAATACCAATAAAGACCAATAAAACCAATAGAGACCAATAAAAACCAATACAAATTTCTATTGGTTTGTATTTGATTTCTATTGGTCATTTTTCATAGGGAGGGCTTGAAATCTTATTTTTTTCCCTTTGAGCTACAAAATTATGTGCCAAATTTCAAAATCATCAAAAAATTCTAACCCGTGCCGAAAATCCGCCAAAGTTACCTTGGATAAAAATAAATTCAGTCGGGTTCGATACATTTTTAAAATGTTTGTTTACCGTTTGTTTCAAATTTATAGTAGAAGAAATGTTAGTGTTAGGGGCAACTTTGGCGGATTTTCGGCACGGGTTAAAATCTTTTGATCATTTTGGAATTTGGCACATAATTGTGTATGCTCAAAAGGAAAAAAATTGGATTTCAAGCCCTTTCAATTTATTACTTATACAAAAAGATTTTTGTGTAATTGTTCGAGTTTAATTGACCGAGTTAGGACACTTGATCACCCTCAAATTTTCTGAACCTTCTAGTTTCAACTTAAAAAACATTTTAAGCCAATAAAGAGTCTACCCTAGTGAAGCGTGACTCTCGTGGTGTCTTGATTTATTAAATTAAACTTTTTTCTCGAAATCAAGACGAGAAATCTCGATTTTTCGATTCTTGTGAAACCCTTAATTACTAACCATTTATATTTGGAACATTAATTAAATCTCTAGTTTTTTCTTCGGGCATAAGCTTGAAAACATCATCTTCATCATTTATAATTTCCACAATAGCTTTACAACTTATTTTTCCTACATTTTTAAAAAGTATTTTCTTAACTAAATTTTGTTCTATCAAAATTGGATGAAAATTAATACAAATGTTATTGTTCGAGTTTATTTTTGGTTCTAGTAATTCAATTTTGGGCAATTGTCCTTCTCCAACTAAATTCACAATCAATTTTCTGTCGCTTTTTGTATTATAAGTAATTTCCAAAATAGCAGAGATCACCTAATTTAAAATAAAAAAAATCATTTTAATTTAAGGAAATATTTAAAACATACGGATGAAAAAAGAATTAAGATTAAGGACGCCTTTATGAAGGACGCCTTGATAAAATCAAGAATTTAACCAATAAAATAAAACATCGCACTATGTGTTATAGAGGGTGGGTAAGTGTCCAAAAGTCCTTTTATTTTAAGATTTGAGACATGTTATGTATCATATAATCATTATTGGACCTTTCCTCATGACTATTTTTACCCAGGGAAATATGATGATTCCGATGTACAGATTTTTCTTTCATGTCAAGTCAAGAAATTGACATAATTTAATATTTTGTAGTCATTAACCAAAATGCCTCTAAAATCTACATATTTTAAAATATGTAGTTATAAAAGCAGAAGAATATCCAGCAGGGAAAACAGGAGGAGAAAATGATATGAACTGTGAAACACGTCAATTCAATTGTATTTATTTTAATATCTACATAACTATATTATCAATAAACTACGTCTAAGTATTTATTCTAACACCCCCACTTTATGTGATATTACTCCCATTCGTTGTGAGCAATATTTTAATTTTTCAAAAAACTGGGGATTTGTAAAAGTATCTGCTACCATTTTTTCTGTAGGAATCAATTTCATACAAATTTCACCACGTTCTTGTTTTTCTCGTACGAAGTGATGTCTGATGTCTATATGCTTAGTTCTAGGACGATAGCTTGCATTTTTACATAAATCAGCATTTAATTTTTTTTTGAATGTCCATTTACTTTTAATGGCTTTTTTATTCTGAGGAACATTCCCAGGTTCTATCCTCCTGGTGAGCTCCTAGTTCTTCGTTCATTGCGTCCTTCCAGTGAGCAGCATCTGTACAAGACAATGCTTCCTTTGCTGTTTTTGGCTCACACATAATATCAGCTACTTGATATATAAAATCAGAATTATATATAAATTTATTTAGTTGCCGTCGGCGAGTTAATCTCTCTGGTAATTCTTCTACAAATTCTTGATTTACAAAAAAATCTTCTACTATATTTTGTT
Source organism: Brachypterus glaber (assembly GCA_958510825.1). NCBI lineage: Eukaryota > Metazoa > Arthropoda > Insecta > Coleoptera > Kateretidae > Brachypterus > Brachypterus glaber. The sequence continues at coordinate 21,433,705 of OY294052.1, read as the reverse complement.
CAGGTGACTCCAATACATTCTCATAATTTTCTGAAATACTCTCCTCAGTTACCTCTTCTTCATGATTTTCTTCATTAACGGATAATAATGGAATCTCTTCCCCCACTTCAACAGTAGTAGCTGTTATAACTGTTTGTTTCTGTTGATTTTCTTCATTATTTTGAATGTTATTATCAGTCTTCCCAGACTGATTTTCAATAAAAACTGCATCTCTGGAGAATAATACTTTATTTTCTGAATTCAAAAATCGGAATCCTTTTGTGTTTTCAGGATATCCTACGAAAATACATTCAACTGCTTTATTGTCCAGTTTTCGTCTTTTTTCTTTCGGAACATGAACAAATGCTTTGCACCCAAATACACGAAGATGTTTCAAATCCGGTTTTCTCCCAGACCAAGCTTCTTCTGGAGTTTTGTTATCTAAAGCTTTAGTTGGAAAAATGTTTTTTAAATATGTGGCAGTTGAAATTGCTTCTACCCAATATTTATTACCAAGATTTGGGTCTATCAACATACTTCTTGCTTTTTCCACTAAAGTACGATTAAGTCTCTCGGCAACGGAATTTTGTTGAGGTGTATACGGAATCGTCTTTTGGTGCTTTATTCCTGCTGATGTTAATATCTTTGTAAGATTTCGGTTAACATATTCTTTACCATTGTCTGTCCTTAAACATTTGATGAAAAAGTCACTTCAGATTTTTCCCGAAGAAAATATATTACGGTTTTTCTTGAAAAATGTTAAAAAATATTTAGCACCTCCAATGGAATTGGTTTGCATCGGGCCACAAATATCGGAATGGACTAAATCCAGTGTATTTTCAGCTCGCCTGCCTCCAGACTTATCGAATGGTTCACGATGTAGCTTTCCTTTTATACAACTTTCGCATTTTTCTTGAACACTATCTGTAAATGTTATACCATCAGATATTTTTTTCAATATTTTTATGGATTGTTCATTTAAATGCCCAAGTCGGCGATGCCAAAGCTCATATGTATCTTCAACTTTTATTGAGTTTGCTAAAAGGTTATCATGAGGTAGTTTGATCTAGACAGTACATACCATTTATTTCCGTAGCTGTAGCCATAATTTCTTTAGCATTCAGTAAAACATTTTTTGTTGTCAGTCTACATCCATAAGTTTTGTCAAAAATAACACTAAGTCGAGTTTTAACGATTTTACTTACAGAAAGAAGATTTAATGCTAAGTCGGGGACATAAACTACATCTTTTACTGTTACGGTCTTCTCATTGCTTAGAAGAATATCAAGTTCACCTGTTCCTGTACACTTCAGTTTAGTGCCATTTGCAATTCCCAAGTCTCTGCTTGAATTTTCTTGGAATAATCTTAAAACCTCTCGGTGTGGTGTAAAGTGAGCCGTTGCTCCAGAATCTATTATCCATTTCTTGGACATTTCAGTAGATTTATCACACGAAAATACAAAATAACTATTTTCTTCTTTTATAGGAGTAGATTTCTTTGGTTTGGGACAAGAATCAGCTTTGTGATTATACTCATTACAATTGTAACATCTCGGAACTCTATAACGTTGTTTCGTATTTTTGTTAAATGGTTTTCTGTTGATAAAAACTGAATCTGAACTCGTAGTATTTCCAAGGTTTTTAACATTATCCTGCAGTAGTAAACTTTTAACAAATTCTGTCGTGGTAGCTTGTTTAGAGCCCTGTATTCCCAATATCAGTGGTTTGTACTCTTCAGGAAGACCACCAAGGATTATTCCACCAACAACATTGTCCTTGAATGGTTCACCAATATTTTCTAGTTGTTCAGAAATTTTTAAAATTTTATCAACATAGTCCTGCATTGACGAACACAATTCAAATTTTGTTTTAAACAACTTCGAGTATAGTCCAATTAATCTTACTATACCCGAATCCTCATAAGCTTTTCGGAGATTTTCCCATGCTTCCTTTAGCCTTTTTAATAGCAGAAGAATATCCAGCAGGGAAAACAGGAGGAGAAAATTATATGAACTGTGAAACACGTCAATTCGATTGTATTTATTCTAATATCTACTTTGTAACGGTCCTCAGTGTATAAGGCCCATAACCTAATAGCAGAAGAATGTTTTCCTTTAAAAGTAAATAAACCTAGATCAAATAAGATAAATTATAACTCGGATGAAATTCGTGTTTGCAATAGTAGGCTTGACATTTTGTAACGCTAAAGTGTCGGGATGGTAGATTCACAGAAGAGTATAATACAGTAAAGAAACAGTACAATAAATTACTTACAGATTTTAGAAAAAATATTTACTCACAGAAAATCACCATTTCAGACAACAAAAGCAAGTCAATATGGAATGTAGTTAAAGACATTAAAGGTCAAAACAAAAAATATAAATTTCAGGTCCCTGGTGATCCAAAAGAATTATCAGGCAAATTTAATGAATTTTATGCAAACGTAGCTCAAAAATTAATTGAAAATTTAGAAAAACTTGAATTTAGTTGTGAAATAAATAACAACCCAAAGTCAATGTTTATAACACCTGTAACATCCCTTGAAATAGTCGATATAGTCAGAAACTTAAAAAACAAATTAAGTAGCGGAGTGGATGAAGTCCCTGTCACGATTTTAAAATATTGTTTATTAGAAATCTGTGAACCATTAAGCCACATTGTAAACAACTCGTTAACATATGGGGTATTCCCAAAAATTTTGAAAGTTGCTTTGGTAAAACCAATCTATAAAAAAGGGGATCCGACTCTTATAGAAAATTATAGACCAATCAGTTTACTCTCTTCTTTTTCAAAAATTTTTGAAACGGCCATGGCGAACCGAATTGTAGATTTCTTTATAAAAAAACAAACTTTTTAATGACTGTCAACATGGCTATATGAAAAACAAGTCAATAAACACAGCAGTGCATGCTCTTTCTCATGAAATTCTCTCCGGCTTTGAAAATTTGGACTACATTTTGGGTACCTTCTTGGACCTTTCCAAAGCATATGAAACAATTGACCCTGATATCCTCATTCAAAAGCTGGAGAGATATGGAGTGAGGGGAGCAGCATTGGAGTGGATAAAGTCTTTTATAAAGAACAGAACACAAAAAGTAGTAGTCACTAAGGATGGTCAAGAATTCACCTCAGATTTAGTAGAATTACCCATAGGTATTGCCCAGGGAAGCGTAATAGGTCCAATTCTCTTCGCAATATACGTGAATGACATTGTATCTGCAATAAGCACTGGATTACTGGTCAATTTTGCAGATGACACGAACTCCGTCATAAAAGCAAGAAGTCTTGATGTTTTACTGAACAAACACAATCAAACCATTACTGAACTGCTTCAGTGGTTCTTAAAAAACAAGCTTGTACTTAATAAGGACAAAACAAACGTGATACTCTTTAGAACATCAAGATCAAACTTTGCCAATCCTGGACAGGTGCTTATTGGGGATACAATGATCAATATAACAGATAACACCAAATTTTTAGGCCTTCATGTGGACGAAAATCTTTCCTGGGGTTTACATTTAGAAGAACTTGGTAAAAAATTAAGCAGGGCTATGTTTTCTAAAAGTGGTGTATCACTCGAACTTTGGTTCAATTTTAAAATTTGGAATAATCTTCTGGGGAAGAAGTACTGGTGTCGACGAGTTGTTTAGAATTCAGAAACGCACACTTAGAATAATGTTAGGTCTAAAATATTCTGACTCGTGCAGAGGACTTTTTAAAAATAATAAAATTTTAACGCTCACTGGTGTTTATCTTTATGAAATATTAATTTTTATATTTAAAAACCAACAGCTTTTTAATAGCATGACAACAGTAAGTAGCAGAAACTTCAACTATATTATCCCTAGACATAGATTAACTATTTTTGAAAAAGGAAGCTTTTATTCTGCAATATCTATGTTCAATAAACTTCCTGATAATATTAAGTCAACTCAAAACTTGACCACCTTTAAAAGAAAAGTTTTTCAGCTTTTGGTTGAATTAGAACCGTATCAGTTAAGTGATTACACGGGATAAACTACTATTTTTAGAGTATTTTCACTATTTTAATGTAATTTAAATTATTCTGTTTATTTTTTTTTTAATTATTTATTTTACTTGTATTCTACTTGTATTTTACTTGTGTTTGCTTTTTACTTGTGTAGGTACTTTATATTTCTATACTTTTTTTTCTTTATGACAAATGTTCATGTTCAAAATGTGTATTTCCTGTGAATTTTTCATTTTAATTTATGAATAAAGTTTATTATTATTATTATTATTATTATTATTATTATTATTATGAATATCCAGCAGAGAAAACAGGAGGAGAAAATGATATGAACTGTGAAACACGTCAATTCAATTGTATTTATTTTAATATCTACATAACTATATTATCAATAAACTACGTCTAAGTATTTATTCTAACAAGTTAAGGGCCACTTGCACCAATGATGATTTAACTTTAAACTTGGATTAAATTGACGGCCGACCAATCAGAACGCAGCATTTTTAACTTAAACTCGGTTTAGCTGAGATAATCCCCTACCAAAAGTTGGTGCAAGTGGCCCTAAGTCAAACAAACAAGAGATTCAAACTGACGTAGAAGCTTTGTTAATTTTAATTAAAATGTGTTTAAAGGAAAACAGACTTATTTTAAATGAACAAAAAACCAACTACATGCCCTTTAAAATTGGAAATAATCCATTAGAGTCTCTCCGTATACGAAATGAGGACAAAGCACTATCAGACTGTGCAAAATTTTTGGATGTTCATATAGATACAAATTTAAATTGGGTTTCACATGTTAGTAGTTTGCGTAAAAGTCTAAATACAGTAAAATATTCTCTTTTAGTACCAAAGAAGTATGTGAATATAAATACGTTGAAAATTTTGTATTTCTCAAACTTCAAAAGTATGTTAAGCTACGGAACATTGTTTTGGGGTAAATTTAAAAATATATAATCGATATTTGTGTGTTAAAGAAAGCTATTCGTACCAAAAGTCCAAACACCCCTATATATCAATTTTCAAATTTTTCTAAAAAAAATGTTTTTCCCATTTGCCCTTGCCGCATCCCAATGTTCACCAATAATAATCCCGAGCTAGAACTTTTGGTAACATACCTTTATGCCAAATTTCAAAAAGTCTCTAGCTTAAAGCGTTCTTAAGTTATCGTGCCTACAAGATTACCCGGACAGACCGTGCGACCCATCGACCGACCGATCGACCGACCTATTGACTGACAATCCAACACACACATTGGCAACTTGTTGACGATAACTTCGTTCGCCAACAGGTAGCGCAACATGCTGCCTAGTGAGTGGCCTGCTTTACCCATACTCTTCTTTTTTTTCTCCTATTTTCTGTGGCTATTTTCCAGCCTATTGCAACTGCCACTTTTTCTTGCTTTGACAGTACTTTCATATTGTCGCCTTGCATACAAAGGGGCGTATCTCAAATATTTTTAATTTTTTGAAAAACTGGGAAACTTAACTAAAATTTTATGATAACAATTTTAAAATGTTTTTTTCTGTAAAATACAGATTTTTGAGATGCGTCCCTTTTTATGCACGGCGACGATATTAACCCACTCGTTTAGGTTGAGTTTTGTCAACTGAAGTTGCTCAACATGTTTCCTGATTTGTGAGCTCGGTGGGTTTTGCTGAGTGGCCTGCTCTAGGGCGAGACCAAAAAGCCGCGACGTGAGCCGAGCATGTTGCCTGGGTGTGTGGTTCCACGCACAAGTTGACGAGCTCTTTATTCAGTTTAACTTCAATTTTTAAACGATTTGCAACGTCTTGCGGTTTAAGTTTTGCATTCTTAAATAATTCTGAAAGTCTTTTGGTCCTTTAGTTTTCAACTCTTGCAACAGATTCATGTGAGAGTATTTTTTGTGGTTTAAAAACCATTCTTTTACACATATTTTTCTTTTCTTTCTCTTATTTTATTTAGCTATTGTTAAGCCTATTGCAATTGCCACTTTTTCTTGCTTTCACGAAACTTTCATATTAACCCACTCGTTTAGGTTGCATTATGTCAACTGAAGTTGCCCAACATGTTTCCTCATGTGTGAGCTTGGTGGGGTTTATTGACAGGCATGTTTCCCAACATGCTCCCTAGTGAGTGGCCTACTTTAGCGATACACACAAACCAAGTTTATGCTATACCGGGTGGCCCAACTCTACTTAGGCAGAGATTTTTTTAAAAGCTAAAAGAGATAATCAAATTCTGCAAAAACCACCTTAAATGGAACACCAATCTATAAAAAGTAGCCAAAAATAAAATCAACCGCCTTCCCCAACTTAGCAGGCTACTTTGTGCAAGACAGGGGGTTTAAAAAAGCTATTCGCTCGGTAGGTATCCCAAAGTATTCCAAGCGGAAGTCTTTGCGATACAGGAAGCGGCAAGATGCAAAGAGGTTCTAGAGAGCAACGGATCAGATGTATACATCTGATCCGACAGCCAAGCAGCCCTCAAGGCTGTCAGATCCACGCGCTAGATCCACTCTAGTGCAGGAATGCATAGAAGAACTGGAGGAGCTAGCGAGGAACAAAAGAGTCCACCTTGTATGAGTCCCTGGACACAGCGGGATTTCAGGCAACGAGAAGGCAGACGAACTTGCCAGGCTTGGAGCCAAGACTCCGTGTATGGGACCCGAACCCATACTTGGTATTACAAGGAAACAAGTCACATCAGCCCTCAACACGTGG
>OY294052.1:21260020-21426831 GCA_958510825.1 Brachypterus glaber | reverse complement strand
ATTAAAAGTAAAAAATAAAAGTAAGTAAAATATAAAAATTAAATAACTGCTATATTTGTATAGTAAAATAGGTAAAGTAAAAGAGGTAAGTGGCAAGAAAAACTTGATGTTACTTTTTTTGTGTGCGAGTCAAACTTTTAAATAACTCACTAAATAAACTACATAATAAATAATAATAATAATAATAATAATAGTAAAGTAAGGTAAAAAGACACTTAAAAATAGTATAGGTGGTAAGTATAGTATATAAAATAAAACAAAAACATAAAAACAACAATACAAAAACAAAAACATAAAAATGGGTAAAATATACATGTATGATGGTTAAAATGCAGACATTAAGTGTAAAATGGGACAAAACGGTTTAAAAGGCACAGCAATAAAACAAACAATCGACCGAGAGAGAAAACAGTTAAAAGGAGTAAAAAGTGGTAAGTATATAACGTGTAAGAAGAAACTAAAATATAAAAAATAATAAATAACTAAATTAATTATAAATAAATAGAATCAGTTAGGTTAAGTAAGTGTCTGTATTTTTTAAATCAATATGCTTGTGAATGACTAGTCTGGGTAAGTTTAAAATATATTGTTTACATAACCTTTTGAACTGATTAATGCTTTGAGCATTTTGCAGATTCTTAGGAAGGATGTTGTAAACAATAGGACCCAAAAATTTGAGGCATAACAATTGAGTACTGAAGAGGTTAGTTTTCATACTACAATTTTTTTTATTTATTTCAGTATATTTCATAACTCAATTTTTATGCCTCTATTAGGTTTTGACCTATTAAACTACAGTGAAATTGCACTATTAATTATTATTAATTATTTATAATTTGATAAATATATGTGAGGTGTGAATCAAACACAAGCGTAGTCTTGACTGACATTTATTCCTTTCCAAAGTCGGTGCGTACAAAAAAAATAATAAAAAATAATAAATAAATATAGTTTTCGAAATACCTAACAGCCTTAAATCAAATTTGTAGCAGTGGGCTATGGAGGTACAGTTGGATCCGAAAAAAAAACAAGATTGAAAATTTAGTTGCGTAAATTCAATAATTACAATACAAAGCCGTTGTCATGTTGACAATATTTGTCAAAATTACTTAAAATAATTATAAAGCAATTGGAAATGCGTTAAGAAATGTTAAGAAATCTTAAACTATTAGTATATTGGAAGCAGGATGTAAGGAAGTGATTGTTGCTAGTGATCTCTATAGAGACCTTTAATTGTGGCAAGGTTATTTAGTGTTTCGGAGAGTTGTGTTAAGATCATAGATAAAAGAATAATGGTTAAGATTGAAGAAAAAATAGATGGGTAGGAGAGGGCGTGCAGTCTCGGAAAGAAAGAAGATATCAAATGAAATACAGGATGAAAATTTACTTAATTATTTGAGAGAATACCATTTAAACCTCCGGAAAACCCTTTTTTTAAACGAAAATCTTAATTTTCATAAATTATATGTTGTGTTTTAATTTTTTAATTGATTAAATATTATAAATGTTTTTTCAGTTTATTATTTATTATTATTATTTTAATATTCAACATTATTAGCATGCATTTTCTGTAATAAACTTTGAAAAAACTGACAATTAATTGTCAAATTAATCTAACCTATTTCTTAAAATCTTACTTAAACTATAAAATAATTAGTAAAATTGACATTTTAGCATATTTAAATCTTGCGTCTTTTTTGTGTCCAACTGTACAAGTCTTAAACGGTTCTTTAAAAAAAAAATAGGAAGATCGATTCAAAATTGACCGTCTTCTGGAATTTTGAAAAAAAAAACCTTGAAAATTCCTACTGTGCTCGGGAGGTATCTACCAGAAACCCAAACGGCTAACCACCAAAACACTAGATAAAGCAACAACTGATCGAGTGACCCTATTTTCAAATATACTGTTACCTAACTCCGTATTCGAATTGATAGAGATAATCAATTTAACTTCACTTTCAACTGTTTTAAAAGTTCCCTTTGCAGAATGTGCTGCTTTTGGTGCATTTGCACCAGGTTTTCCTTTTCTAGTTGTATATGGCTAAAACAAAAAAAATGCTTTGTTTGCCCCTTTTTCCATTTTATGCTATGTACTGATTTGACGTTAGATATAGTCGGTCAATGAAATACATAATTATGCTTCATAGCTTCTTTCTCCATTCCATGATACGTAGTCAACTGACGACCTCAAAGTCGGTAGAAAAAATTATGCCATAATAAATTTAAATCATTTAAATAATTTATGATGATGATTCTTATTTACAGGAACGATTACGAATTGATGATTAACCCTTCGTTAGGCGCGCGGTCTACGATCGTAGACCATGCTTTTTTTTAGCTGGGTAACTTTTTACACGGGGTGTTTACGCTTGCACCCCTTCGAGTAGCTGTGCATTATGCATCAATCTATTAGATCAGTAATAATTCACACTTTGAATGGGTATATTATTGTTTTTATTCATACTGAAACCTGCCTGGTCTACAATTGTAGACCGCGCGACTAACCACGTTACCTTTTTTATTTTTGCATTTTTTTATTTTGTGTAAGTTTTTATGGTTTCTTTTTGTGAATATTGTTTTTCAAAGTTAGTTTATTAGTTTAAAGATAAATTAAAGATACAATATGTCTTTACCACCAAAAAAAATAGCGGTTTATAGCTAGACACTGGCACGAGTCTTTTTAGGCATGAAAGAGCTCATACGTAATGTTTTTGATAAATAAGGTAATTTTCTGTTATATAAAACTAAAAATTACTTTGGACACTAAATGTGCCTAAGAAGGGAAAATAAATCGAAAAAAAATGCTCAAAATATCATAACTACGATTGCAAAGAGCACATGTACAAGGCGCATGAGTTACTAAAATATTGCATGATTTCGAGTCAAATTTTATAATATTTTTTTCTTTTAATTTAGGTGTTTTTTATTTTTTTTTATAATCGTACATTTAAAAAAAAAAAATAAATGTTTTAGTTTCAGAAAGTTTTTTAAGTTATTTTTAATTTTTTTTACAAATTACCGTACAGAAGTAAAATATATGTTAGAATTGTATATCATTTTTCTTTTACCCTTAACACTTACTAAAACAATAATAATTTGAAAAAAATATGTAAATAACTTTTAAATACAACCAAATAAATAACATAATAACACGTTACAAAAAGAGGCGCGCCTAAAGAAGGGTTAATATTCTTTTAGATGTCAATATTACCTACTTTTGTTAAAATTTTATTTTTTCTGTCCCAGTACTCTAAAATATGCAATGCTTCTGCGAAAAAATTATCGAAGCGGTCAAATTCATCTTTGACTAGTTGTTCTTCTGGAGATAATTTTGCTAAAAAATAAATCTAAAGTTACTAAAATTTAATATTGAATTAAAATAGTGATTTTCTTAGAATCTTGCAAATAAAAAAATATATTTTTATTAATTTTGTTAAAAATTACACATCAATTGCGTAGAATGAAAAGCTCGTATATCCGTTTTTAATAAATTTGTCACTGACATTAAATGTCTTTTTCAAAACTTAAAAATGTAGGGGAGATTATATCATCCTGTGCATATTTTTTTCTTGTAAGCCCTATTTTTCAAAAATAAATATATTTTACTTAAAGTTTTGTCAGTATTCAAATTTGCTTTACATTTTGCTTTAGGAAGCATAAAGTACGAAGAAGGAAAAATTAAAATTAAAAAGAACTTTACAGATGCCTATGAAAATCTACCAAGGGATTTAGCTACAATCCCTTTGGCTGATGATAAATTCCAGTCATTATACCACAGTCAAATTCCCATCACAAAAACTAAATTAATGATCTACAGGAGTTAAAAGTTGTGATTCCAAAAATATATCATAATTTTTATGATGAACTTATTCACCTTAAATAATAATTATTAATTTGTTCAATTTGTGGAAGGACAATGTTAAAAGTGATCGAATTTTTGCCCCTCCGATAAAAGTTTATTAATAGTATTGAATAGTTATTTTGGTTCCAAAATAACTAAAAAATATTTTTAAATTGTTAAAAATAATCAAATTTTTGCTCCTCCAATAGAGGTTATGTGATATTATAAAATAGTAAAAATACTTATTTAGCCAAAAACAATCGGGAACAATTTTAAAATGTGCTATTGCGTAATCATTTGAAAACGATCCACCTCAAATACCTTGTAAACTAAGCACAATATAAAAATTAACAATTATTTCATTTTGTGCTTAGTTTGCGAGGTATTTGGTGTGGATTATTTTCGAATGATCACCCTACCCTGTATTACGCAATAGCATATTTCAAAAATGTTCCCGATTGTTTTCGGCGAAGTATTTTTTACAATTATTTTAGGACAAAAATAACTATTTTATTTCACTTAACTTTTATTGGACGGGCAAAAATTCAATGATTTTTAACATTGCCTTTGCTTAATAAAGTTTAGATATAATATTCGTTAAAGAAGCTACCTTGGTTTTGCTTTTATTTATCGGTAATTAAAAAATTATCTGTGATCTCATCTCCCCTATAGTATAAAACTATTGACGTTCACATTCAATGTCAGTTTAAAAATTCAATATGTCAAAAAAATATCCGAGCTTTTCATTCTACGCGATCGACATGCTTTGATGAAATTAGGTTGTTTTGGTATATTTTAAATGATATCTAAAAACTGTATTATGTGAAAAAAAAATTAATGAAAACTATTTTCTTTTGTTTACTTACGTTTATCTTTGTCTTTTCCTTTTCCTTTTTTACTTTTAGCTAAAAATAATATTAAAATGTCAATTTTATAAAAATGTTCTTTAAGAAAACTGTATTCAAGTTTAAAAAATACACATCGTTTTCTCACCTGAACTTGTTTTATTAGACTTTTTATTTTCAGGTTTTGAGATTTTATCTGGCTTTTTCTTTTCAGCTTTCGAGACTTTCTCTGGCTTTTTTTGTATTTTTTTGGTCATTTTTAATAAGCTATTAACATAAATAAAATTGTATTTATATTTAAATAATATACCGGGTGTTTTTTTTTTAACCTGAAGCTTTCAAATATCTAGAATACTATGCTTTTTAGAAAAAAGAAATGTTGGAGAAAAGTTGTTAATTTTAATGGGGTAAGCAAAATGGCGTATTTATTTTTTACGGATATTTATTTATTCAAGGTCATTTGAAGGTGTTTGTTTTTTTAAATAGAAACATATTTTTTTACTGTTATTTAATTCTCATCAAAAAAATAAAAATCTTTTGTAAAAAAATTTTTTGATCGGAATTTCAGTTGCAGAGATAACAGAGCTACACAAAATTAAAAAAGTTGGATTTCCGACGGACTTGACCAGTCAATTCCTATGTATTTTGAGCCGCTGAATCTGAATCTGAGGTCGGAAAGTTAGCTCTCGTTTTCAAAAAGTCCAACTTTTTTAATTTTGTGTGGCTGCCTTATCTCTGCAACTAAGTCCGATCAAAAAAAGTTTTTTACAAAAGATTTTTATTTTTTTGAGGAAAATTAAATAAGAGTAAAAAATACATGTTTCCATTAAATAAAACAAAGTTAACCTTGAAATGGCCTTGAAAACGTAAATATCCGTAAAAAACAAATAAGTTATTTTGTTTTCCCCATTAAAATAAACAACTTTTGTCCGACATTTTTTTTTCTAAAATGCTTAGTATTTGAGATATTTGAAAGTTCCAGGTTAAAAAAACACCCAGTATATTAATATATATTATTATTAATAATAAAAAAGAAAGACTTTTGGAACAGAGAAATAATTAAATTAGATTACATTTCAGAATTATTTTTCCCCGACTGTAATTCGAATTCAAGACCTTCTAATCTTCACTCAGAAAAAAATTAACTAAATATTAAACTCGGCGCATTATCTATCTAAGTAACAAATCGAATCAAGGAAGCTATGCTTAGTGGTTTAAAAATGACTGTTGGTGATATTTTTATTGTCTATTGTGCTTTTGACAATTTTTGACATTAAGATTAAATTAACTGTCATGTTACGTCTTATAAATAATTATGATGAGAAAATGTTTTTAAAACGAGGAAGTTTGTTTAAAATTTTAATAAACGCAAGATGATCATGAATTAATAGTATATTATGCACCTAGTATGCGAACTAAGTCTTTAGTGTTAGAGACTGAAGTTTTTTTGCTGAGACGGAGTCGAGGCAAAAAATCAGTCGAGAACACAAGACAGTTCGCATACGTGGTGCATATACTATTTTTTCTACTACCCAAAGCTAGTAACTCCAAATATCAGTTAAAAATAAAGTTTAAAAATTATTTTGACAAAGCTGTCAGTTTGACAAATAAGTCGAAAAAGTTAGTAGTTGCCACAAAAAATTTTCATTATTGACCGTCAATAATCAATGCTTAACAACGGTCAATAATAAATGAGTTCACTAATTTTATTGGTTGTCAAGATAAACAAGCCTTGACAACGGTAGATAATATGTAAGCTAGAACTTAATTAGGTAGTAGAAAAAGTAATTTTTTTATTCATAATGTGCTATTAAAATAAAAATTTACATTTTAAGAATTTTCTGCATAAAACTATATTATACATCCAAACCAGCTGTTCCAGTTATAAAATTAAAATGGGATAGCTTTCAAATTTTAAATGTTAGTAAAAACTGAAAATTTGTTTACAATAATTGTACAAGTAAGTGATATTATTTATTTTTATTTATAATATATTAAAGTAAAATTTTAGGTTCTAGAAAACTTTTTTGAGCACTGCATTATACTGCTTTAATTTAGTAAAACATTTGTAAATTGAACCTATAGTTTATTTTTTAGGACCTTCCTCGTTTTTTTTTACCAGTCTTTCTGCTTTTCAAAAATTATTATGTTTTTTTATTTTAATGTCAAAATAATTATTTAGATGTCAAAGTAATGTTTTCATTGACAAAGAATTTAAAATACAAGTTAGCAACCTTACATAGGGGATTAATAGTTATTTATATACCAAGGGACTAAACTGGCTGTTTTAATCCCGCTGCATTAGTGTTTCCTGAGCGAGCGTAGCGAGCGAGGGAAACATAAATGCAAGGGACTAAAACAGCCAAGATTAGTCCTGAGGTATATACACTATTTTTTGCAGGACCAAACATAATTTAGGTAGGTAGATAAAATTAAAATTAAAAACCATGCGTCTAAAATCGGTTGTTTTATTTTCGTAATTTAATCAAGATGCCTGTAAATTGCGAAAAGTCAGTTTCATGGCTATCGCGATTTCAATTGTTTTTTAATATGGTTGACACAAACGTCAAAAAAATAGACGAAGATAGTAAATTTTAAGTTATGTATAAATTGTTAGAACAATGTTATTTTTAAAGGTTTTCTTTGTTAAAATCAAATAAATTTGTTTGAATCGTTAATTTATTACAAAACACCACCAAACCTAATTTTTGAACCAGCAAAGCACATAGTAAGTATAATAGTTTAATATTATCAAGATTGCCGTGATTTTTATTCCCTAGGGAAAAAACGGCTAGTTTAGTCCCGAAAATGAAAGCGTAAAATTAGGTTTTAGTCTTGGTCGTGCAAAAATTAAATTATTCTACCAACAATAAAACAAAAAACAAATAAGAATCAAGAAGATAGATAATGACAAGCGCCTAAATACAGCTTTCCGTGACAGAGTTTGCTTTGGTTTTTTGTTGTTTGGTGTTTTTTTTATGTTTTTTATTTAAAATAATCAACGAAGTAATAACTCTTCTCTCTAGAATAGGCATTTTATTCGTTAAAACTGACAAAAACGTCGGCAACATAAACATTCGTCTGTCTTACTCGCACATCTTTGTTCTAACACAGACAACAATACCAGTTACTGGTAATTGTTATTGTTCAGGCCTGAATCTACCTACTATTTGTTTACAAACAAACCGAGATGTTGGCGATACTTTATTTTAACGGTATGCGTATTCAACAAAGAAGAGTTATTAGTTCCGAGGTGGGTATTACGGCCGAAGATCATAAGGCCGAAATCGAGGTTTGTAGTAGTGGCAGCACTGATTTCAGTGTCTCTCGAAACGTAGGCAAGTATTTATACATTGAGATATATAACTGGTTGCTTATTACCATTTTCTGAAAATTAATAAATATAATAAAATAATTGTTGAAATTTTTACAACAAAAAATTGTTAAAATACTCACGAATTTCTGGTTAGTGTTTTTTTTAATGGGTGCGTTGGTTTACGTTAACAATGGTTTGGTTTGGTAGTTTGCTGGTTTGGTGTTTTTTTTTAATGGGAGGCATTGGTTTACGTTAACAATGGTTTGGTTTGGTAGTTTGCTGGTTTGGTGTATTTTTTTTAATGGGAGACGTTCGTTTAGGTTAACAATGGTTTGGTTTGGTTTGGTAGTTTGCTAGTTTGGTGTTTTTTTTTAATGGGATGAGTTGGTTTACGTTCATAATGGTTTGGTTTGCTGGTTTGTTTTTTTTTTTTTAATGCGAGGAATTTTTCAGAAACGATATTTCAGAATTTAGAAGGCGATATATTTTAAGAATCAAATAGGATTATATTTAGGCTAAATAATTTAGCTTTAGCTAATTAAATAATAAATGCTCGCCTGGTGTAACAATATGCATAAGAAATTCATTGTTTTAATCAAATATTGAGAACCTGGAGAATGCAGTAGAGGGGGTAAAAGCATTTCTTCGGCCGTACAACTTTCGGCCGTATGATCCAGACTCATTAGTTCGTTAAAAATAATATATTGACAACCGGTCAGCAGTTTATCAAAACACGGCATAAAGAGCTGCATATAAGCGCTCCTAGATAATGCGCGGAGTATACCTAAGTGCATGTTTTCGATCCTCTTTAGCTTTCTTCTCCAGTAATAAATATTCTTTATACAAGTTCCTATCACTTTCGGATAATTTTAAAATCTCACTGTAATCCATTTGACTTAATTCTTTTAATCGTTTTTCCTTCTTCCTCATCAATAAATCTTGTTCTAAAGCGGCTTTATTCTCCTTGTCCGTAGTATATTCTTTATACGAATAATTTAACATAATAAAATGAATGTACTTTAAATTTCCTATGGCTTTAAGAATACAGTTTAAAGCGATATTAACGCTTTTCATGAAATTGCTGTTTAAACTTTCGAATATAATACCACTTTTGAAATTCTTTAATTTTATTTTAATTATATCGCAAAATAGATCCTCAGATATTTGCATTAAGGTATTTGCATTGCGGCTTGGTTTCTTTTTCTCCTTGCCATCCTTCGATTTAGAACTTTTTGATGATTTTGAACCTTTAGAACCTTTTTTGGCACTTTTTTCTTTTGAAGATTTAGTGCTGGCAGATCCCTTTTTACTCTCTTTTTCTGGCTTTGATTTTATTTTTTCAGTTAGTAGTAAGTCAACTTTTTTTTGTATTACATCATATTCATCTGTAAAGTAATAAATATATTGGCTATTTAATTACTAGTTAAACATGTTGTTAAGAAAATCTGAGCAATCAATTTTTAGGTATATTAAAAAAACATTTTTATTTAAATAATTATGTTGTAGCACACAGTAAAACAACTAAATAATTATTATGTTATAGCATACTGTAAAACAACTATTGTGACAGACTGCCATGTTAGATTGACTAGAATTCAACTATAATTTAACGAAATTATTTCGTAAAAATAACAGACGAGTCCTTTAATTTAATAAAGATGAAGTTTAACCCTGTTGATCATGATGGGTCTGAGCGGGTATAAATGGTGCATAAACCGGACTTGAGCGGATGAAATTCACCCGACCAAGTCCGGTTTGTGCACCGATTATACCCGCACAGACCCGTCATTTTCAGTAGGGAGGTTAATAATATTTTTTCGTTGGCGAACAAACCTTTTTTCTTCTATCGTTTCATATTTTAATGAAAATTAAACCCGACGCTGTGAATAATATAATAAGTAACTGTTTTGTCAATCAAATTTTAATACATTTAAGTTTTTCACAAATCTATGTGAGCAAGGAAGGAAAATGAGTTGTTTCAAACTTTTAGATAGTTGAAGTTAACAATAATTAATTTTTTCTACGAGCTTCCGGAAAGATGTCTCTTTTTGCACGCATATGCGTGTGGAAAGAAGGTCTTTTCGACACGCATAATTATTACATAAAAACAAGGAGCTTAATTGTACAAACGTGTAACATTATTGGCTAAGACACTTGTTTTCATGGCGACAGATCAACAACAACAACAACAACAACAAAATAATACCTTTATTCACAATCAATGGAGCTCTCTACAACTAGAATTGTGAAACAAAAGACGTCTAGCCTATCTCTATCTCATTTGTGCTACACTTTCCAGCCAACCAAATAAATACTGTATTTGTTTTTCATACAACAAATACAGTATTTATTTGTTTGGCCGGAAAGTGTAGCGGCACGAACGAACATAGCTAATGTGAATCTGTAGAATGAGATAATTCTACTAAAATTTAGATGGCGCCAGTAATTTCTTTAATAAAAATATTATAGTTACACTTTTCGCCCGGCCAAGTAAATAGTGTATTTGTTCAACAAAGAACAAATACAGAATTTGTTTGGTTGGGTGGAAGTAGGAGTGTATGTATGTCTTCTATCCTTTTTGGGTAGAACTTTTATCCCTGTCTAATCTAACGGGAGAAATCGCCATTAGGAATTATGTTCTGTTTTTTCAAGCAAGATAGTAAATTAAAAATCCCGCAGTAAATATTTTTACAACAGGTTTGAATAGTATATGTTTGTGTATAGAATATAATTATGTTTTATAAAATAAACTACGCAGTATATTCTCACATCCAATATTCGAATCTGTTTCGAAAATATTCACTGTGCGAAAATAAAGACCAAGTTTTTAATACAAAATTCATTTTGAATAAAATACTATACATATCTTGTTAATGAAACTCATTTCAAGGCTCAAGATCTATATTTGACCTTGGCCTTCGGCTATCAGTCAAATATAATCTCTCGCCTTGAAATGTGAGGTTTTCTTAATATGACATGTAATATACTATGGTCTTTTTTCAAGCAAGATAGTAAATTAAAAATCGCTCAGTAAATATTTTCAAAACAGATTCGAATATTGGATGTGCGAATATACTGCGTAGTTTATTTTATAAAACATAACTATATTCTATACACAAACATATGGTAAACCTGTTGTAAAAATATTTACTGCGCGATTTTTAATTTATTATCTTGCTTGAAAAAACAGACCATAATTCCAACTTTTACGTATGTATGTAATTAGATTATTTCTAATTGATTGTGAATAAAGGTTTATTTTTATGTGTGTACCTTCCTCCGGTTTATTAACCAAATCGATTTCAGAAGCAACTTCTCCAAATTCGAAATCTATAATGCGATTAACTTCTTTAGCAGCTTCCGTATCATTAGTGACTAAAGCTTCGTAAATTAAGCGGTCTATGCTGAAGACGGGAATAGACAATGTAATGCCTGCTTTATTCGCTGCCTTGCAATAATCTAAAAATCAGTTTTTATTCTTTTATTTTAGCAATTATTTTATATTTTTTATTTAAGGTTGTATAAATTTTGCTTTTTTATACAGAGTTATTCAGAAATAAGTTCGAGAAATTTAAGAGGTGATTCTACGTTAAAAAATATGAAAAAAAGTTCCTATAAAGGTTGGTCCGGAAATGAGTCCTAAGGGAGCTACGGCTCTTTAAAATTGTAATAAAAATAAAGTTTTTAATTAATAACTCTTGTACCCTTTAAGCTAAAGCCACGAGCTTTTGTATGTATACTAGTATTAATAAGGGCAATAATTTTATATTAATTTATTTTTTTGAATTTATCCAGAGGCGTGCCTAGACGGACAAAATATTTTGCCCCAAACTTTTTTATGTGTATTTTTTTTCCCATTCAGTATGTCCATCTTCGAAGGACCACAGCTCCCTTAGGGACCATTTCCGGACCAACCTTTATAGGAACTTTTTTTTATATTTTTTAACGTAGAATCACCTCTTAAAATTTTTGAACTTATTTCTGAATAACCCTGTATACCTTTTATTTTATGTTGTGTTATATACCTACCGGGTGTCCGGAAAGTGTAAGTATGGGATAATATTTCTGGTATAAGTACAATAACATAATCCAAATTTGGAGGATCTGATAGGTACAAACAACCTAAATTTTTTACCCAATAATAATTTTCCTATCCCTTGTAGAGGAAATGCGCCTAATTTCGGATGGTTTCCAAATTTTGGATAGTAGTCTATTTAAGATACTGTCTGCAAAGGTAAACAGAAACCTACTTTTATGTGAAGCCAAAAGTCAAACTAAATCCGTCCTGTAATATGATAACGGTAGAGCTTCTCCCCTTTAAATGGCAGCACAAATCGTTTATATTGCAAATGGCAGTTTTGTGCTCAGTTGCATTATTATGCTTGTTTATTTTATAAATAATCGTTTAAAAAGTTCGTGATTCTGTCTTGGGTAAGTTATGATGTTAGTTAAGTTGATCCACTATTCATAATTAAGCAATTTGAAAACGTAAACATTCTACAAATTTCTAATCTAAAAAGCAGAAAGTTGCCTAATTTTGGATAGACCATTTTTGTGCATTTGATTCCCAATTTCGGATATCCGCAAGGTAATTATTATTCAGGATAACCAACCATTAATTATTATTTTTATAATGATACAACAAACTAAGATAAACAATTTTGAAAAAACGAAAATTACCTAAGATACTAAGATATTAGAAATTGGGAATCTAAGATTATAGTTCCTATAGTATTTCGTAGGAAATTGCTTAATGATTAAATTACGTCTTAAAAGTGAAGGAATAACAAGAAACATAAGCAATGGGATCCAGATCTACTCTTGAAAAAATTTTTTCGGATATGTCCGAAATTGGGAGCCCTTTTTCAAATGCACAAAAATGCACTGATTTTTTTTAACCGTGTTTTTTGGAAAAAATAAACTGTAATAAAATTGCTTTTATAATAAATCATGGTTCGCTATAATAAGTTGTATCTGGTTATATAAAAAAAATATCAAAAAGTAATACCGAGTATTAAATATTGAATACATTGTAAATGGTATCCGAAATTAGGCGACTTTCCTCTAAGGGTGGCGCTGGGGGTGCAACTTTGGAATCTGAAATACAACCCTATATCGAGTTATAACTCATTTTAACGATCTTAAAAACAGGCACATATTGACGAAGAATTAAAGCTTAAATTCTGAATAAACTGTTATCCTTTTCGGGATAGTGAGTTAAAATTGGAACTTAAATTGCATTTTTTTGGGCACGCATATGTATAAAAAAATTAGGTATTATAAAAAATTGGATCAAAAGAAAAATCGGTCGAAATGATTTTTGTTAAAAAAAATAATTGCGATCCAAAGAATATTTGGTATAATAAAAATTTGGTACAAAAATTATTCGTTATAAATTATATAAGGATCAAAACTAAAAACCGTCTAACAACATTTCGGTATAAATATATTATTATTATATATTATTATACAGCCTGTTCCAGAACTCGCGTACCGAAATTTAAGAGGTGATTCTACATCCAAAAATATGAAAAAAAGTTTCTATAAAGGTTGGTCCGGAAATGAGCCCTAAGGGAGCTACGGCCCTTCGAAGATGACGTATTGAATGGGGAACAAAAAAAAGCACCAATAAAATTTTAATGCTGCAGGGTGATTCTTCATTTAAAACTGAGCAAAAAAGTATTATACACCAAAACACCTAAATTTAATATTAAAGGAGTAATAGCCTTTTAAAAAGTAACGTTTTTGGTGGCACAAAATGTTACTTCCTCTTAATTGCATTTTTTTTTGATAACGGTTGCTCCTACAGTGTTACACTATATGATATTTTATATGTATTTTTACTCTAGAAATCTATATTTTTTACAACAACCAAAAAAACATACACATAGAAAAGTTTGGGGCAAAAATGTTTTAAGCCTCATATATTTTGTCCGTCTGGGCACGCCTCTGGATAAATTAAAAAAATTAATTAACATAAACTTATTGCCCTTATTAATACTAGTATACATGCAAAAGCTCGCCGCTCTAGCTTAAACGGTACCCGAGTTATTAATTAAAAACCTTATTTTTATTACAATTTTAAAGGGCCCTAGATCCCTTAGGGCTCATTTCCGGACCAACCTTTATAGGAACTTTTTTTATATTTTTGGATCTAGAATCACCTCTTAAATTTTGGCATGCCAGTTATGGATCACCCTGTATAGTATTATTATTATTATTATTATATTATTAATAATTTACAGTACAATAAATGGATAAAAACTAAAAACCGTCTAACAACATTTCGGTATAAATAATTTACGGTACAATAAAGATATTGATCAAAAGAATTTTTTTTTATAATAATTATAATTATTTGGGAAAATAAAAGTTATGATCAAACGAAAATCGTGTCTATAGACACGATTATTATAATAAAAATCATGTTCCAATAAAAATGAGGATCCAAACGCAAATTGACCCAAAATTGAGTCATCCCGGACAACATTTGCTATTTCACGTGGAAGTCATTATAACATCATGTAATGATTTTCTGAGTTCATGAACGCATACAGATGACTCCTCATTGTAAAGTCATTACGAGATCATGTCATGAAGATCTATCAACGGTCTACGGAATGCGCATGCGCAAATTTTAAATTAACCGCGAAATTTAAAATTAAAAAAAAAGAAACACACCTTTTTGCTCATATCTTGAAAACGCGAAGAGATACCAAAAAAATAACGAAAAAATCAACCCCCCCTAGACATACACCACCACATAAATCTATTTTCAACAACTTGAGGACACCGGGATTTTCCCACTGGGAACTTCCCAGTGGGAATGTTCTCCAAGGTGACTGGGGGCACTAACTCCTCTAGACTAAAGCCTCCAGATATCTACGGCTCACCATACCAATCCGATAATGTGTATCGAATTAGCTGACCAGTAAGTTAATTACTAGTTATTACCAGTAGTATATCCTTATAAAGACAGGTGCATTTTAATACTAGTATTCCTTTATTCGTTTAAAAAGTTAAGTTAGTGGTAGAAAATAACATGTGGCGCCACCTATCGCATAACGCTGTCAAGTGCACTGAAATTGAAACATTACAGGAGCCTGTACTATTCGGCAATCGTTCTCAATCGAGTCCCGGGCAACATTTGCTATTTCACGTGGAAATCATTATGACATTATTTAATGATTTAACGTTAAATGTATACATCTCATAACAAACTCACAACATGATCACAAAATCATGAGATGTGCTCATCATGATGTTCGTATGAGTACAAAACGTGGAAATCATATCATGTCGCTCTCATGAGGCCTATATGATTTTATGAATGTTGTCCGGGATAGTGTAGACTTAATTACATTTGTCAAAGACTTCAATTATTATTATTATTATAATTATTAGTACAAAAAGGCAAAGGCGATAATGCCTATTATGCCCAAGTATTATTACAAATATAAATAGATAATATAAAATATAAAAATTGAAACATTTAATATAAAATAAAAGTTTGATGTCTATAGACATGGTATACCATCATAACGATTTTTAAAAGAATTTACTGATGAGGAGGAGATAGTTGGTTCAGTTAGAGAGTGCCAGGAGCTAAAGACACGATTAGGTAGAAAATATTGCCTGACAGTGGTAAAAAAAGTTCACGTGAAATTTTTAATGTATGACCACGTCTGGTATTGTCCAAATTACGAGTAAAAATTCACTAAAAGGTCACAATTTTAAGATACGGTAAGTGTAGATAAGGTCCCAACGGCTTCTTCTTTCGGAAAGACGGGGTAAACCAAGCCGTAAGAGTCTTTGATCATAATCGAGGTGCCTTAATGAAGAAACCATTCTTGTGGCGCGATGCTGCACATTTTCAATTAATTTGATGTTTTTAATGTAATACGGATTCCACACTATAACTGCATGCTCCAGTAATGGCCGTATATATGCGGTATATAACTTCTTAAATGGCTTAATTTCAAGTGATTCAAATGCTTTCGATAGTAGGAAAATTTTAGTTCGCACTATGTTTAGTGAACAGGGAGTTTTCCAAAAAATAATTAACTTGAGGGTTATTATAACCAATGTGCAGTACTGAACATTTTTCCACATTTAGGGATAACTCTCAAGCTTCACACCAATTGAATATTCTGTCAAGATCATTTTGAAGGGTTGCAGAGTCAATAAAAGGGTTTCCATATATTCTGGAGTCATCAGCGAAGAATGAGTCATAGGACAGGATGACACCGGAAAGGTCAGCAATAAAAATGATGAAAAGAAGCGGTCCAATAACAGATCCTTGAGGACTCCTGAAGTTAGGCTAAATATAGAAGACAGTACGGATCTCACTCTTACTCTAAACGTTCTGTCAGTTAAAAATTTCTTAATTCATGCAAGAAGTTTGCCTCTGATACCCATATTTTCTAGTTTAGCAAGAAGTTTTTTCATTGGAACCCAAGCTTCACACCATTTGAATATTCTGTCAAGATCATTTTGAAGGGTTGCAGAGTCAATAAAAGGGTTTCCATATATTCTGGAGTCATCAGCGAAGAATGAGTCATAGGACAGGATGACACCGGAAAGGTCAGCAATAAAAATGATGAAAAGAAGCGGTCCAATAACAGATCCTTGACGACTCCTGAAGTTAGGCTAAATATAGAAGACAGTACGGATCTCACTCTTACTCTAAACGTTCTGTCAGTTAAAAATTTCTTAATCCATGCAAGAAGTTTGCCTCTGATACCCATATTTTCTAGTTTAGCAAGAAGTTTTTTCATTGGAACCCGATTAAATGCTTTAAAAAAGTCCAAATAAATAACATCAATACACCCTTTTCTGTCAAGTTCTCTTATCCAATCTTCTAAGCATTTTAGTAGACAGGTTACAGTTGACCTGCCAGGTAAAAATCCATGCTGAGTCTTGGGTAACGCATTATTACTAATGAGAAAATCCAAAATATCCTTAATAACTACCTTTTCCATGAGTTTAACACATATTGACGTCAGACTTATAGGCCTGTAATTTGAAGCTTTTAGTTTGTCTCCTTTTTTAAAGATAGGAGTCACTATGGCAGTTAGCCAAGCTTAGGGTAAGACTGAAGTAGATAGGGAAAGGTTTGGACTTTATGATGTGGAGCAATGGTAAAACCAATTCTACACAGCAAGATTTTAAGACTTTGGCAGAAATACCATCTGGTCCAGGAGCTGCATCTGATAGATTTTGTAACTCTTTAACTAGGTTTTCTTCAGTAAATAAAATCAAATCCAGTGAGGTCACATCTGGGAATAGGTATTGGAGGAATTGGATCATTGGATTCTATAGAAAATTGAGCAATTTAACTTCAAAACTACCTAATTAAAAACTTAAATTTTATTTTTTAATATTATAATTAGTTTACTAACAGTAAGGTTTTACTAGTTTATTGTTCTTAAGTGTACAAAATGTTTTTTATTAATATTTTGTTAGTCAATATGCATTAATGCAAAAAAAATATGTACAGTTGGACCCACAAAAAGTTTTAAATATGCAAAAATGTCAATTTTATTAATATTTTATAGTTTAAGTAAGATTTTAAGAAAGAGGTTAGAATAATTTGACATATTGTCAGTTTTTCTTTAAGTTTATTAATAGTCTCTAATAAGTGATTACAGATAATGCGTGAATGCGAATAATGTGAAATAACAGTAACTGCTTTTATATAAAGCTGGAATAAATAGAAATAGGTTCCAGATCTGCAGAAGCAAGAAGTCTTCCCAAAATTAATGGAGAGCCCCTAGAACATGCATTTAATGTTAAAAAGAATGGAAAACTTGCTCTCCTGAAAAATTACGTTTTTGTGACATGGTGTCGTTTACCTCCGGGGTCCAGATATACCTAATAAATAATAAACTAAAAAAAACATTTAGAATATTTAATCATATAAAACATTTAAACACAATATTTAGTAAATCTTATGGTTTTCGACCCAGCAAAATTTTTATCGTTTATAGCCTGCACCGTGTCTCGTAAAGGGCGTTCTCTTAAACAATTAAGTAAATTTTCACTTCCTTCTTCCAGAGCCTGCACGCCTTTTAACCGTTTCCTCCTGTATCCATTTTTTCTTCAACTTAACAAAACTCACCGAATCATTAAACTTTGCCAAGTCTACTTGCTCATATCCTGCTTCCAATAACCCAATAGTTTGAGCTTTCTTAATCACTTAATTGATGCATTTCTAATTATGTACTTAATTAAATTATGTACTTTATAATAATTATAATTCTTAGTCCAAACGAAATTTTTAGTTTTGATCCTTATTTAATTTATAACGAATTATTTTTGTACCAAATTATTATACCAAATATTCTTTGGATTGCATTTTTTTTAACAAAAATCATTTCGACCGATTTTTCTTTTGGTCCAATTTTTATTATACCGTTTTTTTTATACATTTGCGTGACCATTTTTTGAACTCTGTCATGTTCAAAAAAAGAATTTTTAGTTGTTTTAAAACTTATCCAAAATGGAACGAGAAATAAAACTTTTATGTTGTTAGTTTAAATTCTGAACTGGAAGTAAAACCACGAAACTAAAATTATTCAAAATTTGCAACAAAATATTTCCTTTTATGAGTCCTTTAAAATGAGGTATAACTGGATATACCTACCTAGTAGGTAGTAAAATTATTATTGGACAAAACAGTAGATCCATATCTAAATTTGGTTTTTGTAACTTTACTAATACCAGAGATTATAGCCCATGCTAAGACTTTTCGGACACCCAGTAGTTTTAGCTTCTTATACAGCGTGATTCACCTAACCCATACACGCGTTTTTTGATATTATTATAGTTATGAAAGTAAACATTTTACTAGTTAATTTGGACCTAATTACCTACAATTCGCTTTAAACAAAAGCTTTCTACTCTTTTTTGTTTTTGAGCTAGAGCTCCAGACATGCATTTTTTTAGCATAACAGCATTTTTAAATGCCATATAATATTTTTACTAAAAACATTAGTTTTCTATTAAACTTTTTTATTTTAAAAAATCTTTAATAATTTAACTTTCTTTTAGGAATGACCTGTTAACGTAAAATAGTAGGTTGCCGTGAAATTAAAATATTACGTAGGGTCACTTCTTCCTGCGGCAGCTTTCTGCTGCTGTCAATGTTCATAAAAACATGTCAAATATAAAATCCAAAATTTGAAATAGATTTAATCTAAAATTTATTAAGGACAGAAATTTTTAATTTTAAACAAAATTATAAAAATATTAATTTATTATTCCATCAATCTATTTTCTAATCATCGTACAGAGTGATACTGGTAGACTGACAGTTTCGGGCTGCTGGCCCTCTTCAGTACCAAGAGTCAACTCTGCACGCTGATTAAGAAAACGTTTTTAGACTTTACTCGCAAAAGGAATATAGCCATTAGATTGATGTAGACTTGTGCGCCATCTATTACTAGATGTAGACAACTACTCATACCTCTCCTAATCTGGAGACTTAGAATGGTAGCAAGTTGAAGACTTGTGTGTCTCAAGCACATAGTACCACTAACGGGTGGTTAGACGTAAAATTAGTAAGGACAGAAATTTTAAATTTTAAACAAAATTATAAAAATATTAATTTATTATTCCATCAATCTATTTTCTAATCATCGTACAGAGTGATATTGGTAGACTGACAGTTTCGGGCTGCTGGCCCTCTTCAGTACATCTAGAAATAGATGGCGCACAAGTCTACATCAATCTAATGGCTATATTCCTTTTGCGAGTAAAGTCTAAAATTTATTGTTAGAATGAAAAATTTAACAACGCAAGATTTTTGGAAATCTTCGTCAAGAAAACAGTTATGTAGATAGCACATTTGGTTGTCCAGAAACTTAAAAAAGGTAGAAGGAAATAATACAGTGGGTTAGGCTAAATGTGACACCCAGGGTAATTGTGACATGTGCTCTTATAATTCTTCTAAACAAGTTTAAATCAAATTGAAATTTTACGCGAAATATTTAATACTGTCAAAAACCTAATGCCAGGGTTGGATTGGATATAAACTAGTTTAGAAGAATTATAACAGGACATGTCACAATTACCCTGGGTGTCACATTTAGCCTAACCCACTGTACATAAATAAACTGTTTCTTGTAAACTCCCGACGCCGGGTCCCCCTTGAGCCCGGGCCCTCGGGTAATCTGCACGCCTCTGGATCCGGCCCTGTTTCTCCCTATAAACATGTCTTTAAAATTATGCTGAAGCTAACATATCACTGAATATGTGTGAAAAACTATAAGCGTTCAAAGATTCCTTACCCCTATATGAGGCGTATAGTGTAAGAGTGGCCCATTTCACTTTATGGAAATATCAAATAATGGCTAATTAAATTTCTCCGATTTTTTAATCTTTGATCTAGTACGCATTATTTTATTTAAAAATTTTCTGTTAGGGTTTTTAGACTCAACCAACATTAGGGTAATGTATGACAAACAAATTTATTTTACTTTCTTTACTTTCTTAGAGAAAAAAATTGGAGGGTCTCTATTGCACTATACATTGGGTTCATTTTGGGCCACTATTGCATTACGAACGACATCTGACCTTCAATAACACGTTTTTTTAAGTAGATCTAACCTCACATTTTACTTTTAAATTTTAATTATTTTTACATCTGAAAGAAATGTTGGTTATTTAATAACAGAATAGTCAAAATACCAATAATTATGCTCTGAAATAGTTAAATAAACGTTTTTTTTTACTGTTCTTGGAGTAATTACCTTAAAAAATGAAGAATAACTAATGCGTAAACATTGTTCAAGTACCTAAGTGGATTTCAGTTCCTATGATCTCAAAGTTTAAGGTAAGTTGTAATTATTTTTTATTAATAAAGCAAAATGTATAAAATTGGTAATATAACGCTCCTGCATTTGTGCAGAAAATGATTTGTTTTGGGGCGAACAAATAACTTTCTCGATAAAACAAATTTTGTCTTTTTTAAGAATCTTTCTGAAAATATCTTTATAAATCCTTGGTAAAACTTGCCTTGTTAGCTTTTTTAAGAATAAAATTGACATTTTTAATGATGCAGTTGGCTTTTTCAACATCCCCAATAATATAACCCAGCGAACACCACTATCAACCCATTAGGGAAGGGAGGGCGAATTTGTTTAAAACGTTTCGCTGCGTTTGGACGTTTTTATGAGTGAAGATATGTTTGACTTATAGTCTATACCTGTGAGCCACTCTTGCACTATTAAAAGCGATAATTTTAATAATGCAATGATGCTTTAAATGCTTGTATCGTACCAAAAAGAAAACCCTCTGTTATGAGGGTGGTATGTAATAAAAGATATAGATGTCCTTATTACATTTATTAAAAAAAAAACGCAAACCTCAAAAAAACACATATGGGCCACGCTTGCATTATACGCCTCATATCTAACTTTGAACAGATGTATTTTTTTTTCTTTTATTCGTAAGATGTAGATATTAAGTGACCATGCCTGGACTAAAGTTGCCTTACACATAAAAAAACAGTTAAAACTGTAGGATTACGGCAATATTAATAGTTATTTAAATAACGGTATGCAATAAATATTATTATTACTATTATTATAACTAAAAATACTCTAATCAAGATGTCTTTATGGTTTATGGTTTTGTTTTTACTTGTATATGGATTGCCAAAAAATACAAGGACTATTCCATTTTCCTGATCCAATTCTGATTTGTTGTTTGCTAAGATTGGCTCTATAATTTTAAGGTTATCCATTGCTGAAGAATTTTCTTTTTTGCCGTCAAGTTTGATATTTCTAAGATATTCTAGAAAATATAATAAAGATTATAAAAATGATAATAGAAAAGCATTACAGAATAAAAAATAATAATTAAATGCAGCAATAATGTTCTCACGGTTCGCCGTTATTTACTTTTAGTTCGACTTTGGAAAACAGTTTTCTTGTACAGTTTGTACTTATTTATAAGTTAACAAATTGTACAGTTGGACCCACAAAAAACGCAAGATTTAAATATGGTCAAATGTCAATTTTACTAATTATTTTATAGTTTAAGTAAGACTTTAAGAAATAGGTTAGATTAATTTGACAATTAATTGTCAGTTTTTTCAAAGCTTATTACAGAAAAGGCATGCGAATAATGTCGAATATTAAAAAAATAATAATAATAAATAATAAACTGAAAAAACATTTAAAATATTTAATCAAATCAAAAATTAAAACACTATATTTAGTAAATCTTATGAAAAAATAAAAATTTGAACTCTACTAACCAAACATATAATTTATGAAAATTATGATTTTCGTTTAAAAAAAGGTTTTTTCTGGAGGTTTTTTTTCGCTTTTTTAATCTTGGAACTATCGATGCCGCGACGGGCGATGGTTTTTGACCCAGGAAAATTTGTATTGTTTATAGCATGCATCGCTTCTTGTAAATGGTATTCTCTCAAATAATTAAGTAAATTTTCATCCTGTATTTCATTTGATATCTTCTTTCTTTCCGAGTCTGCATGCCCTTTCCTCCCCCATCTATTTTTTCTTCAATCTTAACCATTATTCTTTTTTCTATGATCTTAACACAACTCTCCGAAACACTAAATAACCTTGCCAAAGGTCTCTATAGAGATCACTAGCCACAATCACTTCCGTACATCCTGCTTCGAATATAGTAATAGTTTGAGATTTCTTAACATTTCTTAACGCATTTATAATTACTTTATAATTATTATAAGTAATTTTGACAAATATTGTCAACATGACAACGGCTTTGTTTGTATTGTAATTATTGAATTTACGTAACTAAATTTTCAATCTTGTTTTTTTTTTCGGATCCAACTGTACATTATAATATACAGAAATATACCGTGACAGAAAAAAGTAGTACAAGAAGTTAGCAACGAACCCTACATATTTTCGTATTTTACTAATTTAAATTGGACTTTTAATATTAGGATATCAGTTGCTTTTCATGCGTGAAACGAGTAAGATGTACTTTCGGCAGGAATTAGTAATACGTTAAGCGCGTTTAATTTTCTAGCACCAAGTCTTTTAGTATTAGTTATTTATTTATTTATTTGCTATCTTAGATATGCCCCAGAATCGATTTTATATATTTTATAGTGATTGTATGGAAGATGTGCAGTAAAATGACGAACATGTGATTATATTGGAGTAAGAAGGGAATTTTATGTTTTTTAATCATTTATAATGCTGATAAATTTTGATTTGGAAGCAACTAACACGTGAAGAAGTTTTTATACGTACAAAATTTTTTATATACTAGCGCATGCGCAAATATAATTACAAATTAGAAAAAACTGCCTTGGCAACAGCTAACACAACCAACAGTAAACACGAAAAGGAAAGAAGGAAAAGAAAAAAAAGGAGTGGGCATGGCGAAAAGCCAGACAAGAACCACTCTTGGTGAATTGAGTAACTAAGAGGGATCTGGCTAATTATCTCACTGAGAAAAGGCCAAAATAAAGGAAGAAGAAGAAGAATATTAGGTTATGTCATCCTTGACAGTAATTTTAACGCAAAGAAAAAGTAAGGCTATCATGTCTTAGATGTACAAAACATCTCAACAATGAGTTGCTCATTATATGACAGGGTATATTATTTGGGCTTATGTATAAGAACCGTCATTTATTGACAATCGATGTTGCCTTTTGCAAAAAGGAATAAAAATTGCTATTGACATCACTGCATACAGCTAATTTATTACTAGAAGTAGAAGAAGAAATAAACGCTATACTACTTTTTTATGTTAAAAAAAAAAAACAAAAATCAAATAATCTCTCGGGCGAAACGTTTTTTAATCTTAGAAAATTGTCATAACTCAACTTTTTTTTATTCAAAAAAAAATCTTTTTTTGGAAAACTTTTTTTTTCAAATTTGTTTCGTTTAAAAAAAAAAGAATTGGTTTTGAAAAAAAGAATTGTTAATTTTTTGTTTTTTTTTAGTTAAATTATAATAACGCCGTTATTTGCTGCATGTTTTTTCTTTAAAACTGTAATAATATAATACATTAAACAATACCAATACCTCATTATTATTTAGAATAATGTTATAACTGAGTTGGGCGGGGGTGAAATTTTTTTTAAGTAACCTGATTTGGTATGCAATAATACTTTTTCAATTGAAACAGATAGAGGCTAGGGGTAAATTTAAAAAAATAGAAAAAAATGTGTTTCTTTTTCAATGCCCTAATAGGGAGCAAGTATTACAAATTTCAAGCAATAAACTCAGACTTGTAAGTTATATTTTGTTTCAGGTAACTCTCTGTTCCCATCAGCCTCACTGGGAATAAACAGGATGGATGAGACCTCGGATGAGACTTTCTAGTCCTGTAGAGAGTTAAACAAAACGGCGATCACTAACTGATTAATTATAATTTATTTGACTAGATTTTTGTTTATATATAATTACATTAATTAGTATTTCTTAAATCTACACGTTCTGTCATTGGGATTGTGTATTTATTATCCCCAATGTTTCTTCAGTCTACACGTTTTGGCATTAAGTATTAATACTACAATATTGTTTACTATTTTTTTTATTATTAACCTATATGCTAATTTTAATATTATAATAATATTATAGGCCCTGTTCAGTTTTCTAAACAGCAAAGAAAGAGATTCCATCAAGACATAAAGGTCATGAAGTCTAGATATCAAGGCTGAAGAGAAAAAGACTTAATAGAACTTTTAACGAAAACAAAAAAAAAATACCACAAGGCTCTCTGATGAACCTCATCATTATTTTTTATGTGATTTTTGTCTTTTACTGTTCTTTTTAATTATAATTTAAGAATAACATAATATATTTTTAATTTTTTAAAAAGGAAGTCTTTTAAAATTAAACCATGTAAACATAAGTTGACTGACTCGGCCTCCACGCCATTGTGCAAAAAGCTAAAAGGCACTACATCACAGAAAATGGGCACTAGCTCTATTCTTTGATTTTGGAGGGGCTTTTGACAAAGCTAGAACGATAACTATCTGCGCTGCGCTACAGTCCAGGGGCACTCCAAGGGCTCTGATCAGCTGGGTTAGGTCGGCACTTGAGGAGAGGAATATTACCGCCTCACAGGAAGGCTTCTCATCGGGGTGAGGGGGTCTGCCCTCAGGGTAGTTGCCTCTTCCCTCATGTATGGTGCTTAGTGATGAACGGCCTACTAGAGAGGCTGACAGCTGCAGTACTTTATGTGCAGGCTTTCTCAGATGACGGAACGGTTTTGATCGTGGGAAAGTTTCTCGACACCGTATGCGAACTAAGGCAAATTGCATGTCGAATCATCGAGGATTGGTGTAGAGAAAACGGCCGCGACCTATCGGTAAACCCTGCAAAAACTGAGCTAATACAATCCACCAAAAGAAGGAACATAGAGAAATTTAGAGCTCCCACAATGTACGGAAAAACACTCGAATTAAGTCAGGAGGTAAAGTACTTGGGAGTAACCCTAGATAGCAAGCTTAGCTCATGTAGATAAAGTCGTTAACAAGTCTACATCAACTTTTTGGCAAATACGTCGAGTTTAAAAAAAATCTGGGGTGTTACACCCAGGTACTTAGATGGATCTATACAGCGGTCATAAGGCCAAGAGTCCAATATGGTTCAGTGATCTGGTAGCCTAGTGTTAGGAAAACCACAATTTATCAAAACCTGGGAAAAATCCAAAGAATAGCTTGTCTTGGAATCACTGGAGTAATAAGGACAACATCCCAAGCTGCTCTAGAGGTCCTACTGGGACTGCTGGGACTGCCGTCACACTCTATCTGGATCCAGAAGGAGGCAATGGCTAGCTTTCTCAAACTTAGGGACTCTGGTAGTTGGATGGGCGGGAATGTGAACTACGGTCACCGCAAAATCGCTGATATTTTCGAAAGGGACACCCAATTGGTAATTCCAACAAAAGAAATACAATTTGCGTCAAATGCTTTGGTGTGCTACACAGATGGTTCGCGTATGGAAGGCATCCAAAGCTCTGGGGCAGAGCTCTTCGTGGAGGACCTGTACTGCAAAAGAGTTTTCCACTTGGCTGCTTTTTCACTGTTTTCCAAGCGGAGGTGTATGCTATAGAGAAAGTGGAAAACTGCAGGGAAATAAAGCAGTACTGGGGGCACGATGTATACATTTACTCGGATAGTCAAGCTCCTGCTCTAAAGGCATTGTACAATCCCAGCACTAGGCCACCCGTAGTCAGGGAGTGTACAAAAGCCTTAGAAGCTGCTGCTCGAAAGGCATTGTGCAATCCCAGCAGTAGGCCACCCGTTGTCAGGGAGTGTGCAGAAGCCTTAGAAGAGTTAGCAAGGAGCAAGAATGTTCAACTGGTATGGGTACCAGGTCATAGTGGAAATCCTGGAAACGAGAAGGCCGATGAACTTGAAAGACTCGGATCAGGGATAGCCTGCATGGGACCGGAACCTATACTGGGTGTTACAAGTAAGCAGGTAAAGACCGCTCTATATGAGTGGGCTTATGCCAAGCTAAAGGAGCAATGGAGAACGGTCGACGGTTGCAGGCAAGCTAAGGACTTCCTGGCTGGCCTAAGCAAATCGAAGACTGACTGGTTACTGGAAAAAGGGAGGACTGCACTTCGACAACTTGTAGGGGTCATCACAGGCCACTGCAAGGTAAGGAAGCACCTGGCAATAATGCGGATTCTAGAGAGTCCGCTATGTCCAGAGTGCGGAGAGGATGAAACATCCTCCCATTACTTAGCCGAGTGTGTCAGACATGACAGGATCAGGTTGCAAGTCTTTGAAACTCAAAGACTCAACCAAGAGGAACTAAGAGACCTCTCTTGGGCCAATATTCTGACCTTTATTGAAAGGACGGGCAGGATCAAGGAGCACTCAAATTAGTAAACGGCTGGGATTATCTGGGGTGACAAAAAGAGCCATAAACGGCCTAGTTGTCCGGGTTTGACCATCCCAAAAATTTACTACTACTACTAGACCTGTGTTATTTTATTTTTGGTTTTAAATCGATATTTAAATAATTAAATAATTTAAATTAGATAATTTAAATAATTTGTTTATTTTAAACGTAAATATATTTAAAATAAACAAATTAAACTCGGCGCATTATCTATCTGAGTAACAAATTGGATCAAGGCAGCTAAGATTAGTGGTTTAAAAATGACTTTTAGTGATATTTTCATTGTCTATTGTGCTTTTGACAATTTTTGATATTTAGGTTAAATTATCTGTCATGTTACATCTTATAAATAATTATGATGACAAAATGTCTTTAAAACGAGAAAGTCCGTTTAAAATTATAACAAACGCAAGATGAACATGAATTAAAGTAAGCTTTTTTTATTCATATTACGGTATTAAACTAAACATTTACATTTTAGGAAATTTCTACATAAAAATATATTATAAATCTAAACCTGCTGATCTATCTATAAACTTAAAATGTGAGATAGCTTTCAAATTTTAAATGTTACTAAAAACTGAAAGTTTGTTTAAAATAATAGTCCAAGTAAGTGATTTTATTCATATGTATAATATATTATAATAAAGTAAAATTTTACGTTCTAGAAAACTTCTTAATAGTCTGAAGTTACCGGCAGTAAATAAACTGTTTGCCCCATCGCCCTCTGCTTATTTCATAATCCCGAAGACCTGAGCTGGTAATACCTAAAATAATATCTTTTAAATAAAATTATGGAACAGTATTATATTACCGAAAAACTCTCTGCTAAATCGTTTACTATGAAACTTTTATTGAACACTCCATTATATTACTTCATTTTAGTAATACATTTGTAAATTGATCCTTTAGTTTCCTTTTTCAGGACCTTTCTTGTTTTGTTTTAATGTCAAAATAATGATTTAAATCAAAGTCAAGTAATGTTTTGATTGACAAAGAATTTAAAATACAAGTTAGCAACCTTACATAGGGGATTAAATGTATTTTACCAACAATAAAACAAAAAACAGATGGGAATCAACTCAGATAGATAATGCGCGGAGTATATACAAGAAAACTGAGTGTTTATTCGAACTAAAAGTGAATAACGGCAAACCTTGTTCTCTTTTTCAACATATGATGATGATCAGTTTTTGGCATACAATGTAATTAAGAATATGTTGCTAGGAATTTCATATTGTATCCAACATTTCTTGTATAACTGTGTATGGATTCATTTTAAATAAAGTTTTTTTTTTATATAGTTACCATTAAACGATATCGTCGATTCTCCAGCGGCCAGTGTTTCTTGAGCATCGGTTCCAAAAAATTCCCGAGTCGAAAATTTTACCGAGATATGTGATTCCTGGACAACAATTTTCTCACCGGGAGCAAATGATTCATTGGTTTGGACATTTGACTTAACAGTGTGTAAGTCCTGAGTCGAAAATTTTACGGTAGCAACAAATGATTCTTGAGCTGTTAATTTTGCATTGCTACCATATAATTCTTGAGCGGGAAATAATTCTTGGGTGGATAATTTTGTATTAGAGATTAGACTGAAACAAGAAACATAGGCTGAAAACAGACTGTTATAGTAGATAATAATAATTAATTATAATTAATAGTAAAATTATTAGTTATAATTATAATTAATAGTAGAATTATGGTAGATAGTCAGCTGCAGCTAGCTGATTTAAATAATAATTAAAAATTAATTATTACAAAATCATACAAATAAATTTATAAACTTAAATTTATAAAGTTGTGATTTTAAGATTCACTTACTTTTGTTCTTCCTCAAGTTCCGACTCATGTTTTTCTATGCCATTAATAAAATCTTTATAGTCCTTTTGCAAATCTTTGTATAAATATGTAAACTCCTCCGGTAAGCCTTCTCCTGGGTGACGATATGGAATAAAAACTTCATCGACGTTGTGATATTTGCAATATAAATCTAACATATATTCTTCATGAAGTATTTTTCTAAAAAAAATAAAAATTATTATATATTATGTGACAAAAAGATTTGTTGGATGAAATTTTAAGCTGGTAGTTCAAATTAATTTTTTAAAGGGCTGGGAAAGTATCTTTAAAAAAAAACTAATATCCCCCACCCTGGAATCGAACCCGGGACGGTAGCGTAACAAGTGGGTGATCACAGCTGATTCAAACTATCCCCATTTTTTGTATGGACTTACGTATCGTAACTTGTAAAATAAAATTCCACAGGTAATGTAGAAACATTTTGAACAATCAGAGTATTGGATTTTTTTATCGAATTAGGTAATACAGGATCGAACTTAATATTCTTATCATTAAAGGCTAGTTTAGACTTGAATGCAAATCCTCTCAGTTCAGCCGAAGTAGTTTGGTAACCATTTTCACAAGTAATGACTAAATTTACAATTTGTGATCCCACATGGGTTGGTTTAAAATAAACTTCAATCAAACATTCCTTTCCGACGTCTAATTTTCCTGAATATTTGTTAATGCAAAAAGAACTTCTTTGTTTTTTTGATGTTGGTATTAGTTCTGCTTTCCATTTACTTAGTATATGGCCACTAAAAAGGACTTCTTATAAATATTGTAACAATGTATTTTTAAATAATTTTAATCCTTTCCTTAGAAGTATTAACAGATTCTTGTAGATAATTACTTATTATTAAATAGTATTGCTTTTATTATTATTTTTTTTAACATAATAATTATTTAATAGGTAAAAACTTAGGTAATAACATTTAAAATTAAAATATAAAATAAAAATAAATTAAAAGTAAAATAAACTATAAAAATAAAAGTTCTTTTAAGTGTAATGTAGATGGGAGTGTCTCCATAATACTAGCCGCGTTTCCAGTTTGAATTGCCAAATTGATTTTTTCTACTAAAAAATTTCTTGAATGTCTTTCAAATGTAGAGATAGCGAGCTTTTTCCCAAAGTACTGATGAACTTTTCGGCCTCATCAGACCATGGAGAAAGGAACAAAAATATATCATCATGTCGATATTTACGTTTTTTTCTCGAAGCTGCATTATTTGTCACAATTTTGATTTTTTTTGAAGACGAGTAAAGATAAGACGAAGGAAGTGTATCAAAGCACGTAGCATCCCAAACTAGATGAGCTCCAAGTGACCAAGGTACCAGAGACAAGCCATCCACTCTTCTTCCCTCATGTCTGTATAAACCAACGGGTTGTATAATTATATATATTTTCTCATGACGTGAATGATGACCAACACTTTTTTGGCAAGACAGACCATGAATTCCATTTCTATCTACTTGATCACCACAAATACATAAATGGGGTTCACACAAATTTAAACCAACTCTCAAACCAACAGCAATACGAAAAACATTATTGTTCAGTAAGGTTCCCAAGTTTTTACAAGGTAGCGCATTTAACCAAGCTTCAGAGAAAGAAGACTTGCCAGTCAAAAATCTTGCTTTATGAACATCTGATTTTAATGGAAGGTTTTTAGAAATTCTATCTATGTTGATGGAGTCCCAATTTTTCTGAAGGCAGGGTTCATCGGGAACTTACCTATTTGTAATTTTCAATGTTTTTCTCAAACAATCTCCGCATCTTACACCATTAAAATCAACACATTTATTGTCTAATCTAACTAAAGGAAACGTAACTACTCCCTTCAAAATTAAAGGAACCGTTGCTCCATGAGATATCTAAAATGCATACATGTATTTCTATTATTAAATGGTAAAATTTCATAAAATAAAATATCTAATAAATAATTCAGTAGTTTATAAGCTGTGGTTTAAATTATTATTATTTACACTCGACCGCAAAATTAACCAGACATAGAAATTTGCTACAATTTTAATGTTGATTTCCTAGCGAACTGATCATCTGATTTTCATTATTTTTTTATGAACTGTAAGTTGATAACGATGCTATGGTAAAAATTTTTATTCTGATTTCAATTTGAGAATATACAGGGTTAAAAAGTAAAAAGAAGTTTTTTCCCCATATTTGTAACACCTTGTGGGGTGAATCAGCAATAACTGGGGATGTTAATTGAAATCATACTGTAGTTCTATATTTTATAATCATTTTGTTTTTTTATTCAGGTTATTATCTCTGTTATTAACGAAGTTACACTGTTTTAAAGGCAACGCCTCGGATAAAGCGATCGAAAAATTAACCGGACACTAGGTTTTTTATAAAAATTATTTAAATTAAATCCTTAATAATAAAAACTTTTTGACAAAAAAAACGTCAATTTGTCTTCAGTATCGAGTATTTCCTCCTCTAGCTTAAATGACAGCTCTCATCCTTCGTGGCGTACTCTGAATCAAAAAAGCAACATAATCCTGAGATATCTATTCCCATTCATTTAATAGATCTTGTGCCAGCTGAACCACTGTGTGAAACTTGAGACAAAAATATAATAAATAAAAATTTATTATAAAGAATTAGTTTATTATTTGATAATAAACTCATTCTTTATTCTTCTAAGCTACTAAAATCATATTTTGCCCGATTTATCAATTTATATATTTTTCAAATTTTTTGTGGAATTAAAAAGAATGCGACGATAGTCTTGGCATTTCAGTTTACTCTGTGCGTGTGAAAAGTCCAAAGTGTGCACATAAATTTTACAACTTAGTGGTAGTTAAAATTGTACCTTTGATTTTTTTATAGGTATGTACTTAAAATTGTTATTTCTAATATTTGATTTTTGCTAAGATTAATTTTATGACTAAAATTAATTTTTTGCTATTTAACTAAGATTGTATTTGTAATTCTCTTTTTTTCTTGATTTGTATAGAACACACATTTTGGGCAACTACATGATAATCGGCCACAGTATAATTTCTATATTTTAGAATCTATAATTTATTTGAGGAGTATATATATTAACAGTATTATTCTAAATTTTATTCACGATCCTTGCCCACGAAAACCACCCCGATATTTCTATATACTCCGTTACAAACTCGCCGAAGTTCTGCCTTATCCTTCTGCCCAGGTTGTCCCACATATGCTCTATAGGGTTTAGGTCAGGCTCTATTAAATGAATGGGAACAGATATCTTAGGATTATGCTGCTTCTTTGATTTAAAGTATGCCATGAAGGATGAGAGCTGTCATTCAAGCTAGAAGAGAAAATGCTCGATACTGAAGACAAATTTACGTTTTTTTTTTTGTTACAAATGTTTATTATTAATGATTTAATTAAAAATATTTTTCTGAAAAACCTAGTGTCCGGTTAATTTTGCGAACGCTTTATCCGAGGCGTTGCCTTTAAAACAGTGTATCATCGTTTGGACTATAACGGATAATAACGTGAACAAAAAAACAAAATGTTCATAAAAGATAGGACTACAGTATGATTCCAATTAACATTCGTTGTTATTGCTGATTCACCCCACTGGGTGAAAAAAACTTCTTCTTACATTTTCCCCTGTTTATTCTCAAATTAAAATCAGAATATTTTTTTTTTACCATAGCGTCTTTACCAAAGAGTTAACTTACGGCACAAAAAAAAATAATGAAAATCAGTGTGCAGTTCGCTAGGAAATCAAAATTAAAATTGTGGAAAATTTCTAGTGCCCGGTTAATTTTGCGGTCGAGTGTATATCTACCGTAAAAACCAACTAATAATACTAATAATATTTTATTTTGAAAAATACTTACAATTAAATTTAATTCAACACTAACAGATGTATCATAATCCTTAAATACTTCTACAACAGGATCAAATTTCACAATAATATCAAATGATTCCCCTATATTGATAGCACGATTTTTGGTTTCAATTTTAAAACATTTTTCAGCAAAAGCCTTGTTTTCATATTTTAGCTTAAAGGTACATTTTGTTGGACCATAGTTTAATATTGGTATCTTATAAGTATTATTTGAATTTAAAAGCACATATCCGAAATTATAAATATATGGTGAAGTAAACAATCCTAAAATAAATTTTGTTTTATTTTAATTATTCATACTAAAGCACCAAAAAACATGCTTTTTAACAATCTTTTTTTTACCTGGTATATGTGCACAACGTCGCTTAATCGCATGATCTTCAATTGTTTCTGGGGAATCAGACATATAAAGGTAAGCTGACCTACGTTCAATAGCCATCTGGATATCCATTGTGGATGGATACAGAACCTTAAATTTTAAAAAATATACAGGGTGATACATTAGCCTTTTTACCAGAGCCGTAACTAGAGCTGTTTGCACCTGTGGCAGGTTATCACTTTGCGCCCCTACCCAATATAAAAACAACTGAAATATTTAAAGTTTTTTATTAGGTTAAGTAAACAAGGAAAAATGTAACAAAAATAAAAATGCATTCTCATTTGACATTATTAATAAAATATGAACAAAAAAAACTATCAAGTTCTTCATAACTAAAATTTTAGTTTAAGTAAGTAGGAATATTCTTTGGTCTTTGGCGCCCCTCTTAAGTGTTGTGTCCGTGGCAAATGCAACCTTCGCCATGCCCTAGTTACGGCTCTGCTTTTTACAAACTTTGGCTGTGAAAAGTATATTTAATTTCATTAAGAAATGTTCATATATGAACCACTCACATATATTGCTTATATACTTTTTCGCTGAACCACCCACATATAAACCTAGGGTCCTTTCTTTGTTTGTTCAGAAGTTATACCGCTTTTAAATTTTTTTAACTTAGTAGCAAAGACGCGTTGACCCTTTCTTTGTTTGTTTAGAAGTTATACCGCTTTATATTTTTTTTAAGTTAAAAATAAAACGTAGTAACAAGAACGCGTTGGTATTTGCCATGATTAAGCAAAACAAGATTTAGTAACTATCATTTTAAATACTTACCTGTCAAAAATTGTTTGTTTAAGTCAATGGTCAGCGCTACATTTAGATTAAATAAAGAAAAAAATTCTACAGAGCAAGACAAACGTATAATTACACTGTGCGACAAAATCGAGGTTGATCTTTTAGGAAAGAGATCTGTCAGCGTCAGTCGAAAATATATGTCTAATATAGTCGAGTACCCAAGGGATTTTGCTACTTTAGGTAATTTAAGAGTTTTTTTTTTAATTTAAAGTTTTCAGCTCACACAAGATACAAGACCCATTTTTCAAGTTTTTTGATGTGAATTCCTATCAATATACAGGAAAAAAGTTCATTCACTAATGTTCAAAAATGCTTCGTAAGGGAGCTAGGGTCCTCCAGTGACAGGCCCGGCAAATTAGATTTTTGTTTAATATCTCAGGAACCCTTTAAGCTACAGATATGAGTTTATACATTTGTTATTATATCGATAATGCTTATTAAGATATACTAATTTCATGTGGTCATTTTAGCCAAGGGCGGGCCCAAGCACTTTTTTGCCCAATCTTTTTTTCAGCGTAACTTTTTTGCTGTTTTTTAGCTTGAATATGATCCTATACGAAAAAATACATAAAAGAGTTCATATGATGTAATCATCTAAGACTGTTTACGAAAAAAATGCAATTAAAATTAATATCTTAGGCTTTAGTAACTAAAAAGTTTATCGAGAAAAGCATTAAATATATTTACGTATTTTTTAATTTTTAGTCACTAATTTTTAATTACATTTCTCTCGTAAATAGTGAGTCTTAGATGATTACATCATATATGAAAGGTCATATATGACCTTTTTATGTAGTTTCATGAATAATATCATATTTAAACTAAAAAACAGAAAAAAAGTTATGCTGAAAAATTAATTGACAAAAAAGTTCTTGGGCCTTCCCGTTTGGCCCGCCCTTCACTAAATATAAACATGAAAATAGTATATATTAATAGGACTTGTAGATATAAAAACACAGCATAAACTCATTTCTGTAGCTCAAGAACCCTGAGATATTAAACGAAAATCTAATTTGCGGGCATGTCACTGAAGGACCGTAGCTCCCTTACGAATCATTTTTGTACATAATTTTATATGAACTTTTTGTTATATCTTTTGACAGGAATTCACCTCCAAAAGTTATGAAACGCTAACTTGAAAAATGGGTCTTGCATATTAGGGTACATTAGAAACTTTAAATTAAAAAAAAATCGTTTAAATGACCTAAAGTAGTGAACCCCCTTAGGGACTCGACTATATTGGTCCTAAATTAACGACTGACATTGACAGATCTCTTGCCTAAACTTTATGTCGCACAGTGTTATTATTATATTTTAAAATAAAATTATGCATATTTTAGGTAAAAAATACATAATTTGTTTTAAAACACGATAATAATTATACTTTTGTCTCCCTCTCTAGAACTTCTTTTTTTGTCCAATCTAAATGTAGCGCTGATCATTCACATAAACAAACTCTTTTTGTCAGGTGATTATTTAAAATGATAGTTACTAAATTTTGTTTTGCTAAATCATGGCTACTACGTTTTTTTTACTTAAAAATTTTAAAGGAGCTATAACTTTTGAACAAACAAAAATAGGACCTACGTTTATAAATATGAATATTTCTTGACGAAATTAAATCTACTTTACATTGCCAAAGTTTGTAAAGGTACTAATGAATCACCCTGTATAAATTATCCGATAGTAAAAACAACTACAAAATTATAAATTAAAATTGTTCTAATACCTTTTTATATTACCTTATTTTCAACTATCACCCAATCATTTTTCTTTAAATATTTCTTTTCCAGTTTACTAATTTCAAATTGTAACTCTTTGAAATATGCCGAAGGTTTTAGTTTAGGAAATGGTTCTAGTTCTTTTAAATAATCATCAGTAATATGTGATATAGCCATAAATTCCTCATAAGGAGAAGTTTTAAATTTAAACGGTAGAGACATATAAATTTGAGATATTTCCGCAAAACCTCGTACTTGTATATTTATTGGATCCAGGTAACCAATCTAAAAAATATAATATGCAGAAAGTTGTGTTAATTTATATATTTCTTCAAAAGTGTGAGCTACATTTGTTTACCCTGTGAAAACGGTCCTGCCAAATCTTATCAAAATCCTATTAGATTTTAATAAGATTAAATGGGATTTGATAGTTTGCGATAGATTGGATGGGACCGAGAATGGTATTATCGTAAGATTTTAAAGAATAGTAATTCTTATTTCAAAGTGAAAATTTAACTGGTATTTCTAATGATCTTATAGTAATAAAGCATTCTACGTGGCTTAATTTAAGTCAAGATGACCCTCATAAAGTTTAGGTAGTTGAATTAGGTATAGATTTTGATGGTATTTTAGGATTAGATTTCCTAGATCACTACGATTTTGTAATAGAATAGAATAGAATAGAATAGAATAATAGAATGCTTCATACTAATTTTAAGAATACTAAAATGTTTAAATATAACGAATCCAAACACTTTATTGATAATACTACTATCACTAAAGCCAATAATGAATATTTTCGGACCGTAAATAGCACTTTTTCGCTTAGGGTCCTAAATTTTACTATGAGTAACCAAATAATAATGCTTTTTTGCTTGTTATTCAGCAAAATAATAATTCAATTTTATGTGTAAACACAAGCTCATCGGTTGTTGGTAACGAGATGATCATTTACCAGCGTAAAAAGTTAAAAGTTAAATCTATGTTGGCATCAGAAGCCTTTTACTCAACTGAAGAATTTAAAAATGTTTAATTTTAGTAATTATCTATATTTTTTTTAATACTCTTTAAGTATTGTACATTGCATAGGTATATCATATTGACTTGTCCTATATCTGTAAAGATCTACTAGATTAATAAAGTATTATTATTATTATTAAACAAAATATCCATACAAAAATTACTAATGACTCTTTGCCAATAACAATAGATAGTAAACCTAAGATTAAAGCAAATCTTGTTGAAAATAATATTACTATTGAACCTAGGTGTGAGAAAATCTTTAAGTTAAAAAGTAACCTCCGTAATAAGGATGCCATTTGTCACCTAATAGATATTAATCATGTAAAAATATTCAACTCCATTGTGCACATAAATCGCGATGGTGAATTCCTAATTTCTGTATCTAATACAAACACGACTACAAAAACAATCACTGTACCACACCTAAAGTTAGAACCCATAAATACTGCAACATTAAACCGAATTGAAACCTTTAACAAACTTTCGCGAGGACCCCCTTCGCGAGATTTACAATGAGAAGAAAAAATAAAAAATACATTAAATCTAGATCACTTAAACCCTGAAGGGGCGAAACTCATAACAAATATCTGCCTCATACCGTTATCCTCATGTCCACAAAGAAGAGGTTAAAAGACAAATAAAAGAATATTTAGACCAAAATATAATAAGGCCCTCCTCCTCTCCGTGGAGCAGCCCTATTTGAGTCCCGAAAAACTTGATTCTAGCGGAAGTTAAACGAAGTCAATATCGGAGATCGATACTCCCTACCAAAAATTTCAGAATTACTCGAGAAACTTGAAAAATGTAGGTACCTATTTTACGATCATGGACTTGATCAGCGGCTTCCTTCAAAAATAAATAAAACCCGAGGATATCCCAAATACCGCCTTTACAGTTGAAAACGGACATTACTAATTCATTAGAATAGCTTTCGGCCTGAAAAATGCACCGAGTACTTTACAACGCGTGATGGATCAAGTAATATTCGGTATACAAAATGAAAAGTGCCTAGTCTATATGGACGATATAATAATCTTTTCAGTTTCACAAGAAGAACATATGATAAGATTACGCGAAGCACTCACACATCTACTAAAGCATAATCTTAAAGCCCAACCAAGCAAATGCGAGTTCCTTAGAAAAAAAGTCTCAAGGGTCACGTAATAACCCAGGACGCATCCTGGGTTTTTCACCATCCGGACGGTGTAAATTCAACCCTCAGAAAATTGAATGTATCGCAAAATATCCAGCTCCAAAAATCAAACAGAAATAAAAAGTTTCCTATGTCTTGTTAAATTAAACCACTGACGTTGTTATTAGAAAAAATAAAACTTAATAAAATTCAACCCTATCTTCTCAAAAATTTTATTTATCTAGTGGATCCGGATTTCGTGAATAAAGAAATTCACGAAATCCGGATAAATAAATTT
Source organism: Brachypterus glaber (assembly GCA_958510825.1). NCBI lineage: Eukaryota > Metazoa > Arthropoda > Insecta > Coleoptera > Kateretidae > Brachypterus > Brachypterus glaber. Next base: position 21,388,906 of record OY294052.1, on the reverse strand, counting down.
TTTTTGAGAAGACAGGGTTGAATTTTATTAAGTTTAAATTTGCTTTTTATAATGGTTAATCTTTCTATTTTTATTAAAAATTTACTAACGAATGTACAGAAGCGTTCGAAAGATATAAAGAACTTCTTACTTCCACCCCTATTCTTAGATATTCTGATTTTACAGAAGAATGTGTCGTAACTACGGATGCGAGTGTATATGCGGTTGGGGCAATCCTTTCTCAGATAGCTATCGGGAAGGACCTTCCTGTAGCCTACGCATCTCGAACTCTCAATATCTCGGAAACGAATTATTCAATTATAGAACGGGAACTTTTGGCCATAGTATGGGCGGCAAAATACTTCCGTCCCTACCTTTATGGTACAAAATTTTAATTTGTAACGGACCATAAACCATTAAGGTAATTGCTCTCTATTAATGACCCTGGTAGATGCCTAGTGCGCTGGTGACTTAAATTGGAAGAATACAACTACGAAATAGTCTACAAACCTGGCAAAACCAATCAAAACGCGGATGCCCTTAGCAGGATCCGTTCTGTTAATCACATTCAAAATTAATACTCTATAACAGATATTGTTGACGTAATGTTTTCCCCTGAAATTGAAAGTGGCAATAAAAAGATTATTTTTGATGATTTGTTTAATACTCCCCCCCCCCCATTTTGCTCTCGCACACTGTATTTCCAAAGACATGGCTATGAACAAAGGCATAGCTCTAGAATCTTTATAATAGGTTTAAAGGAATAGAGTTGCTCCAAGCCCAAAATAAAGCTGTAGGCGAAGTGGCCCAATAAAGTATCAACGACAGGAGTATATATAACCTAGTTAATAAAGAAAAATACTTCCGGAAACCAAGTTATAAATCACTATGTACTGAAGCGTTCGAACGATTTACAGAACTTCTTACTTCCACCTATTCTTAGATATTCTGATTTTACAGAAGAATGTCTCATAACTACGGATGCAAGTGCGTATGCCGTTGAGGCAATCCTTTCTCAAGGAGCTAACCTACGCATCTCGAACTCTCAATAACGCGGAAACGAATTATTCAGTGATAGAACGGGAACTTTTGGCTATGGTATGGGCGGAAAAATACTTCCGTCCCTACCTTTATGGTAGAAAATTTAAATTTGTAACAGACCATAAACCATTAACGTAATTGTTCTCTATTAATGACCCTGGTAGACGCCTAGAGCGCTGGTGACTTAAATTGGAAGAATACAACTACAAAATAGTATACAAACCTGGTAAAACAAAAAAAACGCAGATGCTCTTAGCAGGATCCGTGCTGTTAATCATATTCAAAATTTAGACTCTATAATAGACATTTTTTACCTAATGTTTTCCCCTGAAATAGGTATAGGGTTGCTCCAAGCCCAAAATAAAGCTGTAGGCGAAGTGGCCCAACAAAGGGTCGACGACAGGAGTATAAATAAACTAGTTACTAAAGAAAAATAAATCCGGAAACCAACTTATAAATCACTAATACAATCCCTTAAAAATATAAAATTTATTTTCGAACACAGTCATGACTTTAATCTTGCTATACCAAAACATGGATGTGGCTTAAACGCCTAAATTGGCGTATTACCTATAATTAGATTAAAGCCATCTTTCAGGACGCGCGTTTTACCGTTTGTATTTACATTCAACCAGAAACTTCCCCCATAAATAATTTCACACAGGTGAAACAACTGATAACGAACCCTCCGATACTGAACCAGACCCTGATGTTATAAGGGAAGAATATCGTATATTTTTGAAATCTTACACAGAAAAATCCCTTATAGACCATTCCAAATTAACTTTTAGCAATGAACAATTACAAGATAAAAAGCACAAAAACATAATAGCTTTTTTCAGACAAAGAAATTTGAAACCAATACACGAAATCATATGACCTTACCGATCAGGACTAATCATTTCAAATGAATATAATAAATATCGCTAATAGTGGCCGGTAGCGAATAGGAAATACTTTATCGTACCTATTCCCAAAAAATTAGAACAAGCCACTTAAACTATTTTATACTGACAAAATAAACAAAACCAAAGTTATTATACTTCAATACAAAAGTTGCAGGTCGATTTAAAAATTACCTTGCGGCCAAGTTAAAAATATTTACTATTTGTAAACAGTTAATAGAATCTTTTAATCACATTGATGGACAGTTAGATGATATATTAAATAGTATAACGTTTGCAAGATTAAAAGTTCTCCACCCCTTTATAATCTAACCCTTAGATTTATTAGATTAATTATCAAAAATTTCACAAATCCCAGAATTATTTTTATTTTATCGATCCCTTTAGTTGAAAACGACTTATACAATTTATTACACCTCTACTCATTACCTACACCTAATCCTAGAATACTCCTTTTTCATACAGTCCTTACTTCTTTAAAATACTTAGCAGTGTTCTATGATAATAGGTTTTATACGCAAGTTGCAAGTATAGACAAATACAAATCACTCTCAGCCACTGGAAACAAATTCAAAATATTTTACGATCTGGTAATATACCCCCATCGATTCGACAGCACCCTGTGAGGTACAAATCCTAAATCACCCTCTGGAACTTCCAGGTCAGCAATTTCAACATCGAGGATTAAAACCCTTAGGAGCAAACACTTGGCTCCTTGTTGTATCTCACCGGATTCCGATCACCATAATCTGCACAAATACTGGTGTTCAAACTTCATTTGCTACATAGAACTCTATTTTAAAACTCACATCATCTTGTTCCGGATATGTTAGAACTACAAGAATTTTATATATATTCTAAAACACTTCAAATAACTCAATTAGCCTTCAAACCATGGGAACTGCCCTATAAGCATTTAAATTTAGTATTTAAGATTTAGTTAGGATTTTATTGCATTCATTCCATGTAACTTTGTTTTTAATATAATTCTTTTTAAAAAGCTTTTCGTGACTTCCAAATTATAAAACACATATGTATAACAACAATTATAATTTTTTTAGATATTACCTCTAAATCGATTTCTTGTTGAATTTCTCCTACAAAACCAGGATAATACTCAATTTCTAACGTTTGTGTCTCTCCGGTATTTAAAATTCCAGTTTTCGGATTTACTTCTAGGCAATCGGGCATACCTAAATTTGATTCATAGTCGTGAAGATATTTTGTTGAATAATCAAAATTCATAAAACCTGTGTTCGATATTTGTAAATTTATTTTACATTTTTCACAAAAAACCTGAAATATTATATTTTTTAATTATCAGTTAAAATATTATGCGTTGAAGAAAAAAATAGTAAGTACTTAATTAATATGGAAATAAACCTGTCTTTTAAAATCCGCAATATAGTTATCTAATTTGTAAGATATTGAAGAAGATTTTGCATTTATTTCCAATTCTTCTGTCTCACCACCAATTATTTGACAATGAGCTTTCGCATTTAATAAAGAATCTGCAGGTAAATTAACTGAAATATAGACAGTACAACTTTCATGTGGTTCTAAAGTTCCATGAAAGGGTTCAATTGTCAAAATTTCGTTAATATTTATTGTGTTTTCTTTTTTTAATACGTTTATTAAATTATCATTTTCATGATTAACTGGATCTAAAACAGAAAACAGAAGCTCCTGCAGTTTTTTGGGTTCATATATAAATTTTCCTTCTTTTTCTTCTATAGAATTATTCGAAGATTGTAAAAGGCACTGTTTGCTTGGTTCACGATTAAAATTTTCAGATTTTTCGTAAAGAATTTCTATGGATGGTTTCGTATTTTCGATCTCAGGTTCTGTATTATCTTCAATAACTATGAATGTTCCTTCTAACTCTTCACTTTCTTCTTCTTCAGAAGTCCAAATATCAGTTTCAGGTTTATCATCTGGTATAATTATCTACAAATTTATAAATAAACCTTATGTAACAATGTATATAACAATGGCTTTGATTTTTTAATTTGTCATTAATTTATATTTGGCCAAAGAATTCTGCCTAAACAAAAGATATCTTCATTTTCTTTACACTCGGTCAAAATATTGGTAACTTACCGGAACTGGTGTCAGATGGCTTAAGTTAAATTTTTCTTGTAAAATTGTCCAATTAAAGGTTACTGGTATGCAACTTGTATTTTTTAGTAATATTATCCTATACGAAGTAGCTAAATTTACCACACAATCAAAATTTACTTTCGAATCATAGATATCAATGGATGGATAGTATACCTGTCCAGTTAATGGAACAACTGTCTAAAAATATAAACTTATCATGCACATTTTAAAAATGTTCAGTTGGTTATTTATGTGTTAAATAAATTATACAGAATATAATCTATTTTAGAGTTTAGAAAATAAAAAATTACCTTCATTGGATGTTTGATAAACTGAATCACCAATTCCCCTTTAATTGTATGAGCTTTTTTAGTATCCAAAGCTGGGTCAAAATGTATGTAGCAATTAAATTTTTTATTTGGTTCGAGCGTTTTATTTTTACTTTCTATTAATTCGTCCTCGTCCACGTAGTAAAATGGTGCTTGCGTACTTATTTTAACATTTAAAGGAAACTTTAATGGATTTTTGATAACAATGACATCTAAAAATTATTTAAACAGAATCCATTTATAGTCTAAGAGCTGGTGACCATTTTTATTTCATTATTTTATCCCAGCTGTATTTTATACCGGGTGTCCCACCAGGTACTTGACAAGCTATATTACCGTTATTTTAAAAGTTTGATTTTTTTGCAAAAAACAGCGTTAAATGGGAGCCATTGAGGTTTTTATTCACGTATCAAAAACCATCCCTTGCTTACCCACTCCCTTGAAACCACCCCCAACTTCTGTTTTTCAAATAGCACCCCCCATTTTTATCAAAGAATATGAAAGAATATAAAATATAAGTTGTATATTATTTCTTAAAGGGGCTCCAAATAACAACTATTATTTATTAATAATACTGTGACATCAGGGTTTAGATGGACTATATCTCCGTTGTTTAAAAGTCCAAACGAGACAAAGTAAAATTTACTGACTTATGCAAATAGCACCCCCCTATTTTTACTAAATAATATGAACATTTCATTCAGAATTCAACCATGTATTATAAGTGGTATCTTATCATTTAAGGGGCTCCAAATAACAATTATTATTTATTAATAATAAGGTGATATTTATAACAAAGTTGCAGGTGGTTCCAGGAGAGTGGGTTATAAAGGGTGGTTTTTGGATACAATAACCTTTTCGATATAATCTAACGTGAGTTTTTGGATTTTTTTTTATGAAAAATATTGCCTGTGATCTGATGGGGTTGTACTTTGGACCCCTTAAAAAAATAAGATATTACTTATAATACATAGTTGAATTTAGAATAAAATGTTTATATTATTTAGTAAAAATAGGGGGGTGCTATTTGCATAAGTCAGTAAATCTTACTTTGTCTCGTTTGGACTTATCATATACATGTATATCAAAGGCATTTTTTAAAGACTGTTTTACCCCTTGGCCCTAGAATTATTGTATATAACTATGAAAATAGCTTAATCTGAATGTAATAAATATAATGTATATTACTCGGCAAGTTAAATATAAATTTTTGGTAGCTCATTGCCAGAGCTTTTGGAGTTTCTAGCATCCAAAGTAATAGCAATAGCAATTTGAAAATAGTCTAATTTGAATGTACTTTTAAAATATCTGACTATTACACTGCTCTACAAAAAAAAAAAAGATTTTTTTTTATTTGTCGGGGAGCTTTTAGCTCCGTCTGATTATATTTGATGCGCTGATTTCGGAACCTTTTCCTTTTTTTTTCTTGAACAGCTTGTTTTTTGAGATATAGCGCACAGTGTTTTTTGTCTATAGTTGTGGTAAAAAAAAGGTCTAATTAATTTCTTTTTTTTTTGCGGTGGATTGATTCTCTATTAATAGGGCTCTAACCCAAAAAAAAGCGGATTTCAAATATCTTTATTCGTTTTTTTTAATAGGCTTCTAAATTCAAAAAATTAGTTTTTTTCGCATTTTTTCGATACATTTTGATAAAAATTTTATATAAATACTAAAGATACAACTCTAATTTTTATGCGCAATACTAACACATATGTGGGGTTTATAAAAATAAAGAAAGTTTTAGATTAAATCCAGTGATGGAGATTTTACCGGGGGTTATCGAAATATTGAAATATTTTATTTATTTTTAGAAGATCAACGCAATAAACTAAATTTATAACGACAAAAAAAATTAAATAAAAACTTTTTCTCCCTGCTTTAAAACATTAAAATAATATTAAATAATTTAAAATATTGTTGTTCTGATTTTAATAACTCTCCGTAAAATCTCCGCTACTGGATTCGATCTAAAACGTTTTTTATTTTTAGAAACCTTACATGTGCGTTAGTGGTGCTTATATAATTTAAAGCCATATCTTTAGTATTTATACTAAATTTTCATGAAAATATAGCGAAAAAATATGAAAAAACCTGATTTTTTGAATTTAGAAGTCTATAAAAAACAAACGAATAAAGATATTTGAAATCCGCTTTTATTGTGTTAGAGCCCTATTAATTGAGAACCAATCTACCGCAAAAAAAAAATTAATTAGACCTTAATTATTTTTGTTACTAAAACTAAAGGCAAAAAAACACTGTGCGCTATATCTTAAAAAACCGAGTTGATCTAGAAAAACGAAAAATGTTTTTAATTGTTTTGTGTGTGTGTGTGTGTGGGATACTTAAAAACTTTAAAACTGATACTATAAATGGTGCATAAACCGGACTTGAGTTGATGGAATTCACCCGCTCAAGTCCGGTCTATGCCAGATTTATACCCGCGCAGACCCGCATTTTCAATAGGGTAATAAATTATTCTTACCTGTTAAAAGTTGAGACACATTTTCGTTGTCTATTCTAACGAAAAAGTTCATCTCATCTCTAGACAATTCTATCTGTGGATGCAGAAATTCTCCTTTCATTAAAAAACCTAATAATTCCTCTTTTTGAGATTTTCCAACCATCCCAAAACAGTAAAAATCTTCTTCAATTTTCAGAGGTTTCTTACAAATACCAGATATGTTACAAGTTATACTTTCATCAGAGTCCAACTCAAAATATGATGGATTAAAGGAAAATACTGATCTAAGATGATAAGTAAATGATTTACTGCCATATTTGCCCAATTAAACATACACTGTGTATTTAAAATAGGGTCCGATTAAGGGGTGATTCTACATCAAAAAATATGACAAAAAGTTTCTATAAACCTATGTCTAAAAATGCATCGTAAGAGAGCTATGTCCCTTTGAAAAGGGCCAAAAAATTCGGTTTTTATTTAGTAACTCATGAACCCTTTGTAACGAGATTTAGCATGTTAACTAATCCTAATAAGGCCCATCTTCGTATGTTATTTTCATGTACTTATTTTAACCAGGGGCTCGCACGGCGGGCCTTATCAGTTTTTGTCCCAAACTTTTTTCTGTGTAACTTATTTGCAATTTTATTTTTGGTGTATAATTCCTCAGGTCAAAATACATAAAAATGATACTCTTGTTGTAACACTGTAGGACTAACATTTTCCGAGAAAAATTAATGGTGAAATTTCAAGGTACGAGGACGAAAAATTAATTACTAAAATGTTGAAAACCGAAATTTCAATGATGCAGGATAAATGTACATCAAAAACTTAGAAAAACACCTCATATACAGATACTTCCAAAAATCAATCCTAAGCGAGCTATGGTCTCCTAAAAATGCACCATTTTTAAAGGGCCATAGTAGCTTTAAAAGCAATTTTTCGAAGTATTGAAATTTTTCAACATATATAGAAACTTTTTTTCTTAGTTTTTGATATAGAATAACTCTGCATCATTAAAATTTTGGTTTTCAACATTTTAGTATTTAATTTTTCGTCCACGAACCGTGAAATTTCACCTTCAAATTAATTTTTCTCGAAAGCGGTTAGTCCTACAGTGTTACAACAAGAGCACCTTTTTTATGTATTTTAACCTGAGGAATCATATACCGAAAACAAAATTACAAGAAAATTACACAGAAAAAAGTTTAGGACAAAAAACTGATAAGGTCCCCCAGTTTCGCACGCCCCTGGTTAAAATAAGTACATAAAAATAATATATAATATACGAAGATGGACCTTATTAAGATTAGTTCACATGCAAAACCTCGTTGCTATATCTTAAAGGGTTTCTGAGTTATTAAATAAAAACCAAATTTTTTAGCCACTTTCAAAGGGGCGTAGCTCCCTTACGACGCATTTCTAGACATACATGTATGTTTGTCGGAACTTGTTGTTATATTTTCTGATATAGAATCACCCCTTAAAATTTTGGACCCTATTTAAAATACACCGTCTATAAGCATATAAATTTAATTACTGTTTCTTATCTTTAGGTTCCTCCCTTAGTCCTTTCAAATCTTGATTTCTGGTCCATATCAGTTTATGATAATCTTTACCCAAGTTGGTAAACTTTACGGTCATAGAAAAATTAATATACGTTAAAAGGTAACCTGCATTAACTTCTGGCTCGACCATTGGTTCACATAAAATAGAAGTTCCGTAACCAGTTGCTGACACTTTAACATAATCCGTATCCGCATTATCTTGTATTATTTTAATCGTTGTAGAATATTTTCCTGGGTCCTTTAAATATACAGAAACCCGTAACACTCTAGTTGTATTAGGATTCATTTCGAGGTATGTTTCATCAAGTTCAAACACGGTGGTTTTGGGCTGAATTGAAAAAAATGATTGTAATAATGTATTAGTAATACTGCCCTCCTAAAGACGAACGCGGCATGAACACCTGACCCACACGGTTTTCGAGGTTAGCATTATTTTACTACGGAGAATAAAGGTAAGTAGCAATCCTAAGGAAATCTGCGGTAAGTGCATCGAAGAGGTACCGTTATTCTCCGTAGTAAAATAACGCTAACCTTGAAAACCGTATGTGTCAGGTGTACATGCCGCGTTCCTCTTTAGAAGTGTAGTATAATCGTTATGGATCTCAAAATATTACCGTTTTAAAAGTTGCGACGGTATAAATAGGGGAATCATTGGTTATGTTCAGATCTAACGAATAGTTGTTCAACAACTTAATTCTTCCAAAATTCAAAATTTCTGGATCATATGTTAAAATTGGACCTTGTCCACTACAGATCAATTTACAAACTTCTACTGGTTGACCACCAAACACTTGAAATCTATAATAATATAAAAATATAAATAAAAATGTTAAAAAACATTATTAGAACATTACAAAATTGGGCATGTAAAAGTTCCAAGTCTAGTTAATCTGTAGTAAATCTTCATCTCAATAGTTTCCTTTGCTTCGATAGCGTATTCATAAGAAGATAAAGTGTATTTTATTGGATTTTCCTACAAAATACAAAAAATTTTAAATTTATCGACTTTTAAATAACAACTAAAAAGCTATTTTAAAAGAGATTAAAGAATAGCTTGAAATAAATTCAAAATCAGCAGAAGAAATATTAGCAACATAGTTTGCAATTTAATATTTCTATGACCATAGTTGTGCAGAAGAACATTTACCATTAATGTCGGTGGTTCTGTAATAAGTGATCCTTTACGGTTATAGATAGTCAAGTTTTTCTGCCTCGTTTTTTAATTCTTTTAATGATATATAATCACTGTGGTTTGAAATATAACCTGTTTTGAAGTCAGTGATTGCTTATTATAAATAGTCATTTGACTTTCAAAATGCTAATTCTTAAATATTTTAAACTTTTAAATATTACCGTTTCATCAAAATCATATCGATACCAAATTAGTTTACCAGGAAAATCTGTCTTGTTAATTATGCTAACGCTGCCCTCATAAGTAAAGTCCAGGAAACAATCTGCATTTATCTGGTTTGGGTAACTTTCGATGTGCGGAAACGTGGAATAGTACTTTAAAAATACGTGGGTAAATTTTTTGTTATCCCACATAGAAATTACTATTCGAAATTCTTGACTGTTTGAAAGAATTGTGTAAATGGATAGCTGAAAAGTAATTATTATTATTATTATTATTATAAAAAATGTATGTAGATTCATAAAACATATTAAAATTGAGTGGCGGACTAGGTACTTAGGGCATGGGCCGGTAAGTCTTTGGGTGCCCGCTAAAATGGCAAAAGGGCACGTCAATCGGTAAAAGTGGGGCCTGCAAAACGGTCAAAGGGGGCACATGAAAAGTTTAAAGGAAGGCTTGTGAAACGGCCAAGGGAGCCATCAAAACAAATAATTTACCTGCATAAAATTAATAGGGTCCCTTTAATTTTTTTATGCGGGCCCTTCCAATACCTTTTTAATGAGAAGAAGCTAGAAAATCACAAACGAGTTTTTTCAATATACTAATTCAAGGGCCTACACAATTAATAAAAAATAATTATAAATAATGTTGCCAGTGAGGAGCCCGTAGTAAACATCGGGCGCGGCCTCTGTTGGGGAGTAGCGGCCTGGATCATCCGCTGTTGTTAAAATTTGAACTAAATCAACAGGACACCAAAAAATAATGTTTGTGTGCGCAAAATCTTGATGCTCATTTGTTTCTTAATAAAAGCGGCTTGCGTTTTATATTAGTTGGCAATCAAAACTCCATTTTAACATTTAAGAAAAAATACAAATAATTTTTGAAAAGCAAGAAGAAAATGCTTCATAATTTTATTCATGATTTTAATAGCACATTATGAATAAAAAAAATTAGGCACTTTTATCATATTTTTTAGCAATCTTTCACTTTTTAAAAACATTTTATTATACTTATTTGTAAAATGACCTAAATGTTAAAAATTATCAAAAGCACTATGCGCAATAAAAATATAACTAAATAGTTATCTATAATACAAGGGCGAAAAGTTAAATTTTCGATGGAGTAGGTTTTTAGAAGCCGAGGGTCGGCCGATAGGGCCAGCCCGAGGGTAATAAACCTACGAAATCGAAATTTAACTTTTTGCCCGTGTATTATACAATGTTTTTTATTCGATTGTTTCCACTAATAATAAATTATTAAAATATTCTTAATTTTAAAGTTCAAAAAATATTTCTTTTTACTGTCTAGTTATCCATAACAAATTGCTGTCCAATCAAATCGCTACAAAACCAACTGAATCGTTTCTTTTGCTTGTGGTTTCGTTTTTAAATTAAAAAAGCTATAGCTTGGTGATTAATTTCTGTTAAAATAATACTTGTGAAACCGTTCTATGAATATTATAAATATTGAAAGTGATTTTACAATTGAAATTTTGTGTTTTAATGGGTGAATACAGATTAATCAGTTGACATATATTTTGAGGTTATGTTATGGAAAAAAATTTATTTTGCATGAAATGATTATAATAACTCTATCTGGTCAAAAACGGTTAGTTCAAAAAAGTGACCAAAAGGTCATATTTCTTTATAAATATTACAGTAAAGGTAAAGCATCTTCTTTTAAAAAGCCTTAAACAAACAAGTTTTAGTTAGCGGGCGAAAAAAACTTTTGGCCCTAGGGTCACAAAGTTCAACTTTTCGCCCGTAAAACATGAATAAAAAGTGTCGATTTTGAAATCAATTGAATAAAAATTAATTTTTAAACCACTAATCATAGATACGTTGATCCCATTTTTTACTCCGAGTTTATTAGGTAAAGATACTTATTTTACATACTTACCTCTGCTATTAGAGTACTGTTAGCTTTAACTTCACCAAATCTAGGAATTATGGTGGTATGTTCTTGGTTCTCTAATAAAACCATTTTCTTATTTTGCATCAAGTAAATCTCAATTTTAAATTCAATTGGAACTGGCGAGGAATTCTTTAAGCTAATATCTCTTGAATACAAAAATCCGTATGGAACTTTGTCCAAATTTATTTCATTGATAGGGCACGTTAAAACTGGACAATATGCATTTCCCCTAGAAATATTTATTTAAGAAAGTCATTATTATTATAGAAAAAAGAAGAAGAAAAACCTTGACATATGAGGTAAGGTTAATTAAGCAAATTAAATTTTTAAGAAAAGTTGTTTCCCAACTGGGAATAATTACACCGGACCACATGAACTTACTATTTATTATTATTATCGCAATTACTACACCTTTTCAAGTTGTAAATAGGAAAGTGTAAATTGATATTCAGAATTTCAAGTTAAATTTCAGAAAGTATAAATTGTAATTCAGATTTGCAAGTTATATTTCAGAAAGTGTAAATTGTAATTCAGATTTTCAACTTATATTTCAGAAAGTGTAAATTGTAATTCAGATTTGCAACTTATATTTCAGAAAGTATAAATTAAATTTCAGAAAGTGTAAATTATATTTCAGAAAGCGTAAGTTGAAATTCAGAAAGTGAAAATTATATTTCAGAAATATTTATCTATCGAGAAAATTATAATTTATTTTTTATAATTTATACGTATGTAATATAATGAAGTGACCTAGCGATTTAGAAATTAATTTTGTTAAATGTTTAATTTTATGTAAAAAATACATTTTTTTTAATTTAAATTTATTGCTGTTCAATATTTAATACCGAATATATGTATAATACATAACTGCTACTTTTTTTAAATTTTGTTTTATAAAATAATACGTTACGAAATAAAAATTATTATTTCTGATTTACAAATTACCGTTTCCTAAAATTAATTTACACTTTCTGAAATTGAATTTACAGATCCAAATTTAAATAAAATAACACATTCTGAAAATTAATTTCTACTTTCTGAAATATAATTTACACTTTCTGAATTTCAACTTACGCTTTCTGAAATATATATTACAAATCTGAATTTCAATTTATAATTTCTGAAATATAACTTGCAAATCTGAATTACAATTTACACTTTCTGAAATATAATTTAAAAATCTGAATTACAATTTACACTTTCTGAAATTTATTTTAAAAATCTGAATAACAAATTACACTGTCTGAAATTAATATCACACTTTCTGATTTACAACTTGAAAAGGTGTATTAACCAGACTATATTTTGGTCACTTAATTTTGGGTGCTGAAAACGAATTTGACAATGAAGAACCTCGCTCACCCCTAAAGTACCTAGCTCCCTTCTTATCCGAAAGTAGTTCCAGTTAGATTTGGCTAAATATGTTACAATTTTCGACATTTTGATCAAAAGTTTCTTTGAGTACGAGTAATATTTGGCTGTCTGGCTCCAGTATTCTTTTTACTTACTTTATGGGCTCAGTGAGCTTTTTCATTTGTTATTAGCTCCCAAAACTACTTAAGAAAACTATAGTTTGATTAAGACTTTATTTTTTTGTGGGCTTGTGTTATTAATAATAACTTATTATTGTTCTAGTATCCATAAGTATGATGTAAGAACTTGCATCAAAAGTAAATCTAAATTTTAGGGTAGATCAAGATATCTGGAGGCTTTAGCCTGGTACCTGCACTCAGTCAGTCTTTTCGGCTAGTAACCAGAGGCCTCCACGCTATAAGCGGCAGTCAAGTTTCTTTGCCATAAAACTTTGGAACAATATTGATGAAAACAATAAACAACTTTCAGTACCCAAGTTTAAAAATCAAATATTTAAAGAGCTTCTCCCTTCTCAGTAGTTGAGTCGTTTTCTTTTTTTTTTTTTTTGTACATATTGTGTTTACCTTGGGAGTGTTACCGTTGTCGCCTGTAGCTGTAAGTTGGTTATTTCCGCGGGGGGTTATTTGGGCATAAAATGCAAAGCGAGATTACATTTATTTCTCTATCTTAGTATATGTATCTATTTTAAGTAAATTATGTAGGACACATGGAAGATCGACTCAGTCGAATGTGTACCGTTTGCTTGGTTGTTTCTATTTTAATTTCATTGTATTATTATTTTTTTTCTTTAAAGCAATAAACCATATTATATTCTATTCTATTCAAGTTGAACTGAAAATTGCTGAAACGACCGTATTTGGCGGTAATATTTACTAAAGCTCTTAATATAGAGCTTTAATGTTTACATGTTTAGTTGTCAAAGTTAACGATATTTTTAACTGACCAAAATTATTATATATACATAGTTCAATTTGACAGCCGCTTATAGCGTGGCGGCCTCTGATACTAGCCTCAAAGACTGACTAAGTGATGACACCAGGGAACTAGTTTCTCCAGTCATCTTGGGTAGATATAATATTATCGTCGTATCAGAACAACAAGGTTTCAACTCACATTGTGAGATTGCAGTAATTGTCAGTATATTTTGTAAGATAAATTTTAAATGCTTTTACACTTGGGAGCAGAGAATTTGACTACACTAAAAATATTCTTGTTTAACTGATGTTCATGAAATATCATTAATTGTTAATATAATTTTGAAAAATGCCAAACTTATACTCAATTATGGTCTGTTTCATCAAGCAAGATACTAAAATTAAAAATCGCACAGTGAATATTTTCAAAACAGATTCGAATATTGGATGTGCGAATATACTGCATAGTTTATTTTATAAAGCATAACTATATTCTATACACAAACATATACTATTAAAACCTGTTGTAAAAATATTTAGTGTGCGATTTTAATTTATTATCTTGCTTGAAAAAACAGACCATAGAAAACACGAAAATAACTCCATATTTAGAGAATTGGAAGTCTATAAGGTCATTTACGAATTATTAGTAGTACTATACATGGGGTAAAAAGGAATCGGTCGCAAACGCAACTCACTGAAGAAGAAGGGGATAATAAATTTAAAAAGGTATTAGTAGAAGAACAGTACACGAGGGCATTATTAAATTGTATAAGGGTAAATCTTTTAAATACTGTGGTAACTACTACTGCAAACACTAATTTTACTGGATAATTCTGGATTGATAGAACCTATCTAAGAATCGGATCTGATGGTTTGCGGAATGCTGTTAACGTCTTGCAGCAGAAAAAAGTAGAAGAAAATAAACATTCAGGACAGATGAAGGATTTAAAAATTTAAATGTGCTTTATATCCATAATAAAGCTTTAAGTTATTTATTTAGTAATTGCAGCAATAATACAAATACAAATATTAAATTGTTAAAGGCTAAATCTTTTAAATACTGTGGTAACTGCTACTGCAAACACTAATTTTACTGGATAATTCTGGATTGATAAAACCTATCTAAGAATCGGATCTGATGGTTTGCGGAATGCTGTTAACGTCTTGCAGCAGAAAAAAGTAGAAGAAAATAAACATTCAGGACAGATGAAGGATTTAAAAATTTAAATGTGCTTTATGTCCATAATAAAGCTTTAAGTTATTTATTTAATAATTGTAGCAATAATACAAATACAAATAAGCTATTAGTAATTAAAAAAATAGCAATATATTGCTTATGGATAGGGCTCTCCAATAAGTTTGAGATAAAAAAATATAATGAGTTCTTTAAAACGAAAATAATGCAATTTATATCTATAATAAGTTTTAACTCTTCATGGTAAAGGATTTTAAATTTATCATAGAAAATATAATGACAATTACTGCAATCTCACAATGTCAGTTGAAACCTTGTTGTTCTGATACGACGATATGCTAAAAAATTATACCTGCTAATAATTAAATTACCTTGATAATTGAAATCTTACTTTATTGTCATGTGAATTATTTCATTAGATTCTTCGATTAGAAATGATAAAACTTCACTAAATAATCCTTCAAATCGTGTCGTATATTTTATAATAAAAGGAAGACAATTATCTGGTTTTATTTGAATTGTGTTTGGACAAACTTTCAACTTTCCACCAAATTCAAGTTCCTTTTCTATGTATATTAAAGTTCCCTCTATAAAACCTATAAAAAAGCATAATTTAGCAAGGTATAGTTGTATATTTTTATAAGAGCTTTTGTTTTGAGGCTGTCTTCAGGATGGTGTCATTGATCTTTTTAAGTATATATTTCCCATACGAAATTGCAGAGGATATAAAATTAAATAGAACCAAGGCCTTAGAAATAAAATAATATGATCTTAAATATTGTTGGAATGTATTTTTCGGTATTTTTTAATCCTCACCTTTATTAAAAACCACTATTTCATACTGATGGTGAGTGCAAATGAATATTTCGTTTATATCCAATATTTTTACATTTAAAACTAACTCTGGACCAAGTCCAATTCCAGAAAAGTGTACAGGTAATCTATCTTCCCTTCCACAAACTTCCAGATAAGCCCAGCTATCATATACGTAATTCTTTACTGGAGTGAAAACTACGTCAAAAGTTTTAGACGAGTTTGGAGCTAAACTGCCGCTCTACAAAAATATATTTTCAATTTTTGATAGTGCCGATTATTACTTTAATAAATTTAGTACCATTGGTATGATGGTAAAACTTGAGTTCTCATAAACAAACCATTGATCATTTACAAAATCTTTATCATAATCTTTATGAATTCTTTCGTTTATTTTACAATGTCCTTCACCATCTATTATGTTCATCTTTTCTAATTTCACATATCTCGGTTTTTCGTAGACTTCTATAACTTTTGAATTATGCCTCATTGTATCCCTTATAAAAAATAAATAAATGATTTGTTTAAATTGAAAAGAGTTTGTTTTATGGGTAATTCCTTCTTAACCCTTTGTTGCCTGACTAATCAAAAATACTATTATTTCACAATTTATTTTTGCTCCAAGTGATTAGAGTATGTGAATTTGCATACATTAATTTTTTGTGATTTTGTTGGAAAAGCTTTCCAAAAAATTTTGAGGTGAGTACATTGAAGAAAGTAGGCAAATTAAAGCAGTTGGTCAATCCCCTTAAAAAAAAAAACAAGTCATTTTGTAGGTTTATGAACGTCCCCACAGGTGAATAATAATAATAAATAAAAAAAAATACAAAAAAGTACCAAACCAACTCACTATAAAAACGCCAACTATCACTGCACGACTCTATAAAAATCATGATATTGTGTTGTATAGTGTTGCCCTCTTGCTGTGAATAGGTTATATCAACTATTCAAAGAGCACAGTAGTCCCCGAGAACCCTTGGGTTAAAAAAAATTCGAACCAAAAGTTAAGGTTGGATTTTTGTAGTAATCGGTTTGGAGATAATATATCCACCAACAGCCAAATCCAGAAAATTAGCTTTTGGCAGATAATGGTAACTCTTCTTTGAAGTACATCTTTTACACCAATGATAATAGAAAACTGTTCAAGTGTATTTAGTTAGTATTTTTGACACAGATTTTAAATATCTTTTCAAAATTAAGCTATCATTTTTGTTTACAGAGAAAAACGTTCTTAAAAAAATGTAAAATTGAAATTTAGGGCACTTTTAAGCATTTTTATTTATTACATTTTAGAAAATATAATACTTTCGACTAAACCTGAATAAATTTCATGTTTTTAACTAAATATATACGCTACTAACAGTTAAAAATATTATTTTTTTCTGAACTTAAGAACCTGAAAAAGTAACTGCTATTTTTACAGTATCATTGATGAAATTACGGTCTGTTGGGTAGTGTCCTTTTTTAAAGCAGTGGTTTTCAATAAGTTAAGTTTTATTTATATAAAACTCTGACAACCCCATCTTTGTTTTAAGTAATGATTTAAAATATGTGTAGCCAGCATAGACTATTGTCTAAAGTTTTTTTTATTTATTAATACATGTATTGAAATAAGATTAAATATTTTATTTTAATTTAAATTTATTTTTTTCCATTTTTTATTAAATATAATTTAACGTTAGTTATTATGTTTTATATTTTAACATCTTATAAAATAATAATATATTTTGTTTGGCACAGTAGTTTTTGCAAATTAAAGCATAATAATTTTATTTAAAAAAAATCGTTTTATTGTGTGTATTTTTTTATTTTTTTAATATAATTATTACAAATCCAAGCAATATACCCAGACTTGTAAGTTATATTTTACATCAGGTAACTCTCTGAATAAGCAAGATGGAGAAGACTTTCTAGTCCTTCAGCTGATCAGAGAGGGTGAAATAAAACGGTGATCACTATCTGATTTGTGATAATTTATTAGACTAGAAATTCATTTATATTCAATTTACATTCTAACTATTTCCTAAATCTACACGTTCTGACATTGGGGATATATATTTATTTTCCCTAATGTTTCCTCTGCTTCCTCGTTTTGTATTATATTTTAAATTCAATTCAATTCGTTTATTCATCTTTAGAATGTATACAAATACACATAAATAAGTCAAAAGTCAGCAATGAAATTGGAAAATGGAGACAAAAAATTATAATATGGTTAAACACAACTGTATGTATTATATTTTACCGATTATTAATAATAAATTACAGGCTCGCCTCTCCTTAAAATATTAAGTTATATTTAAACATCATACAATTCAATACAAATGGGGTTGTGAGGCAACATAGTACCTTTCAAGTCACTGCGACCAATGAGATCTATTGTGAATCCCCTTCATAATTTAATCTACATATATCTTTAGGCTTCCCAAGAAGGACAAAAGTATTTTTGGGGCTACTTGGGATATATCTGCAGATTTTGGATATACCTGTTCGATATAGTAGCTTTTTGCAAACAATGACTTTGCAAAAGCAGATAATGTGTTCGGCCTTTTCTGGTGCTTCTGAGCATATATAGCAGGTGTCAATTTTTAAGCGTTATCTTAGAGGGCAATGACTGGTTTTTATTTCCGGAATGCTGAGTTCACTTTTCTTGTTTTTCAGGTTCATATTTTATAAATATTTTGGCCTGTCTTAAGTTTTGGTCTTTACAATATCGAACTATGATTTTGGTTTCCCATTTTTTGGTAGACTTTACCAGGTGGCTTTTGTTAAAGGTTTAGGGCCAGTAAATTGAGTGCATGCCCCTTCTCTAGCACGAGAGTCTGCTGCCTCATTGCCTTCAACACCCTCGTGTCCTAGCACCCTTATTTTGTTGAGAGTTTCGCATCATTCCCAAACAAGTACACATAGTGCCGTGGTTCCCTAGAAACGCCGCCGGATGGAGGAACTATATTCAATGTTCTAAACCGTTTTATAACCACTGATTTACTTATTCCATACAATGATTTAAAAAGTCAAACTTTGAAGGATTGCAATTTTCACACTACTCAACAAAATAAAATATAATCAAAATCAATCGATTTTTCTAAAGGTTCCCAAATTTAAAATGGTTAATAAATTAAGTTCTAATTAGCATTTTTATTAAGTTAAAGAAACAGATTTTCTTCATTTATACTTTAGAGTCATATATTTACTAAAATTAAATAAAAGTAAATGCTTAAAAGTACCCTAAATTTCAATTTTCCATTTTTTATTTATGTTTTTCTCCGTAACAAAAATAGATAGCTTACTTTTGAAAAGATATTTGGAATCTGCGTCAAAAATACTAACTAAATACACTTGAACAGGTTTCTATTATCATTGGTGTAAAAGATGTACCTCTTCAAAGAAGAGTTACCATTATCTGCCAAAAGCGAATTTTCTGGATTTGGCTGTTGGTGGATATATTATCTCCAAACCGATTACTACAAGGATCCAACCTTAACTTTTGGTTCGAATTTTTTTTAACCCAAGCGAGCTCGGGGACAACTGTGAGAGGATTTGAGAGTACCGGTCGGCTATAAGAAGCTTTCAAGGTAATAGGGAATTTATATGATTTAACAAACAACCGGTACTTCAGAATACCGTCCGTTAACAAAAGGTTAACTCATAATTTTGAGGGGGAAAAATGTTCAATTTTTTTTTTTTTTGATAAACCGCCGGTAATTTGTAGTATGGTTCTTAGTATTAGACACTACTTAAATTAATACTAATGCTAGCCGTAAACTTTTCTTATTTTTTTTTTGTTTTTTGGGGAAAAGAAAAATAGTAACTTATGTGACTGTCACGTAGGTATGTTACTAAAGATGCAAAAATAGATTATTCTATAAAATATTTGGGTTTTACACTCTAAATATAATTAACACCTAATTATACAGCTTTTATACTATTTTGTGTTATTTTTAAATAAGAAATATAACAATTACATCAAAAGAATTGAATTCTGTAACATATGGGACACGCTGGGTAACTTATGTGAAAAACTATACCTATAGGTAGGTATAGATAAACTACATGTAACTTTCCTAGTAGAAATTTAGAATTTAATGTTAGAAAACTGTATAAAAGTACGTTATAAAATATGTGCAAATTTCCCGCTTTTTACCGTTATAATCTAACGTTAGTTACAAACGTAAATCTAACGTTAGATTTTTAAGTTGGAAATACGTTATAAGTATGTTTAATTTCTAACTTTCGGAGGGGGCGTGGCCAACTAGGAAATTTCTACCTGCATCATTAAATGGCAGCTGAAGATAAATTTATTCATATAAATAAAACTTAATA
Source organism: Brachypterus glaber (assembly GCA_958510825.1). NCBI lineage: Eukaryota > Metazoa > Arthropoda > Insecta > Coleoptera > Kateretidae > Brachypterus > Brachypterus glaber. The sequence continues at coordinate 21,368,639 of OY294052.1, read as the reverse complement.
TATTTTAACAATCGTAATATTTTTAAACATAATTTCGTTACATTTATTTATAAAATATCCATCTTTTTAGGTCGCCCTAAGTATTTTTCGTGTAATATTCTGTTATACTTCGATAAATACGTTTACCTCTCAGAAAAACTTTATATTTAATTAGTTTATATTTATTTACACAGCGTACAGCGTACAGCGTTGCCAGACTTGCTAGAATTTTGACTTTTCGGGGATATTTTTTTAAACATTATAGAAATAATAGATAATTATCAAACCTAGGCACAAAGCTGCCTGAAATGAGTATTTTCTACTATAGCTTACGTATTAATAAAGGAAATTTAAAAAATATTTAAAGTTAGTATAAGGTTAGAATTTAGTTAGCAAACTAACGTTAGATTTATGTATTTTATAACGTTTTTGTCAAACGTTAGTTTTTAAGGTTAGATTTATATATTTTATAACGTTTTTGTCAAACGTTAGTTTTTAAGGTTAGATTTATATATTTTATAACGTTTTTATACAACGTTTGAGACTAAACATAAAAATGTAATTAATCTATTGTTATGTTAAGTTAGATTTATGTACTTTTTTTGAAAATGGTGAAATATTGAACTGTATGTCGCTTTTACAATACATATGTTGCCAGTCAGAGCGGTAACTTATGTGACAGTAAGTTACGTGACTTTTCTCGGTTTTTTAAATTTTATACGCAAGCCGGCAACGTAGGATACATCGGATTGCATGCATTTAAATAACAAGCCTATTTTAAGGCTATGTTACAAACAATTTGTAAAAACTATTAAAATTGCATAATTTACGTGGTAACTTATGTGACCACTGAATAAACATATTCACCTGGTTTTAACAATAATCACAGATCTCACACTAAGTATTTAATGTTAATTTTTATAAGAAAATGACCAATAAAAGATACAAGACACTTTCACCTAATCCGGTTCCGCTGCGATGTTGTGTCCCAAAAATTTTACAGTAAAGTGAGCGTATTTATGTGACCAAAAACCCGGTGACCAAACTAAAGCCCAAAAAACATACATAAAATAAATCATTTTGCGGTCTACTTTTAGTTTAAAAATATTGTTTTTAATAGTTTCTATAAAATGTTATTATAAAGTATAATAAAATTATTGGTGACAGGTAACTTACGTGGAATTTGGGTCATAAAACGTAATTTTTTTCAAAAAAGGGGCAAAAATTTTAGATTTTTTAGTAATTTCATTTATAAAACTTATAGGCATTAATTAGTCAAATTAAAAACTGCATAATTGAACTCATTTTGTCACAAAATTGTGGTGACCACAAAATTACGAGTTAAGGCGGAATGACCCTTATACATTTTATTAAATAAAAGGATTTTCCTACAATCCACTATGAAAATGACATTTAGCACACTCTTTTGTTCTTTAGAAAACGCCTTATATCACACTAGTTTAATATTTCATATCACCCTAGTTTAGTATTTATGTATGGAGGGTTCCCTAATTTTATTTAGATATTCACCTCGTAGATTCTACGAATTTTATTCACCTTGTATTATAAGCCACAGCCTTTTTTGATATATTTTAGGTAATTTAATCCAAATATTTTTGTTTTTCATGTCAAAAATAGAAACTATAATTATAACGTTACTATTTTGACCATTACTGTCTAGATTTTATAAAAAATGCTTAATTTTGATTTAGTTACCTTACATTTTATAAAAAACATGAAAATACAACTATTTTTCTTATGAAATATAAAATAGTACAACTTTACTGTCTTATATAACATAACCACAGAAATATAATTTAACTAGCAAACCACAGAACACAAACTGTAGCAAATTATCAAGTTTGCCTTCATTTAGGACAAGCATATATGCACCCCATTAAACAGCTATGCATACATACATACATATATGTAAATATAAATCCAAGAAAACTAAATGTAAATGAAAATAATATTTCCTGTTTGACATGCATATATAAATTTGTATGCTATTTTCAATATTATTTTGTGTGTGTATTTCATACACTCGTGGGGTTTTCTCACTCGCCTGGCGACTCGTTCGTAAACCTTCCAACTCGCGTGAAATATGTCACTTTCCACACTAGTTATGTAATCAGGTCTATTCACGTGCGTAAACTATATTGCTTTTTTGGCAATATTGGCAAAAACAGCCAAAATAGCAATATTGTTAACCCTTCGTTTGGCGCGCGGTCTACGATCGTAGACCATGCTTTTTTTTAGCTGGGTAACTTTTTATACGGAGTGTTTAGGCTTGCACCCCTTCGAGTAGCTGTGCATTATGCATCAATCTATTAGATCAGTAATAATTTACACTTTGAATGGGTATAATATTGTTTTTATTCATATTGAAACCTGCCTGGTCTACAATTGTAGACCGCGCGACTAACCACGTTACCTTTTTTATTTTTGCATTTTTTTATTTTGTGTAAGTTTTTATGGTTTCTTTTTGTGAATATTGTTTTTCAAAGTTAGTTATTTAGTTTAAAGATAAATTAAAGATACAATATGTCTTTACCACCAAAAAAAATAGCGGTTTATAGGAAGACACTGGCACGAGTCTTTTTGGGCATGAAAGAGCTCATACGTAATGTTTTTGATAAATAAGATAATTTTCTGTTCTATAAAACTAAAAATTACTTTGGACACTAAATGTGCCTAAGAAGGGAAAATAAATCGAATAAAAAAATGCTCAAAATATCATAACTACGATTGCAAAGAGCACATGTACAAGACGCATGAGTTACTAAAATATTGCATGATTTCGAGTCAAATTTTATAATATTTTTTTCTTTTAATTTAGGTGTTTTTTTATTTTTTTTATAATCGTACATGTTAAAAAAAACAAATATTTTAGTTTCAGAAAGTTTTTTAAATTATTTTTATTTTTTTTTACAAATTACCGTACAGATGTAAAATATATGTTAGAATTGTATATCATTTTTCTTTTACTCTTAACACTTACTAAAACAATAATAATTTGAAAAAAATATGTAAATAACTTTTAAATACAACCAAATAAATAACATAAGATACTTGGTTTTTAAAAATATAAATGTGTTTTTTTTTAAACAAAAAATAAAATGGTCTACAAGTGCAGACCGCGCGCCTAAACACGTTACAAAAAGAGGCGCGCCTAACGAAGGGTTAACGCACGTGTATAGACCTGAGAATACAATTTATATATATGTAGTATGCTGTACTGATAAGTGAAAATACCTTACCCCTATGATGGTTTTTTTTACCCCTCTTTTCTCTAATCTAAAATCGTGCTTATTGTTTGCTTTTTAATTTATAAAATGTAATTTATTTGTGGATTAATACGTTATAATTAAGAGGTATGTGTATTAAATATAAATTATATTATCTCCCTAAATATCAATTCGTGATACAAGGTTAGGTACCGGTGTTTTTTTTTTCAAATTTTACTCAGATTAATCCCAATTTTTGGGATTAATATTCGTAAAATTTATGTAAAAAACCACCGATACCTAACCTAGTATCACTTATGATATTACCCCTGAATATACTATTACCTTTTCATAGAATCTATTGCAAGGCTTTTGCTTTTCATCCAAGAAAAATTGCAAGTATGTTCGCTGTGATTCCTCAATATTAAAGTTCCCGAACTTTTTAACCCCATAAATGTATCGGTAAATCTAACAGTATCATTTTCAAGATTTATCGGAGAAACAGTTATATCACATTCCAGAGGTATACATATTACTATGCCATCTTCATAGTAAACCTCCAATCTGCCTTTCAAGCATCCTGTTTTTGGAGAGTTACATTTTATGGTGATCCCCATTGATTTTTCTGGTAGTAACATTACTCTTTCAGGTTTAACTTGAAATGGAGTACTTGTTTTTAGGACAAAACCTGCATCGACTCTGCTGATGTTTCGAAGTACTAAATATTTTTCTGATGGAATTTTAACTGATGTTTGGGGTAAAGTTAGGCTATCAGGAAAGTTTACGATTGGTCTTAGTGATATAGCTAAAAAATATAATTTATCCAATACATACAGATAATAAGACAATTACCAGCTATATTTTAAATAGATAAACTCAATAATAACCCCCGCGTGGCTTTTACTTTATTGAGTGGATAATTATATATTTTACCCACTCAACTGTCACTTGCCAATTTTTTTTCTTGTAAATGTCATTCAAATTTTTAATAAAAATATGAATTCCTAAGCTATTTATTGGATAAAACCTTGTATGGCACGGGTAAACCGATATTGCCCTCTCGAAAATTAACCTGCGAGGCGTCAGCCATGGTTAATTTTCTCATGGGCAATATCTTACTTTACCCACTAGTACCATAAATAACTATTTAGCTGGCCATTCGATCTGTCACGGGATCCCTATCTCCAAAGGAGGATATTGTTTTAGGGGGGTATTTTGGGCCACATTAAAATTGTTTGTTTTTAGGTTTAAAATGATAAGAAATGGAGAATTAATCAATTTAAACTGTTTATTAAGTAGTAATTGTTAAAAAAAATAATAAAATTAAATAAAAATTTACATCTTGGCAATATTTCTCTTTATTACGAGACAAAGTTAACTAGTCAAGCTTTTTTGACATGACTTAAGTCAAGCCTTTTTGACATGACTTGAATGAAAACTAATTGTCAGTAGTAATATCATAATTTTTTTACTGTATTAAAAAAATATTTTGCTTGGCAATTGTTTGAGTTCAATTTTGACGAAAAGTGCACGAAAACAATTTCCTTAAGCAAAATATTTTTTAATACAATAAAAAAATTATGTATAATTCAACATGCACAAACAAAATAAGAAAGTATATAATTTTACAATGTTGTATGTTGTTTCATATTTAAATTAAAAATTTAAGAACTAAACAAAAATTACTTTACAACTATAATCAAAAATTTAAATCTCAAGTTTGCCACGCTTTATAAATCCACGATGTTCACTTGTTCGCGAATGTTGCCAAGTCTAAATTTTGCTCGAAGGATATTTTATGCTTGAGATTATTCCAATAAAATAGTTGTTATCACATATATTAGCATTTAAATAAAGATCATTGCTGTTTTTGTTTAAAAAGTTAAGTTTTCAACTGAAAAGAAATAAAATAACGGGTATTTCCACCCGTAAAAAAACAATTTCCTATCGGTTTGGCAAATTTGGCAACGCTGTACTGGTACCAGCGCAGACATTTGATGTTTTTATATCCGTCATTTAAAATAAGTAAATTATTTACTTCTTTACTCTAATTTTAGAAGCTAATGATAATGGGTATAATATTAAACTATGTTGGGTCCCGGGACATGAAGATATAAGGGGAAATATAAAAGCAGATTTATTTGCAACTGTAGGGAGAAGCTTAAATAACCCAATAAACACTAAACTAGGTTACACAGAATTTACACCAGTTATTAAAAAACACATAGAGAATCAATGGAAGGTAGAGTGGGATAATATAACTAATAAGGGTAGGTGGTATAGAAATATTCAGCCCACATTCCCAAAAAAACCATGGTTTACAAAAATTAATTTTTATTCAAGATGGCAGACTTCCACTTTTGTGCGGATGAGAACGGGTCATTGCTTGACACGTGAACATCTGCACGGGATTGGGGTCTACACAGATCCTTTTTGTGAGTGTGGGATGATAGAGGATCTGAATCATTTATTTTTAGAATGCCCCATTAATATATACCCAGGTCTAGACATTTTTAAAGAAATGCATAAACAAGGCATACAAATGCCGTTCAATATGTCACACATTTTAAGCATGCTAAATCAAGAAATTATGACAATCATCCTTAGATTTCTGAAACACAACGTGACAAAGTTATGATGAATGCAGACACTCCTGCCTCTCCTTACATCCATGCTCCGAGGCACAACCCTTGTGAAGTCGCTCGGCTGTGCTCCTGAGCGTGAAAGGTCGAATTCCCTAGATGTATAACCCCTGCTTTAATGACAAACGGAGAAAAAAAAAAATAATAATAGAGCTAGAACTTAAAAAAAAAAAAATAATTGGAAAAAAAAAATAAATAAATTTTTAAATAAAGTGGAATTAATGTATAGTAAACCCTGTGTATGTAATAGTCCAGTGATAGTATCGTCTTGTAAAGTGTGAAGGTCGTATTTATGGAAAAGTCCTAGGATTATAAGTGTGTGCAGCACGGGATACACATCTCGGATGGTCTGACATACTTGGCAACAGTGTAATACCCCATGTTACTGGCTAATTAGTCTAGCGACAAAAGCCAAGCAGTAAGAAGAAGAAGAAGAAGTACTTCTTTACTGTAAATATATTTTTAATGAATAAGTGTTTAAATTAGTTTTGAGTGGCCTGTTTTTAATACCAAGATTCAATTAAATAAATTAAAATTTATGAATAGCAGTGATTTAAACCTTTTAAGATGGAAAGTACATAAAATCTAAAATTAATTAGGGTTTATGCCTAGGATGTTTTGGTAATAAAATAAGCATTTATATTGCTTATCAATAAAAATAAATCAACTAAAGGTAAGCTTCACAAATTAAAAACACATTTTGCAAAAATATAACATTTATTAAGATGTCAGTAACTGTCAGTTTCTTGTTTCCATAGTAACCAAGTGATAATTGCACTTAAGCAAAAATTATCAGATTCATTTTGATCTGATTGGTCAAGAAAATAAAAATGTAAGGTTATGATTGGCCTATATATTGTTTGTGAAATATTCAAGTAAATTTTTTGATAAAATGGCACCAATAAAGTGTTTTGGATGCGATGGGTACATTAATAAAAAGAGTGTTTATGTAATACCTATATCTGGAACTTCATGATCAACAGTAAAATAACCTATACAAACTTGGAGCTAGAAACTAAATTAAAGGGGATAAAAAATCTTAATTAAGGAGATTTGCCGTCCGAAAATTTCGGATGGTGATTATAAAATGTTATGGTACAGTTTCTTCTTGTTCTCCTTTTTATACATTTTCAAATTGCATAATATATTAGAGCAACTATATACAAATTGGTAATACTAGGTTTTAATTTGCTTTGCCCAATCTGAGAGAAAACGCTTTCTCTAAAGAAACTATAGCCTCCTTTAAGAGCATCGAATCGCACCTATACACTACATAATTTTCCTTAAGGAATTCTGATATTCATGAATTTTGTTTCCAATTTCTTCATGAAAAAAATGTTAAAATTAAATAAAGTTCAACTTTTAAACCCATATTAAAACTAAATAAACACCAACAACAGCAATAATTAGATGCTATCCGCCACGTCACTAACCTTAAAGTCTACTGACGGAGAATATTTTATTTATTTAAAGTTTTTGAGGACCTACAAAGATGTTTTATACAAGGTATGATATAAATACTACACTGATAATATTACAAATAATTTTTAGGACAATAAATCTATTCCAAACCATTCAATTATAATTTTTCTCTCAGAAAAAGAATAAATCAGTGTTATATACAATCATTCCATGAACTTAAAAATCTGTGATCTATTTTGATCTATTTTATTCGGTCGGTGAATTTCTTCCTTATTAAATAACTGTTTTATCTTGTATACTGTACATCTGTAGTATAATACATAAAAAAATTTTAAAATATAAATAATAATAATAATAATAATAATAATAATAATAATAATAATACTTTCACCTAAGGCACTCGTACGGTATTGACGATACCCGTACTGCCCTATGCTCCAGACGATATTGAGTCCGTTGTGGAGAATGAGAGATGCCGAATTTATTGGAACTACTCAGTCACCACCCTCAGGCAAATAAGATTCAATAAGCCTGATGTAGTCCTCCTCGATAAAAATCTTAAGACAATGTTCGTTATTGAATTCTCGGCTCCTGCCGAAACGAACATAGTCTTAAAAGAGGAGGAAAAACGGACGAAATATCAAGACCTGCTTTTCGAACTCCGTAGGCTCAACCCGGGTTATTCTGTTAAGCTTGTGGTCCTCATTATTGGTTCTCTTGGTGGTACAAGGCAAACATTTCTCTCTGCACTTAAGACCATACCGGCATGCTCCAAAAGAGCAGAGCTCTTATCCGGAAATATGCAGAAGGCCGTTATTCTGGGATCACTGAATATACTCAGAGCGCATGACAATCGGACCCAATAATTACTTACCTCACGGTGTGTGGAGTAGTCATTGGTTTTGCTGGCTCACCTGCTCGTAAAGTCGGAGATACGAGTGAGGCCTGACCAGCAGATGCTTTGCGATAATATTAAAAATAAGATTTATTCGTCCACAAGAAACTAACATAATATAAAGTTTATGGAGGGAAACCTCTAATTATTAGCCTAAATATTTCGCATTAAATTTGATTTCCTTAGATATATTAAGATTTTAGATTAATCACAGATAAAGTTTTTTATATTATTTTATTTTAACAACTTACTGACACATACGTTATTTGTGATGTCAAAAATGACTAGGTGATTTACTTAATAATCTGCCCTGTTGTCAAATTGTTTTTTTCTTTTTGAAAAGGTCATCAAATGTCACCAAAATTCACCTATTCGGGAGCTATTTTTTGTTGTTCCGGAATGAGTTGGGAGTTAAAAATTTGGCAAATAAGGTCTTTTTTAAATACAAGTGTGTGTGCAAAATCTTATAAACGACGGCGTGTGGCCCAAAACCGATATCCTCCTTTGGATTTGCAAATCTTTCTTGGTCAACATTTATTGTTATTTCTGATCATGATTAAGGACTGACGGTAAAGGACATTAGCTCCTTGGCGCACAGTGTCCTTTTTCATGAAGTGTTTGAAAATCCAGAAATGAAGTTAGAAAATGCCTATATTAATACAAATAATTTTTTTTTTTTATTTATGACCTAAAAACAGTACAAGAAAACTTGTCCAAATAAAATAAAATATAAGAGTATTTGAATCAGTTTGACTTTTTCTTTAGTTGGACAAACCTAAAATTTTAGAGTGCTAAAACGTAACCTATAATTAAAGGCTGTTTTGTCTAAAAAAGACCTTGAAAAAGCCTATTTCAGCTATTCTTACCTATTAAATCAACAGTAAATACTTCTCCCTCTGTCCTAAATGAAATTTCGTGTTTGTAGTCCCTTACTTCAAATGCACAAAAATGGATATGGATATTAACGTTCATTCCAGGTGCCACTTTAGTACATTTATTTCCAGAAAAGCTGTATGAAAATATCGGAGATGGCTTGAATATGACAAATAAATTTCTTGATAACTGGTAATTTAAAAAAGAAGATTAAATTAAACAAGGTTGGAAACTGTCCTCTGAATGGGTCTCCTTGAAAGACCCTTTCAGATTCTTTAATAATTATAATTCATTTTAATGAAAACTGTAGCTGGTTGTCACTTCATCTGGGCTGTATTCTTTTAGTTCTTACTTTTTTTCTCTGATTTGATTAGTTTCCAAAAAAAGCAAAAACAGACGCTCAAAAAGTAAGGAACAAAGTAAGATTAGATAAAGTGACCTCAGAAGCTAGTTGGTTGGATCAGAAAGTCTTAACCAAAACTTGATCATACCTAAACACATTTCTTTGTTTATGATTATTATTATTATTATTATTATTATTATTATTATTATTAGTACAAAAAGGCAGAGGCATTAATGCCTATTATGCCCAAGTATTATTACTTAGATAATGTGAAATATAAAAATTGAAACATTTAATATAAAATAAAAGTTTGATGTCTACCATTATAACGATTTTTAAAAGAATTTACTGATGAGGCGGAGATAGTTTATTCAGTTAGAGAGTTCCAGGAGTTATATTGCTTGATAGTGGAGTTATATTGCTTGATAGTGGTAAAAAAAAGTCTGGTATTGTCCAAATTACGAGTAAAAAGTTCATTTAAATCCACTAAAAAGTTAAAATTTAAGACACTGTAAGTGTAGATAAGGTCCCCACGGCTTCTTCTTTCGGAAAGACGGGATAAACCAAGGCGTAAGAGTCTTTGATCATAATTGAGGTGCCTTAATGAAGAACTTGGGTCAAATCTACACTACTAAATTTACATTAGTGTTTACATACATATACAAGTATATGGGTTTTATACAGGGCCGGACATAAGGGGGATATTGGGGGGGTGTGTTACATATTTTTACTGTTACCTCATTAATATTGGTGAGGGTCAATGTAGCCGTATATTTTACATCTGGCTCAAAATTCTGAAACACTACAATGTCGGGATTTCTACTAAAAGTATTCAGTTTGGTCGAAAGCCTGTTTTTTCTCGAACTTCTGGACAGAAATTCCAATCTTCCTTTTGTGGTCATCTTCATCTCTTTCACGTATTTTGATGGCGAAATAACTCCATTAAAAGTAGGATCATCGAATAGAATCGGTAAAATATTGGATAAATTGCAAGTATTTGAAACACAAGAGGGTATGGCCATGGTAAATCTTTTCAATGTTGAATAATATTAATTATTCCAGTTAAAAGTTTAAAATATATTTAAACTGTCAATAAATGACGTTTAACGACATTTAATGTGGCTGAAACCGTGATGTGCACTCTGGGTTCTCTAAGAATTTTTTTTTGCTTGCATAATGGTATATTTTCTAAATCTGCAAATACAAATTAATATCAAATATAAACATATAACAGAAAAATAAAATAAAAACAACAAAAAAAGTTGTTATTAAAACTAAAATCGTGGCTCTTCAAAGTTGTGATTATGACCTTCTTGTTCGTAGAAAAGTATGTAGGCTTCTCCTGATAAGATCGATCTTGGTAAAACTGAAGAAGCAGTGTAGTGTCCGCTATATATGGTACAACTGTGATTTGAATTGGTGTACAAGTTGTACCTGCAGGGTGCGACGGACTCTGCGGCATAATTACTCCTATCTAATCCTTCTAGAGGAAAGTCTACGGTGACACTATGTTTTCTTTGAAAATGTTCCTTCTGGGAGAAGCGTTTGAGGTGGATTACTAAAATTTTCGGGAATTTTTAAATTGTAAAGGATATTGTGCATTTTCGAAAATCTTTGCATTTTGAACATGTAGGCTTTTCATCGTCGTCCAACGTTTCTTCTCGCATTGAATCTTCCAAACATTGCGACAACCTTAATTGACCTGTAAGTTGTTGAAGTGAGAGAGAAAGGTCCCAGAACGGGTCGAATGTGACCGAACAATGTCCGCAATGGGTATACTTGAGAGTGGATTTTAGTTGCCCGACGAAGAGATCCAAAATGAAAGAGTCCATCCGGAGGTATCTGGACCATGATGCTGCAGATTTTTCGTTATCATTTAATTTTTCATCTATCTTGGCCAAAATAAGTTTAGATTTTTCCGAGACCCTGTTGACGTCTTCGTGAAGTCCCTCCAAAAGATAACGAAATTCTTGTGCGTAGCCCATAAATCGGGGGGCGAAATGTTGGATTTGGCTCTTTAGGGAAACCGTGTTCACTATACGATGAATCCTCCGACCACACTCTTTTATCACTTCGGCAAACGTCTTAATCAAAGCTCCGCGCATACTGGAAATATTGGTGTTGATGTCCCGCACATAACTGTCCTTCTTTAGGTATTCCATCAAAAGTTTTGTGTTTGAAAGGCATTGAATCACCGAGTTCATGAAACAGGTGTTCCAGATATTTTTTAACCCGTTAAGACCCAGGGTTTTGACTAGACTTCCGACCACTCGCTTATTGTTCGTGATATAGTTTTTTTCTATTTTGTGACTTATAAGCTCATAATCACACGCATTTTGCGTGTTCTTATAGGCCCATAAGAGGTCTCTACTTTTTTTTCTGTTGGGTTGGCAACATACAAAAGCCTATCTCTTGACGTTTTGCTTGCAAATGTCAATGTGGGTTTAAAGTTTAATTTTTTACAAAAATTTGTGTTTGGATTATTTTTTACCGTGTTAAAATTGTGGACTGGTTAATTGCAGTGAAAAAAGAAGAGATGACTGTAAAATATATCAAAGTATCATTTTTTCTTAGAATTTTAAACATAGTGTAAACTGTAATGCCAACCTAAAACAAAAATCCCTAAATCAGTCATCAATTTGTAAGTTTTTTAAATTTTAGAGCAAAATAGAAAAGATTGTATAAAGCACTCGTTTCATAACACGTTTTTAGAGCACTAGTACTTTAGAAAACTCGCATCAAGCGGCTCGTTTTCTAAACTTGTACTCGTGGGCTAAAAACGTATGTTATGAAACTAGTACTTTAATATACTATTCTCGCTCACATTATCCTCATCATCCCTGTAATTAAAATGGTTGTTGGTGGACTTTTTCGAGGAGGTGCACGATAGGTTGTTGACGAAACTTAAATTTCCAGAATTTGAAGGAGATATGGTCGAACGATGGTTTAGCTTTGAAGAAGATATTGAAATATCATTAATTTGCTTTTTTTTTCATAATATTTACGTAACTGTTTTCATCATTTTTGTAGTACTTTGTCGGTATATACGTCAGAGGCGGTTTTTTGAAGACCGCCCAATGGCGTAACCAGGGCTTTTTTTCGGGGAGGCTCAACACATTTTTTTTCCTAAACCTGAAAAAGAATTAAAATAGCGCCGCAGGAGAAAGTTTTTGCATATTTTTTTAAACAAATTAAAGTGGTGAAATTATACAAAAATTTTCTTAAATTAGTGAAAACATAGAAAATCTTGCGCCGTAGGAGAAAAAATTATATTTTTTTTAATGTATTATATAAAAGAATAATTGTATAGAAAATAAATAGATTATCTGATATTATATTTATAATAAAAACAATATAAATACACTGCCCAGTAAAAGAGCTTTCCCATTTTACACCGCGCGTAAAATGGATTTTTTATTATTACTTACTTTTAGCAACTTAAAAATATACCAATTTTCACGAAAACTACCCCCCGCCCCTTAGGGGGTGCAGTTAGAACTTTTTTATTATCAGATTCTCTTTCAGCAACCTTAAAAACCCAAATACACTAATTTTCACAAAAACTACCCCCTACCTCTCAGGGGGTGAAATTAGAAAAAAATTATTAAAAGATTCAGTTTTAGCGACCTCAAAAACCCCAATATATAAATTTTTAAGAAAACCACCCCCTGTCCCTCAGGGGGTGAAGTAGGATTTTTTTTATTATCAGATTCACTTTCAGCAACCTGGAAAAGCCCAATATACCAATTTTCACGAAAACTACCCCCCGCCCCTTTGGGAACGTTCAAGTATTACGTAACGCCCCTGGTGGGGGGGTCATTTTGGAGTGTTACGCCCATGTTAATGGTATAGGAAAATAGCGTTACAGGGGGGGAGTGGGGGTCCAAAATGATCAAAATTTGCGTTACGTAATACTTGAACGTTCCCTTTGGGGGTAGAGTTAGATTTTTTTTTATAATCAATTTCACTTTCAGCAACCTCAAAAACCCTAATATACCAATTTTCACGAAAACTACCCCCACCCCTCAGGGAGCGGATTTTGAATCGACCGACCGACCGACCGACCGACCGACCGACAGACCGACCGAACGACAGTTTTTTTTTTGCTTGAAATTGATTTATATCGACATAAAACGTAATAAAACGCAAAAATACGCAAAAAAATTAAAAAATTTGCACGAATACAAGGCTTTCCGAAATTTTGAAAATTTTCAAAATGGGAAAGCAAAATTAACTAAACTAACTGGACTAGACTACCAGAATACCAGGCCCCATTATTCCCTAATATTATTTTCCCACCCAGGACCCTAGCTAAAGTACAAAAAAATGACGACTAAAAAAATTATCGTCAGCCCTTGATTAACCAAGTTAGCTCCGCAGGCGATATTTTTTACGAATTCTGTTAATTTCTGAAGTTTTTTTAGTCTAATGTTGTAAAACTCATGTTTCAAAAACATAAATTTAAAATAAAACTTATTGTGATGATCAAACATTTTTAAACAGTGGTATAATTTTAAATTTCATATAAATTCAAAAAAGTTATAGCGCCGCAGGCGATTTTCTTTTTTCAAATTTCATAGTATATTTTAATTTTAAAAGTATTACAATTAAAAGTTTCACTTAAATACAAGAAAGCTTTAGCGCCGAAGGCGAAAATTTTTAAAATTTATACGTTCTAGTTTTATAAGCCTAAATAAAACAAAACGAAAGAAAGCCCTAGCGCCGCAGGCGAAAAAATTTACGAATTTGAAGATCTATAATTTATATATGGTCCACTTGAAAAAAGGGCCTGCATATTTTCTGGTGTTGGAGCCCTTTTCGTTCTGGGGGAGTATAATAAAGTATAAATACTAGTTTATTTATACTTTATTTGTAGCTATAAACCCCATCAAACCCGAGCCCCGGGGAAGCTTAAACACAAAAAAAATAAGAAAGCCCTAGCGACGCACTATGTTCCCAAGTAGGAAAAAAAGTGTTTTTTTAATGGTTATTTTTTTCTTTAATATATGGATTAATTTTGACTTAAAATGATTTATTAAACTTTTTTCTACCTACAAAAACATAATATATTATTCACAGCGCCTGCGCTAGAATAATATTATACGGTTTCAGTTACAGTTTCGAATTTTGAAAAATTTTCAAAAATCGTCCTATATAAAATAATACAAGAATATTTAAATATTCTTGTATATAAATTTGTTTCACGAAAAAATAGGCAACTTTTTTTTTTCAAATGCCCATCTGTCCATCTGTCTGTCTGATGTCACGATTTTTGTGAACACTTGAGAACGAATAATCCGATCGACCTAAAATTTTCAGAAAAAAGTTCCAAGAGGTGAATATCCCTATTTTTAGAAAGAATTCCCTTCAAAAACCAAAAAGTTATGGGGGTTAAACTTAAAAAAATAAAATAAAAAAAATAACTATTATTTAAAAAAAAAAATATTTTTTGGTTTTTTTCGCAAAAAGCAAATACGATTTTCAAAATTTTTTCATAAAAAGAAAATTTAAACAAAAATTTTTGGAAAAAATTTGAAAAATTTATATATATTTTTTATTTTTTGTTTTTCAAAAAAAGATCATTTATTTTTTTTTTAATTATTTGTATTTGGGAAAATACATACATATGATCCAACGAAAACTTTAACCTTGGATAATATCGAAACTAATGAGTTTTCGAAAAAACGCCGAGACAGGTCAATTTTTATTTTAACATCTTTTGACATTATTGAAAAGATTTTTTAATTCTGGTTAAAAAAAAGATTTATTTTTTTAAATCGGTTCAGTTGTTTTCGAGAACAAATATTTAAAAAATTCATTCATTAATTAATTTAAAAATATAATATTTTCCAAAATTTGCGTTACGTAATACTTGAACGTTCCCTTATTAGAATAGTAAAGCATTTTTTTTTTCATAGAATAATATTGGGTAAAGAAAAATATGCATGGAAAGGGACACGTGACAAATGGTGACTTTATATTTATGATTTAAACTGATAGTTACTATTTTCATGTTTCAAGTACCTTTAGATTACGATACAGACACTTTATTAATTATGAAATATATTTTTAGACATACCAGAGTACAATTAAGTATATATTCTATGATTAAAAAATTTAGTTTATTTTACACATGGCTTAAGAACTTGAAATAAAGATTTTCACGAAAATAGGGGATTAAATGCATTTTTACGGTTGATCATATCTTTATCATATTAAATGCTTTAATTTTGAGTATTTTTCCAAAAATGATGACTTTTCAAAAAAATAGGCCTAATTTCGTGCAATTAGGGTTAAGGTCCCTGTTTTTTCCTGGCCCATTGTGCGACGGGAGTCGGTATACTATTTCTTTCTATACTGTGGCCCTGTTTTCAAAATTAAAAGTATTTTGGGTTGCGTGTTATGTATTTTGGGTTGCCTATTTTTATAAAATTGCTTCATCTTGCAGCGATGCTTCGAATTGCAAGTTTTGAAGATCCGACCATAGGTGCCAGCATCTGTCTGCTGTCAAGTTCAAAATGTCCGAATAAAAACTGACAGTAATATTTTAACAAAAAATATTACAAAATAATTAAGGTAAGATCTCAAATAAATGCCTTAAAACTATAGTTTAACTTGCCAAATCAGTTTTGGACACTTGTTTGGTGATTATTCCACTAGTTTAAAGGTTAAATTTGTTTTAATTTTAGCTAAAATGTCGTCTAATACTAGTCCAAGTCATTACACAGAAGATGCATTTGTCAGTGACGCAAATTTTAAGGTAGAAATTAACCAGAAAATGAAAGTTCCCGATAAAATAAGTTTTAATTCAGACACCAATGGAGTGAATCACAATGGTTGGACTCGGGACAACATAAACATGCAAGTCCCGGAGAGAATTTTGGTTGCTGGACAGCATCAACATTTTGGTATGTATTTTAAGTCAATAATTATTATAAGAAGCAATTAACATGTTTGCTACCAAGGCGAAGTGAAGGACGTCTTGTTACTAGACATGCATGTGTCCAAGGACACTGAGCTAGATTTTAGTGCCTTTTCTAACTTCGATGCAACAAAACTTCATTCAATAACTTACCAGAATCCATCAAAGCATGTGCTAGTAATATCAAAGATAGATTATTACCTGGATAATACTTTAAGATATTTACCCTTATTTTTAGAGGGTGGTTTAGAGCCACAAAGGGCATGCCCAGTACCCAAAGTCATAAGTTAACCCATAGGGTTAACTTTTTTATGAATCTACAATGGCTTATCAAATAAACAGTTGACTAATTGTTATCAATGTGACACATTACACAATCATTCTAATTAATTGCCATAAAATGAAGAAATATTGTGACTGTTTTGACTATGTTGAAGATCAAATTTATTATATACAAAGTATTACACAGGGTGATCAGTAACTGGCATGCCAAAATATAAGAGGTGATTTTACATCCAAAAATATGAAAAAGAGTTTCTAAAAAGGTTGGTCTGGAAATGAGCCCTAAGAAAGCTATGGCCCTTCGAAGATGGACATATTAAATAGGGAGCAGGGCAATTCTTCATTAAAACTAAGAAAAGTATTATTCACTGAAACACCTAAATTTAATATTAAAAGAGTAATTGCTTTTTTTGGTGGCACAAAATGTTACTTCCTCTTAATTGTATTTTTTTTTTTTTGAAAACAGTTGTTCCTATAGTGTTACACTATATGAAATTTTTTTATGTATATTTTCTCAAGAAATCTATATTTTTTACAAAAAATCCAAAAAAAAAAATACACATAAAAAAGTTTGGGGCAAAAATGTGTTAGGCTCACCCATTTCACCATCTATAGATCTATAGATGTGTGCTTATAAGCACACTTCTGGAACAATTTAAAAAAATAAATTAGCATAAACTAATTGCCCTTATCAATACTAGTAAATAAGCAAAACCTCATCTATTTAGCTTAAAGGGTACCAGAGTTATTAATTAAAAACCTTATTTTTAGTATAAATTTGAAGGGTTGTAGCTACCTCAGGACTTATTTCCAGACCAACTTTTATAGGAACTTTTTTTTTATATTTTTGGTAGAATGTAGAATAACCTCTTGAATTTTGGCATGTCAGTTACTGATTACCCTGGTTATTTTAATCATAAGTTTAACCTTTAACCACATTTGTCTGGTAAATTTTACTGGCAGACTTATTCAGTTTACCTACTAGTTTCTGACCAACTTGTTCCAAACATGTTTTAAAATAGGAAGTGGCGTCCAGTATTTTTTTTTGCCGATTTTTAGGGTTTTCAAAGCTTTGAATATATATTTTTTGTCAGAAATATATTCTCCTAGTTTAAATGGGGGGGGGCTATGCCCCTCATTAGCATCAAAAACACCAAACAAAAAAAACCAAAACAAACCAAATAATTAGGTCATGTGACGTTGGACGTGAAAATAACGAGAACGTGAGTAGAACAGGCTATTTCCACGTCCGACGCCCACAAAGTTATATCCACGTCCAGTATTTTTTTTGGCCGATTTTTAGGGTTTTTAAAGCTTTTAAGGCATATTTTTCGTCAGAATTATATTCTCCTCGTTTAAATGGGGGGCACCCTGTGTATTTTAATCATATGTTTAATCTTTAACCACAGTTGTCTGGTAAATTTTACTGGCACTTATTCAGTTTACTAGTTTCTGACCAACTTGTTTCAAACATGTTTTAAAATAGGAAGGGGCTATTTGCACGTCCGACGTCCACGAAGCTATTTCCACGTCCAGTATTTTTTTTGCCGATTTTTAGGGTTTTCAAAGCTTTGAATATATATTTTTTGTCAGAATTATGTTCTCCTAGTTTAAATGGGGGGCTATGCCCCTCATTAGCGTCAAAAACACCAAACAAAAAAAACCAAAACAAACCAAATAATTAGGTCATGTGACGTTGGACGTGAAAATAACGAGAACGTGAGTAGAACAGGCTATTTCCACGTCCGACGCCCACAAAGTTATATCCACGTCCAGTATTTTTTTTGGCCGATTTTTAGGGTTTTTAAAGCTTTTAAGGCATATTTTTCGTCAGAATTATATTCTCCTTGTTTAAATGGGGGGCACCCCGTGTATTTTAATCATAAGTTTAATCTTTAACCACAGTTGTCTGGTAAATTTTACTGGCACTTATTCAGTTTACTAGTTTCTGACCAACTTGTTTCAAACATGTTTTAAAATAGGAAGGGGCTATTTGCACGTCCGACGTCCACGAAGCTATTTCCACGTCCAGTATTTTTTTTGCCGATTTTTAGGGTTTTCAAAGCTTTGAATGTATATTTTTTGTCAGAATTATATTCTCCTAGTTTAAATGGGGGGCTATGTCCCTCATTAGCATCAAAATCACAAAACAAAAAAAAACCAAAACAAACCAAATAATTAGGTCATGTGACGTTGGACGTGAAAATAACGAGAACGTGAGTAGAACAGGCTATTTCCACGTCCGACGCCCACAAAGTTATATCCACGTCCAGTATTTTTTTTGGCCGATTTTTAGGGTTTTTAAAGCTTTTAAGGCATATTTTTCGTCAGAATTATATTCTCCTCGTTTAAATGGGGTCACCCTGTGTATTTTAATCATAAGATTAATCTTTAACCACAGTTGTCTGGTAAATTTTACTGGTACTTATTCAGTTTACTAGTTTCTGACCAACTTGTTTCAAACATGTTTTAAAATAGGAAGGGGCTATTTGCACGTCCGACGTCCACGAAGCTATTTCCACGTCCAGTATTTTTTTTGGCCGATTTTTAGGGTTTTTAAAGCTTTTAAGGCATATTTTTCGTCAGAATTATATTCTCCTCGTTTAAATGGGGGGCACCCTGTGTATTTTAATCATATGTTTAATCTTTAACCACAGTTGTCTGGTAAATTTTACTGGCACTTATTCAGTTTACTAGTTTCTGACCAACTTGTTTCAAACATGTTTTAAAATAGGAAGGGGCTATTTGCACGTCCGACGTCCACGAAGCTATTTCCACGTCCAGTATTTTTTTTGCCGATTTTTAGGGTTTTCAAAGCTTTGAATGTATATTTTTTGTCAGAATTATATTCTCCTAGTTTAAATGGGGGGCTATGTCCCTCATTAGCATCAAAATCACAAAACAAAAAAAAACCAAAACAAACCAAATAATTAGGTCATGTGACGTTGGACGTGAAAATAACGAGAACGTGAGTAGAACAGGCTATTTCCACGTCCGACGCCCACAAAGTTATATCCACGTCCAGTATTTTTTTTGGCCGATTTTTAGGGTTTTTAAAGCTTTTAAGGCATATTTTTCGTCAGAATTATATTCTCCTCGTTTAAATGGGGGGCACCCTGTGTATTTTAATCATAAGTTTAATCTTTAACCACAGTTGTCTGGTAAATTTTACTGGCACTTATTCAGTTTACTAGTTTCTGACCAACTTGTTTCAAACATGTTTTAAAATAGGTAGGGGCTATTTGCACGTCCGACGTCCACGAAGCTATTTCCACGTCCAGTATTTTTTTTGGCCGATTTTTAGGGTTTTTAAAGCTTTTAAGGCATATTTTTCGTCAGAATTATATTCTCCTCGTTTAAATAGGGGGCACCCTGTGTATTTTAATCATAAGTTTAATCTTTAACCACAGTTGTCTGGTAAATTTTACTGGCACTTATTCAGTTTACTAGTTTCTGACCAACTTGTTCCAAACATGTTTTAAAATAGGAAGTGGGGTCCAGTATTTTTTTTTGCCGATTTTTAGGGTTTTCAAAGCTTTGAATATATATTTTTTGTCAGAAATATATTCTCCTAGTTTAAATGGGGGGGGCTATGCCCCTCATTAGCATCAAAAACACCAAACAAAAAAACCAAAACAAACCAAATAATTAGGTCATGTGACGTTGGACGTGAAAATAACGAGAACGTGAGTAGAACAGGCTATTTCCACGTCCGACGCCCACAAAGTTATATCCACGTCCAGTATTTTTTTTGGCCGATTTTTAGGGTTTTTAAAGCTTTTAAGGCTTATTTTTCGTCAGAATTATATTCTCCTCGTTTAAATGGGGGGCACCCTGTGTATTTTAATCATATGTTTAATCTTTAACCACAGTTGTCTGGTAAATTTTACTGGCACTTATTCAGTTTACTAGTTTCTGACCAACTTGTTTCAAACATGTTTTAAAATAGGAAGGGGCTATTTGCACGTCCGACGTCCACGAAGCTATTTCCACGTCCAGTATTTTTTTTTGCCGATTTTTAGGGTTTTCAAAGCTTTGAATGTATATTTTTTGTCAGAATTATATTCTCCTAGTTTAAATGGGGGGGTTATGCCCCTCATTAGCATCAAAAACACCAAACAAAAAAAAAACCAAAACAAACCAAATAATTAGGTCATGTGACGTTGGACGTGAAAATAACGAGAACGTGAGTAGAACAGGCTATTTCCACGTCCGACGCCCACAAAGTTATATCCACGTCCAGTATTTTTTTTGGCCGATTTTTAGGGTTTTTAAAGCTTTTAAGGCATATTTTTCGTCAGAATTATATTCTCCTCGTTTAAATGGGGGGCACCCTGTGTATTTTAATCATATGTTTAATCTTTAACCACAGTTGTCTGGTAAATTTTACTGGCACTTATTCAGTTTACTAGTTTCTGACCAACTTGTTTCAAACATGTTTTAAAATAGGAAGGGGCTATTTGCACGTCCGACGTCCACGAAGCTATTTCCACGTCCAGTATTTTTTTTGCCGATTTTTAGGGTCTTCAAAGCTTTGAATGTATATTTTTTGTCAGAATTATATTCTCCTAGTTTAAATGGGGGGCTATGTCCCTCATTAGCATCAAAATCACAAAACAAAAAAAAAACAAAAACAAACCAAATAATTAGGTCATGTGACGTTGGACGTGAAAATAACGAGAACGTGAATAGAACAGGCTATTTCCACGTCCGACGCCCACAAAGTTATATCCACGTCCAGTATTTTTTTTGGCCGATTTTTAGGGTTTTCAAAGCTTTGAAGGTATATTTTTCGTCAGAATTATATTCTCCTCATTTAAATGGGGGGCACCCTGTGTATTTTAATCATATGTTTAATCTTTAACCACAGTTGTCTGGTAAATTTTACTGGCACTTATTCAGTTTAAATTGGAGGAATACGCCCCTCTCCCATTAGCATCAAAAATATTAAACAAACGAAAAAACCAAAACAAACCAAAGAATTAGTTCTTTTTTTTAATTATTGTTATTCACTATTACTACTATTTATTTATTTATTTTTTATTTTATGTTATTTTTTTT
This sequence comes from Brachypterus glaber, assembly GCA_958510825.1. Lineage (NCBI taxonomy): Eukaryota > Metazoa > Arthropoda > Insecta > Coleoptera > Kateretidae > Brachypterus > Brachypterus glaber. The sequence continues at coordinate 21,346,993 of OY294052.1, read as the reverse complement.
TACATACTAGATATTAAGTTTATATTAAAATAATTATTTTTCTTTATATAATTTATAACCACGGGCTGAAGGACCTAGGTCCATGGCCATTTGTACATGTAATAGTAAAATAAATGACGTTTATTATATATAGCATGTGACGTCGGACGTGAAAATAGCCACTTTAAAATAACAAAATAAAATAAATAAATAAATAACAAAGAAAATATAGAGACTTTTTTTTAAATCCTTTTGTAATTAAAAAAAAACTTACCGGTAAAATTTACCGTACGACTGTGATTAAGTACCTGTAATTGGCCACTGTGGTTAAAGGTTAAATAAAAAAAAGGTAATTTTTTTAGGTACTAGAGCTCCACCCAGAGAAATTGCATATGACAACTCAATAATGCAATCAGACCCTTACCCTGTTGAACATCCCAGGGTAGCTACACCCCCTAGAAGTTTAACCCTTGATAAGTACCCTTTTCCAATAATCGAAGACTACAAAAATGAACCTGAACCTGAATATATTCCAGTAATTACTCAAAAAGGTAAAATTAATTTTCGTGAAACAAATAACCAACTTAATAACTCAATGAGAGGGTCTAGTCCACCTCTAGGAGGTGGTGGTGAAGGGTTGACTCCAGCAGAGGAGGTTTTACATTTACGTAGGCAAATGGCTAAAATAAATCGCAGAGTTATGGCATTGGAACTGGAAAACCTAAATAGGATGCAAAAAGAAAAGTTTGTTGTAGGCTTTGGAGTTGCTTACTTTTTGTTAAAGATCATCATTTGGATGAATAGAGATTAAGATTTTAAAAATGGTTTCCAACAAGTATGACATTTTATGTCTTTAGGGTGACTGTGCTGGTGCTGTATGTGCTAATCATTGAGCTGGCAAAATTCGGGTTTTCAGCATTTGTCTGAAATGTTTTTTTTTTATTTACATGATGTTAAAAGGGTCGTATGGCCATAAATTTTACGTAAGTAGTTACGCGAAATGTTACTTGAGGGCAAAAATATATTTTTTTTTTGCTTTTTGGGTGCATTTGAGCCTATCGAAAATTTGTTTCCCTTCGGGTCCCGTTTTGCGTGACCACTTACATACAGTGTGTCCCCGAATCGATTTGACAATACCACAATATGACCACTTTTTTTTTTAGTTAAGGAAAACTGATTTGGGACTTTGCCCTGCTTGCGTAAAAACTGATTTTTGTTGAAATATTTTTTTTTTAATTGTAGGTAGCGCCAGATATCAGTGAAAAAGTAAAAAGTTTTCAGGCAAACTTACCTTTCAGTAAAAGATACAAAAAAAGTTATTAAAAAATAGATTTATAATCAAAAATAAGAGCCGCATGTTAAATTTTAATAATTTTAACTCGTAATATTTTTTTTAAATAGTGTCAAGTTTCCAGTGAATTTTTTTTAATAAAAAAATTTTATGATGTAAAAGTATTAAATTTTGGCATGCGGCTCTTATTTTTGATTATAAATATATTTTTTAAATAACTTTTTTTCGTATCTTTTACGGAAAGGTAAGTTTACCTGATTTTTGTTTACTCTTTCACTGGCGCCACCTATAATTTTTCAAAATTTTATTTTGATAAAAATTAGTTTTTAAGCAAGCAGGGCGAAATCCCAAAGCCGTATTTCTTAATTCGAAAAAAAAAAAGGTAATTTTGTGGTATTGTCAAGTCGATCCGGAGACACACTGTATAAATAGTGACCTTTTTTCATTACATGAGAGGAAATACAAAACATTTTTTTACATTCGAAAAAAACTCGTTTTTTTTTCATTCTCACAATTATTTAGCTCGATTTTTAGACCCTCTTACTAGTTCTGCTCTTGTTGTACCTAATGTTTTTGATTGGTAAGGGAACGTTCAAGTATTACGTAACGCAAATTGTACCAAAATTCATACACTTCAAACCTCGGTTCTCGCGTTATTTAAGGCTGTAGAGATTTCATATTTTGGCTACCCCCCCTAACACACCCCATATTAGGGGGGTAGCCAAAATACGAAATCTATATAATCTATAATAACTCGAGAATCGGGGTATGAAGTGTATGAATTTTGGTACAATTTGCGTTACGTAATACTTGAACGTTCCCTAATCATGATTTTATTGTGCCAGTTTTGTACAAATTAACTATAGAAGAGTGAAAGATGCAAGTCGCTTGTAAAATAAGTTTACATTAAGATATTTCAAAAACGCTTTAACCCAGTGACTTGAAATTTGGAACAAAGATTTTCTAAGTAGTAAATAATAATAATTTGTTCTAAATTTCAAGTCTCTATGTCAAAGATTTCTTGAAATATCGTAGTGTAAAGTTGTTTTGCAAGCGACTTGCTTTTTTTTCTCTACTATAGGTATGTTTTTTCTATGTTTGGTGTTAAGTAAAAGTGGTTAGGCTAATAGCTCCTGGCATAGTCATTCCAAATACAAACTTACAAACTATTTTTTTTTTAAATAAACTTACCTTTCCGTAAAAGATACGAAAAAAAGTTATTTAAAAAATATATTTATAATCAAAAATAAGAGCTGCATTCCAAAATTTAATACTTTTACTTCATATTTTTTTTTATTATAAAAAAATTAAAACACTAGAAACTTGACACTATTTAAAAAAATTATTACGAGTTAAAATTATTAAAATTTGACATGCGGCTCTTATTTTTGATTATAAATCTATTTTTTAAATAACTTTTTTTTTGTATATGTTACGGAAAGGTAAGTTTACCTGAAAACTTTTTACTTTTTTACTGATATCTGGCGCCACCTACAATTTAAAAAAAAAATATTTCAACAAAAATTAGTTTTTACGCAAGCAGAGCAAAGTCCCAAATCCGTTTTTTCTTAATTAAAAAAAAAAATGGTCATTTTGTGGTATTGTCAAGTCGATCCGGGGACACACTGTAGATAAAGGAAATGCAGGCCCTTAAATAGAAGCGGAAAGCGATAAAAAAAATATTATTATTATTTTAGAAAAACACAAAAAATATTGTACAGAAGAAAAAAATCCTAAATATCTTTGCAATATCGCATTCATTTATTTGTTTGCGTCATTTTAATATACCAGGTGTCCCAACTCTATTTACCTAGCGATTTTCTCGAAAACTAAAAGATATATTCAAATTCTGCGAAAACCATCTTAAATTAGACAACTTAAACTATCTTTAAGCATATATTTAATACTTTCAGCTCTTAAAATGTGGGCAGGGGGGCATTGGGGGGAAACTTTTTTAATGGAAAGGGGGGTCGTGTGATACATCATTTTAAAGCAAATAAAATTCTCTATTGGACTGTATATTTTTTATTTTTTTTAAATAATTTTTTTAAGGTTTTGATTTTTTAATTTTTCGTGATAAAAAATGCGATTTTTTAGGTTTTTTTTTTGTAAATTTTTATTTATGTCAATTAAAATTAGTTTAAAAGTATAATTTACGTTTTTTCATCATGAAATTAGTAGTTTTTTAAAAAAATGTTTGATTTTTTAGAGAAATTTTGACAAAAATACCCATTTTCAACCCTATTTTAAACCCAAAAAAAAAAATGTTTAAAAAAAATTAAAAATATATAGTTAAACGGAGAATTTTATAAGCTTTCAAATGATATCACACGACCCCCCTTTCCAATTAAAAAAATGTCCCTCTATGCCCCCCTGCCCACATTTCAAGAGCTGAAAGTATTAAATATACGCTAAAAGATATTTTAAGTTGTCTTATTTAAGAAAGTTTTCGCAGAACTGGATTATCTCTTTTAGTTTTCGAGAAAATCGCTGGGTAAATAGAGTTGGGACACTCTGTATTCGTGCGATCTTTCTGTAACTGTGAAAGTTAAACTTTTATTGAAACTTTTAGCAGCATTTTAAAACACATATGGACAAGTAAAGTCAAGCTTTTATGAATTCTAGTTTTGCATTCTATTTTAAAGAAGGAAACATTAACATAAAACATTTGTTTAAAATACAACCATACTAATTTTATCTGTAATTTTATTTCTATTTCTATAATTTTATCTTACCATTTTTTTAAATACTGACAAACCACAGTGGTTTGTGTGGTTTATTATATTTCCTTTTAAACAGTTATAGTTGTGGAGCAAACATGCAAAAACCGATAAATCCATGTTATCCAATTTTGAGATATTAGCAGAAAACTTGTACAACATAATCCAAAAAAAAAATTAAACATTCTAAAACTATCGAAAAGTGTTCATGGGTCATATAATTATAGGCTTTTGCTTGTATATGATGCCAGGCCTCCCACTTGTCATAAAATCATAAAATGACCCAATTTGTCCTAAAATCGTCGTAAAATAAAATTACTGTCATAAAAGTCATAAAATTTCATAAAAATACTTATAATTTTTACTTTAGAGGGACCTGGGAGAGAAGTTTTTTTTGACGTTTGGTTTGGCTTTTTATATTATATTTATTATTTATTTATATTTTTTAGAGCGTTGTTGCATTTTTTTAAATGTTGAATTGCAACACTGCTTTAAAATTAAAATAGACCATCAAAATTGTAAGATTTTTCGCTTGCAGCGCTTGGGCTTTTTTCAGTTTTTTTTTTTAATTTAAGATTGTAAAACTTAAAATATTAAATAAAAAAAAACCTCAGTTCGTAAAATATTTCCTCTGCGGCGCTTAGTTAATGAAGAACTGACGACCATTTTTAGGAGTGGCGTTAGTTCAGCCCCCCTGCACAAGTGCCGTAACTAAATTATGTAGAATAAGAATTTAAAATGAAAGATTTGCGCTTTTTTGTCCAAATATTTTGTCATAAAATGTCTAAAATTGTCATAAAATCATAAAAAAAATCTGAAATGTTTCGGTGGGAGCCCTGTGATGCGCTATATCAAAAAAGCGCTACAAAATTAGTAAGAATCGATACTTAGGTCAAAATATGCAAAAGGTAGATTTATCGGTTTTGGCATGTTTGCTCCACAGTTATTCAGTGTCAGTTCCTATTTAAGGCTCCTGTAGTTCTTTATATCTTTATTGACAAACTGTAGGTACCATTGTTTTTAGATAAAAAAATGACATATTAGTTGGATACAAGTAAAATATCTCCTTAGTAATGTACAGTTTATTTAGATTTAAAACCCAAAATTAATAAAATATACTTTTTTTATTAAAAATGTTATACATTCAATTTATTATATTTGAACTGATTTTTTAGGTTAATTTTTGTTTTCATATTTAGTTTCTTTTTATTAGTCGCTTCAAATCCCTTGGAGAGTGGTAAAGCAACTACGACAAATTAAAACTATTAATCACAGATCATTCTCATGGGCAGACAGTATACTATAGTTAATTTTTTTAAGGTATAGTTATTTTAATCCTTCCCACTTGTAAAAAATCTCGAAATTACCATAGCAACGTAAGATACGCATGCGTCGTAAGCGAAATGACTAGGCCCAATCTACACAACCGTAAAACGTTGACGTGCCATTAACGAGAACAAAACAATGGTTTACTCCTCTAAATTATTGGAATAAAAGCGATTTTATAAGCAAATTTTGTTTCAACAGGAATACAAAAGTGTTTTTAGCAACAGCTTTATCAATTCTCTTTTTTTACATCAAAACATCATAAAAACAAAGTAAGTAAACCAAAATTATAAATTTTGGTTATGTTGACATTCAAAACAAACCACATGCTTCAGCGTAAATCGGACTTTGTGGAGTATTTAGCGGCAAATTTAAAATAACAATACCTTAAAAAATAAATTTTAGTATGGGAACGTTCAAGTATTAGGTAACTCAAATTTTAATCATTTTGAACTGCCCAAGGGCTTTGATAGGACTAATTAAAAATTCATTTATATGTATCTATAATTAAATTATTTACCTGGATTACCTGTTTTACTTATGTTATTCAAAGTGATATTTTTGGTAAAACTGGAAGAACATACCGTAAAATTATAACAATATAAAGCTGAATACAGTAGTCAATATTGTTGTGTGTAACAAATTAGTCGTCAAATGTTTCGATTGAGTGACCTTTCTAAAAATTTCACTCATAATTCGGCAAAATTATTCCGTTTCTGTGTTTATTTTCAACGTTGATGAGTCATAACTGAGTTTATTCCGATTACTGTTAATCAGTGATACTACTACCCCCAGGGCTTAGTTGCTTGCATTAGTTGATATTATTATCTGGAATACTATTGCCCCAAGGCAAGAATTATACATAGTAATGTTGTGAGATGCAACTGTTAAACATTAAAAAAAAAATAGCTAAAATTAGCAATACCCAGATGTCGGTACTCTTTGGGATGGAATTAAAATAAAGATCCAGTTGCATTCCACGCTCGTTAACAACGTAACCCCAATACTTAATTTAGATGGATATAAATAACATTTTTTCACTACTAGCTTTAGAACATACTATTATTTATCATGTTTTCAGACTGTGAAATCAATTTTCTTCACCTATAGCAATAATTTTTTCTCTCCTATAGTCCGTCCAATTATGCAAGATAATAGTTTAAAATTCCCGCGATTTTTAAGCTACACCATTGGTTAAAAACTCGTACCTTTTAACATTTAAAATATTGTGACATTGTTTGTCTATGACAATGATTGATGGTCGTTAAAGCTAATAAAAGAAGAGAAAGTTACATAAAAAAATGGTTATACTTAATGTTATTTTGTAGGTATTGAAAAAGGTACTTTTTTGTTTATTCTTCATACACTCACAATAAATATATATTCTACATATTGTACAAACGTAAATTATATTGAACACAAGGAAAACGTCAATTTTTAGATGACAATTACAACTCAAGGCCTATCCGGAGGCTCGCATAACCATTACAAGATACATGACGACACATGAAGCCAATCCTGGCATCGCATTCTTATGTACTATGCTTGTTATGCGAGTCTTTGGATAGACCATTTCCAGGAAAACGCACTCAGAGAAAAATCGTTGTAAAATCAAACAAAAGTCATATGATTTAAAAGAAAACCAATATGTTTTTGCTCCGACAGTGTTTTTTGTTAATTAAAAAAGATATTTTTTAATTTTATGACATTGTAAAAATAAAAATATTCATTGTAATTTGAAAAATGTTTCCTTTTAAATAATTTGTAAACTTGTAAATGATTTAAATATAAAAATGTTATTTTCAAAAAAATTATTTTAATATACTGATATTTTTCAACAATATAAAGGGAAATATTATAATTTTATCAAGAAAACATTAAAATAAGAAAGTAAGGGACAATACTTTTGCTTTAAAGTGAAAAACGTTTTGATGTAAAAATTATTTTTTTAAATTAATATTCATAACTAAAACGTAAAGTTTTTACTTTTAATATTTTAAAAGGCAATTTTTCTAAATTAAAATAATTTCTTATTGATTTTACAAGATGAGATTTTTCTGAGTGCGGTACCGACATCTGTTAAATTTTTGATACACTACGATTTATGCATAATTATGCTATTTATGCGCTCTGTGGTGTAAAACGGGCCGCGTCCCTTACTATCTTCAACTGGACGGAGGAGAGTAGGAGTAAATTTTATAAACAATTGATTTCTGTCACTTTATATGTTTCAGTTCTTTGTGCAATTTTTACTAATTAAACCCAAGAAAATAGCTTTAAATAACTTTTTATTTATTAAATATAATTAATTATAATTATTACCAATTAATACAATCAATAATTAGCTAAATATTATGAAAAAAATCTAAAAAAAAACTAAATTTTTAAACGTCAGTTCAAAGTATTTATTTGAGCAAATGTCATTGATCAAGGCTATTTGATTTTTATGAAAATTTCATGAAATATAATTTCTGTTAATAAGTTATTTTATTGTTTGAATAAAAATAAATAGTGCTAGTAGTGAAAAAACTAATATATAAATACGCTCGGCTATAAAAAATGTCTTCTCTACCTTGGTAGAGGAAATGCGCCTAATTTCGGATGGTTTCCAAATTTCGGATAGTAGTGTATTTAAGATACTGTCTGCAAAGGTAAACAGAAACCTACTTTTATGTGAAGCCAAAAGTCAAACTAAATCCGTCCTGTAATAAGATAACGGTAGAGCTTCTCCCCTTTAAATGGCAGCACAAATCGTTTATATTGCAAATGGCAGTTTTGTGCTCAGTTGCATTATTATGCTTGTTTATTTTATAAATAATCGTTATAAAAGTTCGTGATTCTGTCTTGGGTAAGTTATGATGTTAGTTAAGTTGATCCACTATTCATAATTAAGCAATTTGAAAACGTAAACATTCTACAAATTTCTAATCTAAAAAGCAGAAAGTTGCCTAATTTGATTCCCAATTACGGATATCCGCAAGGTAATTATTATTCAGGATAACCAACCATTAATTATTATTTTTATAATGATACAACAAACTAAGATAAACAATTTTGAAAAAACGAAAATTACCTAAGATACTAAGATATTCGAAATTGGGAATCTAAAATTATAGTTCCTATAGTATTTCGTAGAAAATCGCTTAATGATTAAATTACGTCTTAAATGTGAAGGAATAACAAGAAACATAAGCAATGGGATCCAGATCTACTCTTGAAAAATTTTTTTCGGATATGTCCGAAATTAGGAGCCCTTTTTCAAATGCACAAAAATGCACTGATTTTTTTTAACCGTGTTTTTTGGAAAAAATAAACTGTAATAAAATTGCTTTTATAATAAATCATGGTTCGCTATAATAAGTTGTATCTGGTTATATAAAAAAAATATCAAAAAGTAATACCGAGTATTAAATATTGAATACATTGTAAATGGTATCCGAAATTAGGCGACTTTCCTCTATATAATTACTATTGTCACTCGAATTTGCTTAAATTATTATTCAATATGCATTTCAGTTGTTTTAATAACTATGTTGCGTTAAAAACTGCAATATTCTGTGTCACCAATTTTGGTGTAATTTTTCAGCGTGAAGCAAATGTAATAAAAACAAAACTCAGTTATTTTAAGTGTATATTTTAATACATTTATCACATACACATAAAGACAAAATCGCAACAATAAAATTAAGTACTAAATTCTAAAGTCAAAATGTATGAATAAAAAGTAAAAAAATGAAATGTAGGTTAAGGTAAAAATGCACTATTTTTTTAATTTAAAAAAAAAATGGACAAGAGAAACAGTTTATTTTGATCATATTTCTTAGGCCAATACAATACAATTAAAGGGGTAAAAAAAATCCTTGCAAATGCCTTGCCAAATTAGCATTATTTGTTTAATTGATCATAAAACTCAGTTATGTTACTCCTTTTAATAATATCAAATGAATTAGTGCATTTTTAAACCAGAACTAATATTGTATCTTAACTATCTATTACAAAGGACAACAAAAATTAATTTTTTAAATTTTGACACATTTAATACATTGCCGCACATTAAATTCCGGACACCGAAAAAATTGACATTTTTTAAATTCAAATATTTCGAAAACTAATTAATGGATTTGACTGATGATTTGAATGATTTAATTCTTTATTTGTTTTGAATCTTAAACATTTTCTACTTTTGTTTGTTTTAAGAATGATTAAATTTTTTTTTTTCGTATTAACAGCAACAAATAATGTACAACTATGTTTTTTACGCCATATTCTAGGAGTTGCATGGTACGCCACTGCAACTGTTTATCAAATTATTAAAGTCTTTCTTATTGCCGCAGTTTTAATGAATATTTTTTTTAATTTTTTTTACATTTTTACTTCTGGTTTAGGAGATATCAGGATTTTCCTGGAAGTTGTAATTTTTTCAGTTAACTTAAAAAGTACTACATGAATTTGATCGATGCTGTGCTTTAAATTTGAAGCTTAACCGAGTTACGTTTTTCTTCTAATCAAGTTTATCAAAAACATAAATTGGGTTTGAAAAACTTAAATAAAAGAAAAAGGGTTACTCCGTCCGGCGGTAATTCTGTGAAATCACCGTTAAGCCTCCGTCAGACGGCAATAAAAAGTTGCCACGGGATAAAGAAACTGTAGAAGAAGAAGTAAAAGACATGAGCGTAGAAGAAGAAGTAAAAGACATGAGCTTCAAATAAAAAACTCTGCTGATTTAGTACTTTTTGAGTTGACTGAAAAAATTACAACTTTCAGGAAAATCCTGATATCTCCTAAACCAGAAGGAAAAAAGTTTAAAAAAATAAAAAAGAAAATATTCATTAAAACTGCGGCAGTAAGAAAGACTTTAATAATTTGATAAACAGTTGCAGTGGCGTACCATGCAAGTCCTAGAAGATGGGGTAAGAAACATAGTTGTACATTATTTGTTGCTGTTAAAACGAAAAAAAAAAACATTTTAATCATTCTTAAAACAAACAAAAGTAGAGAATGTTTAAGCTACAAAACAAAAAAAGAATCAGTCAAATCGATTAATTAGTTTTCGAAATATTTGAATTTAAAAAATGTAAATTTTTTAGGTGTCCAGAATTTAATGTGCGGCAGTGTACATGATTTTCTCGCATTATTTTTTTAATAAACCTGGTATGTATTTATTTATTTTGTATAGGAATCCTTTGATTTAATGACAAATAAAATTGATACCCAATTTTAGCATATGCTAAATAATATGAAAGATAGGTATTAATAAATCTAACTCTGTTAGAAAAATAAAAAGAATCACAATCATTTTGCTGTCCTGAAAAAAATCGAATCTACACTAAGAAACATATGTTATTATTATTTTACTCTTATTGTTTAAATAATACATTAAAATAACATTTAGTTTCTACTAAGAGAATCAGTCATATTTTATTTTGACCATTTAGGAACAAATTTCAGAGTATTTCGAAATACACACAATTAATAAACTAAAATTAATTTAATAGGTATTTCTCATTAATTTTTACACACAGAGAAATTATTACTAAAAATAAGTACCTACATAATATTCAGATCCAGTGGCTCGAAAGTTGGTACCTATATCTACAAGCATGTTAAGTACTTTTAAAAAATACTAAATATGTTTACATTAAGTATTTTTAAAGTATTTTTAAAATTATCTAACACAAGAATCACGAATACTTTATAAGTATTAGATTTTTTTGGCGCGCTCACATCTCTTCTTTTTTACATCTCTGCTCTTTCACATCTTTACTCTTTTACTTCTCTTATCGTTTATTTGACATCTCTGTATATAAATTTAATTATTTTTATTAGTACACACTGTATATATGTCGTATTTTAATTATAATGAGTCATTAATAACATTTTTTCACTACTACCTTTAGAACATACCATTATTTATTATGTTTTCAGACTGTGAAATCAATTTTCTTCGCCTATAGCAATAATATTTTTTTCTCTCCTAGTAAGAGTAAATTTTATTTACTGTCACTTTAGATGTTTCAGTTCTATGTGCAATTTTTACTAATTAAACCCAAGAAAATAGCTTAAAATAACTTTTTATTGATTAAATATAATTAGTTATAATTATTACCAATTAATACAATTAAGAATAAGCTAAATATTATGAAAAACAAAAAAAAAATCAAAAAAACTAAATTTTTAAACGTCAGTTCAAAGTATTTATTTGAGCAAATGTCATTTGTCAAGGCTACTTGATTTTTATAAAAATTTTAAGAAATATAACTTCTGTTGATAATTTATTTTATTTGTATAAAAATTTTAAATAGTGCTAGTAGTAAAAAAAACTAATATATAAACTACGGTAGAGAAGACTATTATAGCCTCGCATTCTTAAATCCCTCGCTGCTACGCAGCTTGGGATTTAATACACTCGGCTATAAAAAATGCCTTCTCTACCTTGGTATATAATTATTATTCCTTAACCTAAAAAATTTAGTATTATGACTACTGTGTGTACTAATAAAAATAAATTCATATACATAGACGTCAAAGAAACGAGTAGATAAGTAAAAGAGGAGATAAGCAAAAGAATAGAGATGTGAAAGAGCAGATATGTAAAAGAGTAGAGATGTGTGCGCCTTTTTTTCTCTGTGTATTATTGATAATCTGTCAATTCTGATGAACACATAAACTCACAGGGCCTTTTTTATGTGTTAACATATTATAAATCTAGATAGAATTCTATTTAAAAAAAATCCGACAGTATTTTTTAATAAATACCTACTAAAAAAAACTCATTTGCTCATACATGCCACAAAACTCAAAAAGTTATTGCAATATACACTAATCGTTCTTATTTCACGATAAATTATAATTGACACAAATTTTTACAACTTAAACATAAAAAATATAAGGTGGCTATAGATTATTTCCAGCATAGCCACCTTGTATTTGCTATAATTATCACAGAATAATAAAATTAAAAATGGAATGATAAGGAAATAATTTTAATAATGCCAATTAATTTAATGCAAATATTTTTAAGAATATTTAAGTTCGGATTTGGTTGATTAGCTAGGACCGCTACATTGAGGCACACAAAAAACAGTTTTAAATTTTGAATTATATCTTATCTAAAAAAGAAACTAATTTTCTAACCACATTTATTAGCAATTAGTGCGTTCAATGGAAACAGCAAAACTTACGAAAGCTTTCAAATCACTACTGAACGCTATGATCAGTTTCAATTGATAGATATCGCTCATTAACGTTTTAAGATAATTGATTTTTGACAAGCGCGGGATTGTACTTTTTGTGAGCATTTCTAACCTAAAATGGTGGTAGTATCAAGTGACATATTAGCCGTTCAGCAGTTTGCTAGCAAAACTTATCATTTCGATACCCCCAAGCAACAAAGCCGTAACTCATATATTGTCATTTTTCACGACAGCTAAATTTATAAAATTTTTTTTTTTGTTATTTAAGGGTGGGTAAATGATTGAAGTGGAAAAGGAAGTCATGTGATACATTATTTGAAAGCTTATAAAATTCTCTACTTATCTGTTTAAGTATTTATTGTTTATTTACTGTTTGTTTCTGATAATATTCAAGTTTAGAATTTCTTACTTTAGTGATTTTAGGTAAACTTTTGCTTAAAGTGGCTTGTGGAGAAATCTGAGTAGTACCACCATGTGTGTCTTTTTTCAAGGCGTTTACCTATGAGTATAACTCAAAATGGGTCTAACTTGAGTTACATCCTTGTTGCTTGGGAGTGTCGATTTGATGACTTTTGATTAGTTTTGCTTTTTTCATTGAATGCAGTTAGTAAATGGAAAACATATGCGATTGACAAAGCCTTATATTCAACTAAAATTTTCTATAGTCCGTCCAGTTATGCAAGATAGTAAGGGACGCGGCCCGTTTTACACCACAGAGCGCATAAATAGCATAATTATGCATAAATCGTAGTGTATCAAAAATTTAATAGATGTCGGTACTGTTTTCCTGGAAAGCACATATTCAAAGACATAGCATAGTACATAAGAATGCGATGCCAGGATTGGCTTGATGTGTCGTCATGTATCTTGTAATTTTCCAAACCTAAAAATTTGACATTGTCCTTGTGTTCAATATAATTTACGTATGTACAATATGTAGAATAATAATAATAATAATAATAATTTATTCACCAATAAAGATACATACAGTATATATGGTATGTCAAAATACGAAATATAAAAAATTACAAAATATGTAATAAAAAGTACACAATATATACTTAATGAATTTGAAATAAAAATATAAGAATATGCTAATATAATGAAATAAAAATATAAGAATATGCTAATTTAGTGTGTGTATGAAGAATAGACCAAAAAAGTACCTTTTTCATAAACCATACAAAATAAAATTAAGTATAACCATTTTTTTATGCAACTTTCTCTTTTATTAGCTTTAACGACCGTCAATCATTGTCATAGACAAAAAATGTCACAATATTTATTATTATGTTGAAAGGTACGAGTTTTTAACCAATGATGTAGCTTAAAAATCTCGGGAATTTTAAACTACTGTCTTGCATAATTGGACGGACTATAGGACCATATATGATTTTCTGTTAACATTTTGTAATCCAATTTTTTGAAAACACGACCTTACAAAAAAATAGGCGAAAATATGACTTTTTAGATGTGAGCTTTACAAAACTCGTGTGTCTGCAACCCTTCAAACGCGTCTCACTTGTAAAACTACAATTTCCACTCTGGTAATAAAAAATACTTATGCAATTAGTAATTAATAGTAATTACTAATGGAATTAATAATTACTAATTTAACTAGTAATTACTAATTAATTACTAATTACTAATATAATTAGTAATGTAATTAGTAATGTAATTAGTAATGTAATTACTAATGTAATTAATAATTACCAATGTAATTACTAATGTAATTTATAATTACTAATGTAATTAATAATTACCAATGTAATTAATAATTACCAATGTAATTAATAATTATCAATGTAATTACTAATTACTAACGTAATTAATAGTTACCAATGTAATTACTAATGTAATTTGTAATTACTAATGTAATTAATAATTACCAATGTAATTACTAATTACAAATTTAATTTGTAATTACTAATGTAATTAATAATTACCAATCTAATTTATAATTAGTAATGTAATTAATAATTACTAGTGTAATTAGTAACAGTTTCGGACTGGCTAAGCCCATAACTGATTAGTAATTACTAATGTAAATCCTTAAACCTGATTCCTTGTTTAATATTATTAAGTAATATTGTGTGTAATTATATTCGATTCTTGTTTTTTAAAAGAATTCACTCTTCACATAAAAAAAATATAATTATAGTGTTTGGCAACTTGCATACCTCATTGTAATGGGAAACTAGACAGAATAAAGTAATAATTGTAGGGTTCCACCGCACTGTCTCGCTAAAAAGTTTTAACACTTTGACCATTTTGTTATTTTCATTATTTTTTGGCATTTATTTTCGGTGGTTATGAAAGAGTAACCGTAAACTAAGACGCCTTCGCCAAAATATTGCAAAAAAATATTTTACGCCCTTGTGATTTTTCCGAGGGGGGGGTTCTGTTTATCAGGAAACTACACTTATTTGGGCGAGTAGATAAAAACTGAAAAAACAAGGCGTCCTTCTTAAGTAAAGCACGCCTTGCTTAAAACCATAAGTTAAAAGTTTGGTTATGATCTCTCAAATGGTATTCCCTGCTAAAGTAGTCCTCTGGAAGGACGGACGGACATCAAAAAATCTGATTTTCCGGAATTTGTACACCCTAAAACTAAAAAACATCAAAATCTGGAAAAAAATTTTCGCCATGCAATACTTTTTTCTCTCAGAGTTCACGCCAAAGTAAAAATCGCAGTAAAGTGTGATATTTGCGAAAGAATAGAGGTGCTAAATGGTAATTATAACCATTTATTAGTAACCTCTTTTGTCTATTTCACAGTTAAATGTAAGTTAATTTAAGACAATTGTCTTTAATGGACTTGTCTTGGAACCAGCCACTTCTTTCAGAAAAGCACGTGTTACTTCTGGGTCTAAATTAACCTCTTCAGGGACGAATTTTTTGTTTAAATTAAATTAGTAGCAAAAGTTAAAAATGCTTTTTATTGTCAAAACCAGTAAACAACTGAAGATGTGCGAATCTTGGCCATTGGATGTCGCTTGTGGTTGGAAACAAAGCAAATGGCAACAGCTATAAGCAATAAGAAAGGACATGGCACAATTTATAGGGAATTTTGGCCCTCGGTGAAATTCGCTAAATTTTTTATATGTTTTAGTTTATGCTTTTTAAAAAGGAATTAGGAACGTTTCAAGCACTTTGTATGTACAGTTTTTTTTCTATAACAAAAATAAAAAAATATTTTTGCCCCAAACTCCTCATAAAAATAAGTTTAATTAGCTTAATGATTAAGAAAAAAGCTTGATTGGTATAAGTCAAACTGATGTCTGTCAATTTTTTTATATATTATTAGTAATATAAAATTAATTTAGCATGGCTTTTAGAGCCTTTTTCAAGTAAATTGCTTTGTATGCAACCGTCAAGGTGGTCAACAGCAGATGCCCCGAATGGGAGGAAATGAAAACATTTTATTTATTTTTTTATAAAAATGTCCTAATGTAATACTGTGAAAAGGAATTAAATCAAGGACACATGTCTTTTGATAAGTACAACACCATATTCTCTTATTTTAAGGCTAACATCTTAAATGAAGAGCGCGGATTTCCATTCAAAGACCCGCGCCAGTTATTAGGTTCATAAGAAATGCTAGTCCAAAAATAAGAGAATTTGGCTTAAAATATAATCGAAAGATGCATTTTCTTGATTCATTGATCCTTTTTTTTAGTGTTCATATTTTAAATTATATCGAGGGCTTCATAGCAAAGGGGCATATCTGCTACATGTTAACACGGTTGATACAGCCCTGTTATGAAGCCCTCGGTATGATAGTTATATTGGATAATTTATTCTATGCAGAAACACAGTATTTCACTTTCAACTTAGTTTTTCTGTTCTGTTTTACTTCTTATTTTATTAAGTTTTGGACTTTTAACATGGGTTCCAGTACATTATATTACAAAAACACATATTCAATTTCTTCTATGTAGAATTTTGGAAATAATTGTTTTTTTTGCCGTACAAAAAATAAGAGATACACTTTCGGCATTAAAATCGCTTATTATTTTACAAACGATTCCCTTAAAACGTATTTCTATCCTGCTTTTCTTCTTATTTCATTCTTTAGTTCAATTTTATATACGTTTTAGTACTTTTTACCAGGTTACCAAATAACTTATTTCACTAATTTAGTCCTTAAGAAGTATTTCTGTTGCACTTTTCTTCATCTTATTTAATTATTCTGTCCAATTTCAATATGTATTTCATTACTTTTTCCCAATAAAGCTGACAATTTAGTCTAAAAAACTTCAAAAATACGTCAGAATATCCTTCCCTGACAAGTTGTCAAACGAAACAATGCCTACTAGAAAAATATATTTATGAGGAGTGTAGGGCAAAAATATTTTTTTATTTTCCTTA
Source organism: Brachypterus glaber (assembly GCA_958510825.1). Lineage (NCBI taxonomy): Eukaryota > Metazoa > Arthropoda > Insecta > Coleoptera > Kateretidae > Brachypterus > Brachypterus glaber. The sequence continues at coordinate 21,330,113 of OY294052.1, read as the reverse complement.
TAGAAAAAAAACTGTACATACAAAGTGCTTGAAATGTTCCTAATTCCTTTTAAAAAAGTATAAACTAAAACATATAAAAAATTTAGCGAATTTCACCGAGGGCCAAAATTCCCTATAAATTGTGCCATGTCCTTTGGTGATTTTCATTTTGCGGAGTTTATTTTTAAACGTACACATATGTGCCTATGTCTCTGAAGAGGTTAAGTTATTTTTATACAAGGTTATTTAGGAATATCAACCATTAGTTTTATGAAATAAAGTTTTAAAATCAAAAGAGTGCTAAGTTTATACAAATTGTTTAGGGATACACAGATTTACCCTTACAAAGAAATATGCTAGATGTACAACATGCCATTTTCCTTAACTAAAGTATAAACGTATAGAAATATTAAAAATTGACCTAGATTGACAAAACAAAAGTTAAAAGAGAATTAAAAATTTAACTCGAGTGATACATACTGTGACTATTTAAGTTTTCTTGAAGAAAGAACTTATTGACTTGCTACCACTGGCTGCTTTGGCCCTGGCAGACTCTTTTTTATTTAGAGCTGGAGTTTTTGGGGTCTTGGGTTCAGGTTTACTTAAATCTAAAGCATTTGATGTGGTACTCTTATTTTCATCATCCGTTCGGGCCTTTTTCGCGTCTGACTGTGTCTGGCTGGTGCTCTTCCTTTTTAAATTATTTTGGGCCGGGTCCAACTCTGGTAGATTTAAGTACCTAAACAAAGAAATGTGTTAGAACCACGGGAAAAAGGAATATTCTTAAAACACACTGCCCAGTAAAAAAGGCTTTTTCATTTTTCCACCCCCAGACGGACCAGTTTAAATAATTAGTTGGGCGCCTTATAGGTCCAGAATGGGGTCGGGTTCGTAGTGAAGCAAAAGATAAATTCGCACTCTTCTCTGACTTTATTGATGACAAATACCCAAATGTATGCCAAAACACCACGAAGAAAAATTAATTGTAAGTAACTAAAATAAATATATTAAATGTAAAACTGAAGAAATACGGTTTATAAGTAGTTCTTACCTAAACACCAGGATCTTATTTAGAAATAAATAAGTGCAAAATCCCTGAGGATGAATAATTAAGCATAAGCAGCAACAGGCTGTGGAGTTCAGATGTCAAGTGTCAGGTTGGTACCTCAAATAAAGGTCCCTAAATATATTGAAGGTTATTCTTTTATGGAGTTTTGACAGACAATAACAATGTTGACATTAACAATAATTAACGAATAATTAAAATATATAACTGCCAACAGAGTTACACTGTTTTTTTTAAAATTGGCGTGTGACAGCGTGGAGATGGATACTGGAATCGATTTTAATCAGTTTTCAACCAAACGACCTCGAAAACCCTAATATTCCATTTTTCACAAAAATATTGTAAACATTTAAAAATTATTGCCCCCTTCCACGCGGAGGTGAAGTCCCTCAGGAGGTGAATTTATTTAAACAGGAAGATCCAAACGACCGATTCGGCAAAATCGTAGGTCAGTCGGCAAATTTTTTTGGGGCGATGACCTTTTTTTGTTATATAATTTTTTGGCAGCGAGGAGCTTTTTTTTACTCATCAAATTTTTTTTCAGTCGGCAAATTTTACCTTTATACCTTCCCACGACAAAAACCTCGGATCGTCCCGCGCGCGAGTGTGGAGTTAAAAAATTGTTATTATGATAATATCAGATTCAATTTCAGCAACCCCAAAAACCCCTAAATAGCTAATTTCATTTTTCTTTTGTGAAAAAATATTGTTTTTTACCCATTTGCTTCCCTTGCCCCACGCCAATGTTTACCAAAAACAATCCCGAGCAAGAACTTTTGGTAACATACAATTATACATGTATGCCAAATTTTAGGTATCTAGCCTAAAGCTTTCTCAAGTTATCGTGCTTTTCCCGACCGATTTTTTTTTGCTCGAAATTAATTTATATCAACGCAAAAATATGCAAAAAAATGAAAATGTTTGCATGAATACAAGGCTTTCCCAAAATGTTGAAAATTTTTAAAATGAGCAGTACAGTGGGTTAGGCTAAATGTGAAAATGTGACACCCAGAGGGTAACAAAATAGTCGTCAAATGTTTCTATTTATAAAAATTTCCGTCATAATTCGGCAAAATTATTCCGTAAGCCTATGTTTCTGTGTTTATTTTCAACGTTGATGAGTCATAACTGAGTTTACGCCGACTACTGAAAATGAGGAAGCAAAATAGCTATTTTGACTGGCGCACATAGGGGTATTTGGGCAATCTGGGCGGTCAAAATTATTTTTCAACTTAATTCGATTTAGAAGGTGTTTTTATGTTATCGTAAAGGATAAAACAGTAAAAAAGCATTTTTATCTATACCGGGTGTTCCATAAAAAAAAGGTCCAACCCTTAATAATTTTTAAACCAAATGTCCTCGGACAGGTCGATTTTTGTTTTAAGGGGCACATTTTTTGATGATATCTCCACCGTGGGGAGGTACCAACTTTGAAATATTAAAAGGCCCTATAAATAATTTAAATGTATTTTAATTCTCTATTTAATGGTGTCTTGTTATTGAAAGTCGGTCAAGCCATTCTCAAGATTTTTAACCTTAATTTTTTTAAAAGTGCTCCATTGTTTTTTTAGCAGTTTACCCATTACATACTTCTTAACTTTGAAATTTATTATTTTTAGAAAAATTCCTTGGACAGTTTAATTTTGTTTTTTTTTTTTTCGATAAGGACATCTTTTAATGTCATCCCTATCCCAACGAAAAAATAATGGGGTCCTTCAAAAATTTTAAGGATACATATCTTGAGAATACCCAGGCAACCAAATCACGTTACAGAAATGTGAAAAAAACGTCACCCGATGCCTGGAATCACGTTTCCAAATGACGTTTTATTGACGTTAAAATCACGTGAATAAGTCCCAGCACAATGACGTGATCTTTCGACGTGCATGAAACGTGATCTTTTCGACGTGGATGAAACGTGATCTTTTCGACGTGAATGAAACGTGTTCTTTTCGACGTGGATGAAACGTGATCTTTTCGACGTGGATGAAACGTGATAAACGTGCAAATAAACATTTTTAATTATGTACCCACTAATAAAATAACCCCATACCGAAACCGTCTAATGTTATTTTTAAATAAAATTTCTAGTTACTTACTTGTTTTTATCTATAAAAGATTTTATCCTTTTATTTTAAAAATAAAGTTTGGCTGGAGAAGAATAGGTTCAGCAAATAGGCTTGTCGGAATAACGCGCCATAATTGAAAATTTCAAGTATAACTACAAAACCTATTTCATATGAATATATCTTATCGATAAAGTCAAAATTACATGAGTTTTTTTTATTTATTGACTTTTAATTGTAATAAATGCTTAAAGATAATTAAAAAAAAAATATATATATATATATATATATATATAATGTGAGAAATGGATACGTAACAAAATTCTAGTTGCGACAGTAAAAAGTAAATAGGAAAAAAAGCATTATTTTTCTATTATATGAATATATGTTCTTACATATGTCAATAAATAAATAATTAGAAATACCTACATACTTTGTTTATTTCTTATAGTGTTACATAGGCATGGAGAGCCCCAAATAAGCTCTTGGCTTGTGCTAGGGGCTCTCCATTAATTTTGAAAAAAAAAACTTCAGTTCCAATTTTGATTGATTTTTACATAAAATTTATAAATTACTTTCTTCGCGCTCCACTCCATTTCCATAGTTTCTCCTCTCCTTCATATCTCTTTACAGCCATAATTCTAATAACAATTTTGCTTCTTACATCACAATTTCATTAAAAAAAATATATTTAAAAATTGACATGACATGACGTCTTTTTGTCAAATACTCAAATACAGGTACTTCTAATTATTTATTTGTTGACGTCACTTGTCTGACTATTTTTTGACGTGATAAAAACGTTACTGAAGCGACGTTTTTTTTTGGGCACCGTATGACGTTTCATTTAGGTCATATTTTGGGCAGCTTGCGACTTGACCCCCTTTTCGACGTCTTTCTCACGTGATAAAGACGTGATCCGTCATCTTGTGGTTGCCTGGGTAGCTGGACCGATTTTCAAAAACAAGACACCGTTGAATGGAGAATGCAAATACCTTTTAAAGATACTCAATATATAGTGTCATTTGAAAGTTGGTGCCTCCCCACGGTGGAGAGGTGAGTGGGAGGTGGTTAAGATATCATCAAAAGATGTACTATACTCCAGCCAGTTATGCAAGATAGTAGGGGACGCGGCCTGTTTTACACCACAGAGCGCATAAATAGCATAATTATGCATAAATCGCAGTGTATCAAAAATTTAACAGATGTCGGTACTGTTTTCCTGGAAAGGGCCTATCCAAAGACTCGGATAACAAGCATAGTACATAAGAATGCGATGCCAGGATTGGCTTGATGTGTCGCCATATATTTTGTAATGCTTGTTATGCGAGCCTCTGGATAGGCCTTAAGTTCTAATTGTAACCTAAAAATTTGACGTTTTCCGTGTGTTCAATATAATTTACGTTTGTACAATATGTAGAATATCCTAATTTAGTGTGAGTGTATGAAGTCTAAACCAAAAAAGGTACCTTTTTCAATACCATGCAAAATAACATTAAGTACCTATAACCATTTTTATGTAACTTTCTCTTTTTTTATTAGCTTTAACGACCGTCAATCATTGCCATAGACAAAAAATGTCACAATATTTTATATGTTAAAAGATACGAGTTTTTAACCAATGATGTAGCTTAAAAATCGCGGGAATTTTAAACTACTATCTTGCATAATTGGACGGACTATATTTAAAACAAAAGTCGACCTGTAGTAAAGTAAAATATTAAAAGGATATTGTATACACATGATACAATTTTCAATGGATAGAATACTCTGCCGGGCTTCTTTAGACCGCGGACTCAGAAACTATATGGCATAAAGGTCTCAACATAATATGTTATATAATATATTATGCTGGGATCTTAAGGTATTTCATTTAATCTGCAATTTCGTATTCAGAATCTGTTTCAATATGTGATTGCATATTCAATATCTATCCATTCTGTTTCAATTACTGATTGATTTTTGAATCCGAATTTTTTTATAGGGACCCGAAAAGCTGTGAATTTAACTGTAGCATATGTATACTGTGATATAACTACAAACTATCTGCGAACATAAAGCAATAGTCTCATTGTTTTTAGAAACGCTCACTATTGTTAACTTTATTAATATGCAGTGTCGGACTGGGAAGCCCAAGGCTAGTGAGATTTCTAGCCTAGAGGGGCCCCTACCTATTAAAAAAAATTATTTTTTTTTCCTTTCCAAAATAATTTTTTTCAATCAAAATTTGGCGCCCCTACCAAAGGAAAAAAAACACCCTATGAACAAAAATCTTTGTTCCTGAGGGTTTCTACAAAACTTGGCTCCCCTACCAAAAAGAAAAAAAAACCCCTCTGAAAAAAAAGCTTTGTCCCTCAGAGTTTCTACAAAATTTGGCGTCCCTACAAAAAAAAAAACAAAAACAAAAAAAAATTCTTAGAAACAAAAGCTTTGTCCCTGACTGTACAAAATTTAGCGACCCTACTAAAAGAAAAAACACCCTCCGAAAAAAAAGCTTTGTCCCTGAGCGCTTCTACAAAATTTAGCACCCCTACCCTACCAAAAAGAAAAAAAAACCCTCCGAAAAATAAAAAACGAAAAAAAAATTACAACTTTACAAAATTTGGCGCCCCTACCAAAAAAGAAAAAAAGAGGCTTTTTCCCTGAGCTTTTCTACAAAATTTACAAAATTTGGCGCCCCTACCAAAAAAAAAACACCTTCAGAAACAAAAGCTTTGTCCCTGACTGTTTCTACAAAATTTAGCGACCCTACTAAAAGAAAAAACACCCTCCGAAAAAAAAACTTTGTCCCTGAGCGCTTCTACAAAATTTGGCACCCCTACCCTAAAAAAAGAAAAAAAAAACCCTCGGAAAAAAAAACGAAAAAAAAAGCTTTGTCCCTGAGCGTTTCTACAAAATTTGGCGCTCCTCACCTAAGGGGGACCCCAAGACAGAGGAGACCCCGTGAGATTTTTTCTCACTATCTCACCTGTCCAGTCCGACACTTTTAATATGTAATAATAATATTTATAACTTTTCTAATGTTAAATATATTTTACCTTAACAGTTTAAGACTCAGATCATCCATAAGGTATTCGGATACAATCCCGTGGGCGTATCGTAAGTAGGACTCCCCATCAGAAGGTTCGCTTTTCGTGGATTTCACAAATGATGCAGACACCGCTCCAGCTCCGGTCACGTGAATGTTCTTCTGTTTCAAAATGTCTGCCACCCTCTCCGTTTTCTTTTTTAGCCATGATAAGGTTTTGTCTTCATTGTATTTGAATGCGTTAAGTTCTTCATCACCCTTAAAATTTAAAATACTATCTCAATACCGCCGATTTTTGCATTTCATCCATTTTACCATGGTACTTTGCTATTACGGATTACCCACAACAGAATTTTAACATAGTAAAATGAGTAAAATGCAAATACGAGGGTATTTAGTTATTTTGTGATAACTTTATAGTTCTTAGATTTAGCGCCATCTAGAAATTTATCTAATAGTAGATTTTACTTACTCTTCTATCGGCTATCATATTTAAGTACTTAAGTCCACTTGATTTTAATAAACGTTCTGTTTCTGGGAAATCCTCATCTCGGAGCAGCTGGTCAAGGGGAATGGCTTGGGTTGTGCAGTATTTTCGTAAATATGGTAAAACTAAAAAACAATAAACAATTATTTTTTGTCTTTGACGTTTTTTAAATTTTACGTAAGTTATTGCCAAAAATATTAGTTTTTGTCCTCTTGCCCCCTTGTCCTACCCCAATATTAACCATATTTCACGTGATGCAAACTAGAAAGCTCCTGAGTTAGGGTCACTCGATCGGGCGTTGCTTTGTCTAGTTTGTGTGTTAATATGTTTTGGTAGTTGGTTGGTTTGGGGTTTTTGGCGAAAACAACCAGAAACCCAAACGGCTAACCACCAAAACACTAGACAAAGTTACAACTGATGGAGTGACCCTAACCTGAGTAGGGTTTCTATTCTCGAAATTCGAGATCCCAAAATTTTGGGATATCCCGAAGATTTTTGAATCCTGATATCCCGCAAAATCCCGTTTTTTTTACGACTTAATTAAAGTCCATTTGCGCGTAATATTTTTTGTTTACTGAAAACGCACCCCTGGAGTCCAAGCTGGGGTCCCAGACCTAAAGAAACAATTTCTTGAAAAACGGGCTGAGCATTTTTGAAGAACTATTTTTGTGATACATTGTATAAAAAAACTCTTGCCTTTATTAGGGTTTATTTTTTTATACAAAACTAAGTTTTTTTTTTATATTTTAATAAAATATGTGAGGCGGAAAGCAAAAAGCGACCTCTTGTCGGCGATTTCAATTTTTCAGTACAGTCAAAATTAGTGGTTTTGGTCAAAATTGTCGATTTTTTGATTTTTGCAATTTATTATAGTTTAGTTTGTCCTTTACAAGTTGTAATTGATTACAAAACCTTTTGTTTCATACCTTAATTATTTCTTAAATGTGTTGTTTTGAAATTTTAAGTGTGTTTTTCTCAAACCGCCCATTTTCATTTTATAAAATTTAAATGCCTGTATCTTAAAGAAAAAAAATCATAGAGATATGATGTTTGGACCAAAATTTAGAGCTTAATTCAAAAATATCAATAACTAAAAACCGGAAATTGCCAACAAGAGGTCCTTTTTTACTTTCCGCCTCACATATAAATTTTAAAAAAATATGCATATGAGTATTAATTACTCGTTATTTTAATAGCAAGTTTTTAGTTTAAATTATAATTTTATTTATTTAGTATTAAATATTTAATTTCTAATGAAATTATACATTTTTAAATTTAATTAAATAATTTTTTAAATTGAGGGATCTAGATCACAAACTTTTTGAAATTGTTGGAATCGGAATCAGAAACCTGGAATCACTATTGTTAAGTAAAAGATTTTTTTTTAAATTGGACATTCCGTTCAAAAGTTACAAGGTTTACATACAAACGGACAGATTTTTTCAAACTTTTCTCGACATTTTATGACATTCTAAATCCGAAATGCGTTCGATTTAAATAATGGGAGGCATAGCGTAGTGGCTAGCGCGTATGCATAGCAAGTCTACTATCGTGAGTTCGATTCTCACTGGCGCCGATTTGCCTTTTTCAGTTAATTAATAATTGAAATTTGGCTAAGGCGATAAGTGAAACGGACACTCCCTAGAAACTGGTTCGAAAGTCAGTATAAGCCGGTGGTTCCCTCTACTACTAGTCCACACAAGTCCTGGACTTGGGGGATGCTTAATTAATAGTACGAGGTTAAACAAACAAACAAACAAACAACAAATATATCTGTGGCAGGGTTATAAAAAGGCCAATGTCACTTTGTCAATAGAAGAGTTTTCAAAATAGTACTTCAGAGTTTACTTGAAAACGCTGCTATTGACAAAGTGACGTTGGCCCTTTTAGAACCCTGCCACAGATATAAAAAATTACCTAAGAAAATAGGATCGATAGGAGTAGAAAGTTGCATTTTTCCATCACTTTTAACAGACTCGTCAATAAACCAGGCTCGTTTACCATCATTAAATGTAAGAACTTCTTGCACCGAGTTATTTGCAGGCGAAAATAAAAATACGGCGGATTCGCCAGTATTTGGGTGCCTTAATGTTACAATATCTGGGGTTCCACTACCAGTATATTGCTCGGACAACTCCAATGCTTCCCCTTAAAAATAAAATAAAAACATTTAGTTCAGTCATGTGAGGGTCTCACCTTGCAGTGATATACACACTCTCTATTTTTTTTGCAATCAAAAGGGGTTTTGGAAAGCTTAAATCCAAATTTTAGCCTTTTACATTCTTATAGTTATAAATGTTTACTTAAGACAATTAGCCCAGTCGGACGGTAGTTTGACCTTGTGGTAATATTTACACTCTCTGTTTTTTTTTGTAATTAAAAGGGGTTCATTTGAAATGCTTAACCCCGATTTTTTTTTTTGCACAGTAATGTGCAAAAACGCATTTGTTTTGTTTTTGCTCTGTAACTCGGATTCGGCTCGTCACTCAACAAAAAATGAACATGATATTTGTTCCTTAATGAATTCTCCACTATTTATGTACATAACTTTTTTTGATTAAACAATCAGCAAAAAAGTTACGGAGCGTTGAAAATTTGCAAAACTTGAAAATCTGCAAACATTTTTCGGTTTTTGAAAACAATTAATCATTTTTTGAATATGATGCCTATTTCATCAACTTAAACGCTCTGTAACTTATTTTCTGATTGTTTAAACAAAAAAAGTTATTTACATAAATTGTAGAGAATTTAATAATGAACAAACATCTTGCTGTTTGTTGAGCAATGAGGCAAAGCCAAGTTACAGAGCAAAAATAAAACAAATGCGTTTTTCCACATAACTGTGCAAAAAAAAAATCGCACAGGGGTTAAGCATTTCAAATGAACCCCTTTTAATTACAAAAAAAACAGAGAGTGTAAATATTACCACAAGGTCAAACTACCGTCCGACTGGGCTAATTGTCTTAAGTAAACATTTATAACTATAAACAACAAAAGAAAATGTCCAAAATTGTGAAAAAACTAATTAAAATGGTCAAAAAACCAAACATTCTGACTCAAACTTGTGCAGCAGCAGTATAAAATGGAAGAATTTAAAAAACTTCATAAAGTTATCATTATTCAAAGTGGTCTTGCTTAGTAAATAATTTTTTAAGGTCTCCAACTACCTATAAAATCAAATAATTACTTTTTTTTGTAGGCCTTTTGTTACAAAATTAGAGCAAATCCTTCTAAGCTTTGGATATTATGAACAAGCAGGCGCGCAGGGGGTAGAGGGGGTATTTACCCCCAAGATTCATTATTTGTTATATATTTTTTTTAATTTAGAATAAAAAATTTAAAATTTAAACTAATAGCATGCAATTTTTATTTGTTTTATTTTTTTCCTTTTTGGTTTAAAATAAGTAGACTTCTTTGTAAAAATGTTTTTTCATTGTTTGCAATTTTGGCGAATGTGTCACTTGAGATGCAGACAGGGCCAGACAGAGCCAACCCAGGCCCGGGGGTAACTTAATTACCAGGCCCCCTATTTTTGCAAAAGAAATTCTCGCTTCTGAAAAAAGCTTTACCCCTAGCAAAAAATTCACGGAGGCCCGGGTCATCTCCCCCCTAAATCCGGCCCTGGATGCAGACTACCCCCCCAAGAAAAATCCTATCTACATCACTGTGAACAAGTGGCTTGTTACAAGCCCATTAGTAAAGGATCATTCAAATGCAAGAGCCTAAAGTTTTACAGTTAAGATACCCTTTTATAAAAAATAAGTGATCTCTCCTTGAGGGGCCTATAGTATATTTCAAGTGGGTCCCAGGCCTCTGTTGCAGCCCGGGCCAGGTTTGTCTAAAGACTTAGGAACAAAAATTATGATATTGTAAATATAGGCAAGTGTGTTAAAAAGTTTCTTCTCTCAAATTATGTAGGTATTATTTTGCATAAAATTTACATTTAATAATTTCTAAGTTGGTGTAATATTTTAGATAGATAGTTTTAATTTAAAAATCAATCAAGGTATCCATAAAACAAGCCCAGTTTCTGTCAATAAAAATAAAAAAGAAAAACATTGAAATGAGCAACAAAGAAAACAAAACAAAACAGTATTGACTGATTTGATTTTGTTACCTTTTAATAGAAATACCCAGGAGTTCGTAGGATTTTGCACATTAGTTTTAATACACTTTTTCGGTGATGCTTTAACGCGAGGCATCTCGATGCTTATATTTTAATTCAGAAAACCCAATAAATATAAAAATTAATATTTTTATGACAAGAAAGCCATCACTAACGCCCGGTTAAATTTTACACCAAAAATGACAGTTCTGCATAAATTAACCGTAGGTTGGTAGTATTGTTATCCTTTTCACATCCAGCCAATCCATTTCTTGGCGTTAAAGAACACATTAATTAGCAATAACCAAGTGGTCTACTCTAATAGGTAGTTCTGCAACCCTTTTGCCATGCGCGATTGATTTATCTGTCAAAGAAAAAACTTAGTTGGCGCCAATTGATGTGTGGATTGTTTTGAATCTTTGTGAAAATGCAATCTTTTTTAAAATCTGGAAAACTAGGTGAACAATCTTCTGCCAAATTAACTGGAGATTCAGGGAAAACTAAAAAAGCTAAAATAGTCCCATGGGTAGAAAAATAGTAAGTTCTAACCTCTTTATAACCATTTTTTTGTTGCTGAAACTATGATGTAAAAACTCCAGTTTTTTTTATATCCGAGACATTACCTGTAGTTTTTTATTACAATTTCTAGTTCATGATAAGCTAGATGCCTCTAGTAGCAGAGGTATCTAGATGATAAGTAAGGGGCACTTACCATGATAGATCGGAAAGTAAATTTTCATAGCATGATATATCCTCTTTTATTTAACTTTTCTAAAGTCATACCTAACCTGATTAACTATTATTTCAGTCGTCCAAGAACTGTAGCTGATGTCGTTGAACAAAATGAAGCCGTACAAGTATTGGAACAATGTATTACAGGGGCAGACCTGCCCAATCTCCTATTTTATGGTCCACCAGGTACTGGAAAGACAAGTACAATTTTGGCTGCTGCAAGACAACTTTTTGGCAACATTTACAGGGATAGAATTCTTGAATTGAATGCTTCCGATGAAAGAGGAATTCAAATTATCAGAGATAAAGTGAAGACTTTTGCTCAGCTAACTGCTGGTGGGACACGACCAGAGTAAGAAATTAACGAATTATAAGTTTTTACTCAAAATATTTTACTTTTCCTTAAAGAAGTCCTGCATTAGTAAAAATAAATATTTTTTTATTGCTAGCAATAAAATAGTATTTTTGTTCACTTTTCTTGACGTTTTATAGTTGTGCAAAAAAGATGATTTCCGCCAAAAAAAAAAATTATTTCTGTCCAGAAATGTTGATGTCAGGGCCGGCCTTTGCATTTCGGCGCCCTTAAGCAAGCCTTGAACTTGCTTGGTGCCCCTAACAAAAAAATACCCTCAAGAAAAAAAGCTTTGTCCCTGATGGTTTCTACCAAAAATGGCGTCATTAAAAAAAAATTGTCACCCAAACTTGGTGCTACCCTAAGGAAAAAAAGCTGTCCCTGGCAGTTTTTACCAAACTTGGCGCTACCCTAACGAAAAAAAGCGCTTTGTCCCTGACAGTTTCTGCCAAACTTGTCGCCCCTACAAAAAAAATATTGGCGCCCAAAAAAATGCCCACACAAAAAAAAAGGTTTGTCACTGACAGTTTCTACCAAAACTTGAAGCCCCTAGCCAAAAAAAACAACACCCTCAAAAAAAAAACAGCCCAGGCCGCTTTTCAACGGCGTCCCTCTAGGTTTGTGCCTTGAAGAAGAGGGTTCACTTGATTCATACTGGTTGATGTTGTTCTGCCAAAACAAAATTTCTTTCTGTCCAGGAATGTTGATGTTGTGACTATGATAACTTGAGAATACTTTAAGCTAGACTTTAAATTTTAACCTCATCCAATTTGTTTAGTTGGGATTTTTTTATTAAAAGGCGCAAAAAGTATTGAAAATTTCCAAATTCGTTTTTCAACAATGGAAAATTATTTTGAAAAAAAAAATTGAAAAACATTTCGAAAAAATATCGTAATTTTTAAATTTCTTAGTTAACCTGTTTTTAGTAGCTACTAGCTTCGTTCTGTAAACTTCTCAACTCGCATGATAACAGTATAAAATCCTAATTTTAGCATAATATGCAATTATGTTTTAGAATAATATGCAATTATATTTTATAATAAAGAAAAAGTACACTGCCCAGTAAAAAAGCTTTCCCATTTTTCACCGTCGCGCGTGAAATGAATTTTTTATTATTAGATTGACTTTCACCAACCGCAAAAACTCCAGTATACCAATTTTCACGAGAACTACCCCCCGCCCCTCAGGGGGTTGATTAGCAAAAAAATATTCAGTTTTAGCCACCTTAAAAAGTCCAATATACCAATTTTCACGAAAACTACCCCCTCCCTCAAGGGGTGGATTAATATATCAGATTCAGTTTTGTCAACCCCAAAATACCAATTTTGACGAAAATATTTAAAAATATTTACCCCCTCACCCCTGTGGGGGAGGAGTAAGAAAATTTTTATTTAACAGATTCAATTTCTGAAACCTCAACAACCCCTATTTTTGGTGAAATAATATTTTATTTTCTCTGCTTTCCCCCTTTGCTCCACAGCAGTATACCAAATTTCAAGTCTCTAGCTCAAAGCGTTTTTAAGTTATCGTGCTGACAATATTTCCCGGATAGACCGACTGATCGAGCGACATATTTTTTTGCTCGAAAGTGATTTATATTGACATAAAACGTCATAAAACGCAAAAATTCGCAAAAAAAAAGTTTGAAAATTTTTGCACAAATACAAGGCCCAAAATTTTGAAAATTTTCAATATGGGAAAGCAATATTGCATAATAAAGAAAACTAATATTCATATTTAATAATTTTAGTGGTAAACCTTGCCCACCTTTTAAAATAGTGATATTGGATGAAGCTGATTCAATGACACATGCAGCCCAAGCTGCGCTGAGGCGCACCATGGAAAAAGAGACAAAATCCACCAGATTTTGTCTGATTTGTAACTACGTTTCTCGAATTATTGAACCTTTGACTTCAAGATGTACCAAATTTAGGTTTAAGCCCTTAAATGAGGCGATGATTTATGACAGGTATGTAATATTTAATAATTTAATTATTAACAAGCCGTGAGGATATGTAATGCTACGCATTTCATTATATATATCATTCACAGTAAATGGTTTATTAGATTTTCCCAAATACTTAAAAAAAAACTAATTTTCAAAAAAAAAAATCAGAAAAAAAGAAAAAAAAACTTTTTATTTTTTTTAATTTCCTTTTTGCGAAAAAAGAAAAAATGATATTTTTTTCAAAAATAAAAAAAATCAAAAATTTCCATTTTTTTTTATTTTCTTTTTGCGAAAAACAAGTTACGTTAATCGGAATTTTCTTTCATTTTTTTCGATTTTTTAAAAAGTTTAACCCCCCATAACTTTTTTGTTTTTGGGGGAATTACTTTCAAAAACAATAGGGATCTTCTCCTAATAGAACTTGATTTTTCTTGAAAATTTTAAGTCGATCGGATTTTTCGTTCTTGAGTTATCAAGCACACAAAAACGTGACTTCAGAGGGACAGACAGACATACGGTCAAACGGAGATTTGAAAAAAAAGTTGCTTATTTTTTCATGAAACTTTATATCCTAGAATTTTGCGTCTAGGACGATATTTGATTTTTTTTGAAAATTCGGAACCACCGTATAATATTTTACTAGCGCAGGCGCTGTGAATAATATAATAATAGCTATTACTAGTAATATTATATATTTTTAATAATAACCCTGTAAAAAAAACAAGTAGAGACCAGTAGAAAACGAATCGGAATCTACTGGATCCTACTGGTCCCTACTTTTTTTTATATGTATTTTCTCTTGTTCTAATTATGTAATAATTAAAATAATTATCAAGATATTTTTAATGATTACGGCAGAATAGCCTATGAAACAATCCTACTTTTTACAGGGAATTTTATTTATTTATTATTTAGTATTAGGCTCCTTGATTTTTTGAAATAATTTGGCTCAGACTGGAACTGGTGCATATTTTATAAAACTGGGCACTATGGTCTGTTTCATCAAGCAAGAGAGTTAATTAAAAATCGCACAGTGAATATTTTCAAAACAGATTCGAATATTGGATGTGCAAATATACTGCGTAGTTTATTTTATAAAACATAACTATATTCTATACACAAACATATACTATTCAAACCTGTAAAAATATTTACTGTGCGATTTTTAATTTACTCTCTTGCTTGATGAAACACCATAGTTCTTAACTTTGCTGCCTTCGCCAATTTTTTTGAATTATAGTTTAACAATTTTTTGTACAAATAAGGTTTACTGTACACCTAACGGCCGCCCACTTATTAGAATAAGATTTTTTTTATCAAAAGTACCACGAATTTTCCAAAAAGTCCAAACAAATGTCTTTACGCAGATTTGGCTAAATTTTATTATACAGGGTAATACAGAAATAAGTTACACAAAAAAGTCACGAATATCTGAAAGTTTAACCCTTCGTTAGGCGCGCGGTCTACGATCGTAGACCATGCTTTTATTTAGCTGGGTAACTTATTATACGGAGTGTTTACGCTTGCGCCCCTTCGAGTAGCTGTGCATTATGCATCAATCTATTAGATCAGTAATAATTCACACTTTAAATGGGTATAATATTGTTTTTATTCATATTGAAACCTGCCTGGTCTACAATTGTAGACCGCGCGACTAACCACGTTACCTTTTTTATTTTTGCATTTTTTTATTTTGTGTAAGTTTTTATGGTTTCTTTTTGTGAATATTGTTTTTCAAAGTTAGTTTATTAGTTTAAAGATAAATTAAAGATACAATATGTCTTTACCACAAAAAAAAAATAGCGGTTTATAGGAAGACACTGGCACGAGTCTTTTTGGGCATGAAAGAGCTCATACATAATGTTTTTGATAAATAAGGTAATTTTCTGTTCTATAAAACTAAAAATTACTTTGGACACCAAATGTGCCTAAGAAGGGAAAATAAATCGAAAAAAAAAATGCTCAAAATATAACTACGATTGCAAAGAGCACATGTACAAGGCATGCATGCATAATTTCGAGTCAAATTTTATAATATTTTTTTCTTTTAATTTAGGTGTTTTTTATTTTTTTATAATCGTAAATGTTAAAAAAAAATGTTTTAGTTTCAGAAAGTTTGTTAAGTTATTTTTATTTTTTTTTACAAATTACCGTACAGATGTAAAATATATGTTAGAATTGTATATCATTTTTCTTTTACCCTTAACACTTACTAAAACAATAATAATTTGAAAAAAATATGTAAATAACTTTTAAGTCCAAACCAAATAAATAACATAAGATATTTGGTTTTTAAAAATATAAATGTGTTTTTTTTAAACAAAAAATAAAATGGTCTACAAGTGTAGACCACGCGACTAATCTCGTAACTAAAACAAGCGCGCCTAACGAAGGGTTAATAAGAATATCCGTGGTAAAACGAAAAAAAAACAAATCGGACAAGCGGTTTATGAAAAATATATTTTTTATTATTTTTCTAGATTATCTTATATCTGCAAAGAAGAAGGAGTTACATGCGACGAAACTATTTTAAATACCCTTATCGAAGCAAGCGGGGGTGATTTGCGTAGGGCCATAACCTGTTTGCAGAGTTGTTCCAACTTGAAGGGAAAGGGTGCGCCGGTAACAATCGAAAGTGTTCTGGAAGTTACTGGAGTTGTTCCTAATAAATGGATAGATGATATTGTAACAGTTGGTCAAACTGGAGGCATACAAAATATAATGGAGTTTGTTGAGGTTTTGATGTGTGAGGCATATTCAGCTACACAGGTAATTACAATTTATGAATTAGCTCACGGGGTGTGAGTTATGTGTTCAATTCCCACTTTGGGCATGGTTTTCTCTAGTCAGTTATATATGTTGAAGTAATTCAGTACTTTGGGGGGCACGTGTAAGCTTACCTTACGTAAGGTGTCTGTCCTATGACGGGACTCCCGTCAAATTGGTCAGATCAAAAAACGACGTTAAATGAATTTTAAAAATACCAAAGTAATGTGTATTTTAACTGTTAGTATTGTAATGTATAATTAAGTACTCTTAAATTTAAAAATTAGTAATATAACAAAGTAACTATCAGAGTGTCCTGTATAAACATTTATTGTTTCTTGGATGTAATAAAGTATTATATTATTATATATTTTTAGATTCTTGAACAACTGAATGAAGTTATAGTAAACTCTGATAAATTCGATGATAAAGAAAAGGCTAGAATAGGACAAAAACTAGGCGTAAGTATAACATAGTTTGTATTTTTAAAATTTAAGGAAATCAACAGCGGTTTGAAAGCGGGGAAGTATGTGGTTTAAAATGATAATGAAAGTTTCCATAGAATGAGAGTGAATATTTTTTGCACGCTTTTTATTTTATTTTGGTGTATTTGACGATTCTGATTGGTCAGTGTGAATGTGAGTGAGTGTGTGTTATTCATAAAATTTAGATT
This sequence comes from Brachypterus glaber, assembly GCA_958510825.1. Lineage (NCBI taxonomy): Eukaryota > Metazoa > Arthropoda > Insecta > Coleoptera > Kateretidae > Brachypterus > Brachypterus glaber. Next base: position 21,312,911 of record OY294052.1, on the reverse strand, counting down.
ATTTTATCCATTTTTTAATGCCACAATTTTTTTTTATTGTTAGGAATCTAACTTTAGACTGCAAGAAGGAGGATCCGAACATCTTGCACTTTTGAATTTAGTTTTGGCAATTGGTGCTTAAAAAGGTGATATTATTTTAATATTTATTTGGTTATATACTGATAGTTTGGGGTTACTACTATTTAATGTAACGTATGTTACAGGAGAAGTACCGCCAAGGGTTATGGCCTTATTACCTTATATGCAGTATTCGGCGTAAACTCAGTTATGACTCATCAACGTTGAAAAGAAACACAGAAACATAGGCTTACGGAATAATTTTGCCGAATTATGAGGGAAATTTTTATAAATCGACACTGTTGGCGACTAATTTTTTACCCACAACAGTATTAACTATACATATTAACTATACATACGTATATATATCGGTGTTTTTCAGAGAAAAAAACGGCATTCGATTTTTATCTTTTAAGAATACGAAAGTTTTTAATTTTTATTTGTGGATAACTTTTTTCCCACCTTACTTGTTTAAAAAAAATCAAGATAAAAAGAAATAAAAATGTAAATATTTAAAACCTCGCCTCAACGCTAGAGTCGACCCGGCGCCTATGAGAGTACTGGAAATTCGCCAACTACTGCTTATATGGGAAAATATACATATACAGGGTTTCTTAGAACTCGCGACCATCCTTAAAGGGACACATCAAAAAATCAAATTAAACTCATCTAAACATAGGGCCGCAATTCGGTTCTAATGACCTTACGACCCATTGGGTGGTGTCTTAAATAGGGTCAAAAAAAGCGCTAATAAAATAATTTAACACTGCAGGGCGATTCCATATTAAAAACTAAGAAAAAAAAGTTTATTACACCCTGTCCCGAGCCCTGGCCAAAAAAAAAATATTAGGTGAGTTATGGACTCTTTAAATAGTAGGTAACACTTTTTAGGGATATGTCCTGTAATATTTTGTATGACATGCCAGAGAAAATGCATTTTCTCTAAAGCAGTTGCTTTTACGGTATTACACTAAGAGAATCTATTTCATCTATTTTACTCAAAGAATCCATAATTAAAACTGTAACAAGATTATTTTTAAAAGAATGCAAAAAATTTACACTGAAAAGAGATTTGGGAAAAATATGGTAAGCCATAGCCATTTCGCACGCATAGGCGCACCCCCGGTAGCATTTACAAACTAATCTAACTTAAAATAATTGCTTAATACTAAACCATATGCAAAACCTTGCCCTCTAGCTCAAAGGGCTCCAGATATATTAAATAAAAACCTTCGTAAAAACCCCATTTTTGGCCTCCCCTTTAATGGGTCATAACTCCATTAGGACCGATTTGCGGGTCTACGTTTATATAAACTTTTTATAATTTTTGATGTACTATGTGTACCTGTGTAAGGATAGTCGCGACTTCTGGGACACCCTGTATAATAAAATTAACACGTTCGCGACGGCTATGCATTGGCAAAGTTACATTGAAGGGGGATAATACCACAGTAATGCATGATAATATCACTTGCACGCAGGCCAAATGCCCATCAGCTATACATTAGTTGAGTCTTACCAAATTGACTGTCGCACGGTGGGGAATTTTTCGAATCTAGCAGGACAAAAATAGCAAAATCAACTTTTAAATAAACGGATTAAAGTATTACTACCTGAAAATGAACTGTTTAAAGTTTAATAAAATGACTGAGAAAAGTCCTTGGATATTACATGTTTATATTTTTATAGAGCTTTTAATCTTTTAAGCTCTATAAAAATATAAACATGTAATATCCAAGGATTTTTCTCAGTCATTTTATTAAACTTTAAACAGTTTATTTTGAGGTAGTAATAAAAAGTCGGCATATAAGCAAGTAAAAAAAAACCTGACAAATGGTCGAAAATTTCCCAACTAAATATTAGCGAATTTCCCTATACAACTTTTTTACTGAGAAACAACTTTTTTACTGAGAAAAAAGTCCTCCCTGTCGGTAATAAATTTTTTTACTCTCGGATTGCTTTCTTACAACTCTTTAACCCATACTTTTGGCCGCATAAAGTTGCATATTATTTTTACACGCTTATATGTGTGTGGTCCAGCAAAAACGTATATTATCGTCAAAATGTAGATTGTAAAGTTATGCTTTTACGTCGGCCCAAAATCGGTATCGAGGGGTTTTCGGGGTCAAAGATTACAAATTTTTGGTCAAAATTGAAAAAATCAAAATGCCGACGCGAATATGGTGGACGACTTGTGCCATTTCAGGCGATTCGAACCAAAATCGGTATCAGTTCGCAGATTACGAATTTTTGGCTGAAATTAAAAAATACAAAATGGCGGCGCCAATACGGCAAATTTTGGCATGTATAACCCATGCCGACTCAAAATCAGTGTATCGGGGTTTTTGGAGTCGTAGATTACGAATTTTCGGTCAAAATTTAAAAATTTACATGTTTTTTTAGATTTTTTTATAGAAATTTACAATATTTAATCCCCCAAAATTGGCCCTTTAAGCTTTAGATTTTTAAAATATTTTTTTCCGTTATCAGCAGGTTATTTAGAGTTGGTTTTATTTTTTTTAGATTTTTTATTAAAATTCTATCTAGAAATTCAATTTGCCCCACTGTGCGTCGTCGCCAACGTGTTAAAATTATATGGGGCAGAGAGGTTGCTCTAAAAGATCTTTAAAAGTCCAACTTTAGACTGTAAAAGGTAAGCAGTCCTCAAGGTTACCAATAACACTGTGCGACAAAAAAAATAGGCATGAGATCTGTCAACGTCATTCGTTAATTTAGAACCACTATAGTCGAGTCCCCACGGGGTTTCACTACTTTAGGTCATTTAAGCAATTTTTTAATTTGAATTTTCCAATGCACGCTAATATGCAAGACCAATTTTTCAAGTTAGCGTTCCAAAACTTTGGCAGGTAAATTAAAAGCCTTGAAAAAAGTCTCTATAAACATATGTCCAAAAATGCTTCGTAAGGGAACTAGGTCCCTTCAATGACAACCCTGAAAATTAAATTTTTGTTTAATATCTCACGAACTATTAAAGCTAGAGAAACGAGTTTATGCATATGTTCTTGCATCAATAAGGTCAACTAATATATCATAATTTTATGTAGTAACTTCCGCCAGGGGCGTACCAACCGGAGAGGCTCAATCACTTTTGCCAATTTTTTTTTCTGTGTAACTTTTTTGCTGCTTTTTAATTTTATTATGATTGCGAGAATGCATAAATACCCTAATTATGGTGTAACAGTGTAAGACCCACTGTTTACGATAAAAGTGCATTTAAAAGTATTTCAAAAAAGTCGAAAAAAGCTTAAGAAAAGTCTGATTGGCGCATTTTTTTTAGGAAAAACAAGTTTTAACGATCAATCCTACCAATTTGGAAAAAAAATCCATTAAAAAATAATCAGGTTTTGGGGGCCAACTTTTTAAAAAATGAAAGGAAACGTTCAGAAAAGATTCCTTTGATAAATAGCCTTTACCTGGCACACCTCCCCTGAGTAACATACCTGGCACTGTGGGGTTCGTACGAACCCCAGTGACAAATATCCTTGTAAAACTTGAAATATTGATTATTTTTTTTTAGAAAAAATCAGAGATTATCTTCAGATACCCCTTTAAAGGGTGGAATAGTCAGAGTTTAGAAAAATCAAGATCAGCGTTCAGAAAAAATTCGGAAACTTGAAAAAAAAAGTTTTTTACAAAAAAATACATAACTTTTTTGTTTTTTGATAAAAAGGGCTAAAATTTTATGTGTGTGTGTGAGTGCCGGGTGGGGTACGTACACACCCCAACCTACTTTGACGACTGCCACAGACAAACTGAACCGTCGCAGCGCTATCCTAGTGGCATAGGTATCAAAGTGACTTTTGACTTTGACTACCGATAGATGTCGTTACGAGTTTAGATTTCGAAGATTTAGATATCGAAAATCGACGAGAAACAGCGTGGGGTTCGTACGTACCCCCTGTGCCAGGTAAAGGATAGAAATATTTTTACCAATTTTGAAAAAAAAAGCTTCACAAAGAAGTTATAGCGGAGATCACGAGATCAAAGCAAATATAATTTTGGAAGTATATCGACAAAAAACGCAACATACTATTCAGCGTAAAGATTACACTATGGAATGAGAAGCATTCCATATTTTTACGGATTGTTTTTTTATTTTTAGTGAATAAAGTGTAAGATATTACTTAAATCATTGCATTTTTCTCATAAAAAGTGAATCTTACATCATTACATCATATGACGTTTTTTATGTATTTTTATGTATAAGATCATATTCAAATTAAAAAAACAACAATAAAGTTACAGTGAAAAAAGAATTGGGCAAAAAAGAGCTTGGGACTCCCAGTTTGGCACGCACTTGACTAAAGTTACTGCATAAAAATATATATTATATTATTATTAATATAAAACCACATGCATAAACTCGTTTCTGTAGCTTAAAGAGTTCCGGAGATATTTAACAAAAATTTAATTTGCGGGGATGTCACTAAAGAACCTTCCCTGGTAGAAAAGTACATAAATCTAACTTAACATAACATTAGATTAGTGACATTTTTATGTTTAGTATCAAACGTTATACAAAAACGTTATAAAATACATAAATCTAACCTTAAAATCTAACGTTTGACAAAAACGTTATAAAATATATAAATCTAACCTTAAAAACTAACGTTTGTCAAAAAGGTTATAAAATACATAAATCTAACGTTAGTTTCTTAACTAAATTCTAACCTTATTCTAACTTTAAATATTTTTTAAATTTCCAGTATTAATACGCGAGCTATAGTAGAAAATACTCATTTCAGATAGCTATGTGCCTAGGTTTGATAATGATTTATTATTTCTATAAAAAGTATTAAAAAATATCCCCCAAAAGTCAAAATTATAGTAAGTCTGGCAACGCTGTACTAGAATTAAACAAATCTTTTAAGATTCTGAATGTGTAAATAAATATTAACTAACTAAATATAAAGTTCTTCTGAGAGGTAAACGTATTTATCGAAGTATAACAGCATATTACACGAAAAATTTTTAGGGGCACCTAAATAGATGACTATTTTATAAATAAATGTAACGAAATTATGTTTAAAAATATTATGATTGCTAAAATACATTAAGATTTATTTATATGAATAAATTTGTCTTCACTGCCATTTTATGGTGCAGGTAGAAATTTCCTAGTTGGCCACGCCCTCTCCGAAAGTTAGAAATTAAACGTACTTTTTTCTAACTTAAAAATCTAACGTTAGATTAACGTTTGTAACTAACGTTAGATTCTAACGTTAAAACGCGGGACATTTGCACATACTTTATAACGTACTTTTATACAGTTTTCTTACATTAGAAAAACGTTATCCTAACGTTAAATTTCTACTAGGGTTAGCTCGCTTGAAAAGAATTTTTGGACATAAATTTATATGAAATTTTTTTCATCTCTTTTGATAGGAATTTACCTCCCAAAGTTTTGAAACGCTAACTTGAAAAATAGGTCTTGCATATGGAAAACTTTAAATAAAAAAATATCGCTTAAATGACCTAAAGTAATAATAATAAATAATGTCTTTATTCATCCCAAAAAAACACAAAGTTTTATAGAGGGACACCTCTTTGTACAAAAATTAAATATTACATTTTATTTATAAATCTATATCTAAGCTAAAGCTTACATAATTACATCACAGAATAATGACTATTATGGTAATTTCTCTTCTTCTAAGAAGGAGAGAGATTATTTAACGTACATTAACATATAAATATAAAACATATAATAAAAGAAGAAATTTAAACAGTATTGATAGTTATTTAAGCGAAACCCCTTGGGGACTCGACTATATTAGACCTATATATTCGAATGACGTTGACAGATCTCTTGCCTCAACGATCAACCTCGATTTTGCCGCACAGTGTAATCAGAGTAAGCTTACCACCTAGAGCTAAGTTAACTCCTAACATTTTAAAAATGAAATATTTCTTCATTTATTTATTAAATTTATTTTTGTACTGAATTTGTTATGAAAATCTTTTTTAAACGTAAAAAAATAGTTTTTTATTTAGGACTGACCATTAAACGTCAGGTTTTCACCTACTTTTTAGCTCTGAGAATCGGATATTTCTGTTTAATGATCAGTTTTCACATAATTTATCCTTTTCCGACCTTTGCGCTCCTCCCTTCTCAAATTTTAAAATTAACGTCAATTTAAGTTAAAGTGTGAGATTTAGGTTTTGAAAATTATTTTTTGCTTGATTTTTTCGATTCTCTATTAATAAATTGAAAGCATACCTGATAAGAGCTTTAAATTTTACGTAAAAAAATGCTGGAAAAAGTTGAAGATATCAGGAAATTAGCCTAGAGCATGTTTGTGGTCAACCTGTAACACGGTGTAATACAGGGCCTGTATTCCTATCTTTTTTATGGCTTCAACCGTTGTTATTAGCCAGTCCTTGTTAGGTTTATATATACAGGGTTATTCAGAAATAAGTTCGAGAAATTTAATAGGCGATTCTACGTTAACAAATATGATAAAAGTTCCTATAAAGATTGGTCCGGAAAAATTGTAATAAAAATAAGGTTTTTAATTAATAACTTGTACCCTCTAAGCTAGAGTGACGAGATTTTGCATGTTTACTAGTATTAATAAGGGCAATAAATTTATGTTATTTTTTTTAAATTTATCCAGAGGCGTGCCTAGACGGATAAAATATGTGAGGCTTAACACATTTTTGCCCCAAACTTTTTTATGTATTTTTTTTTTTGATTTTTTGTAATAAATATAGATTCCTTCAGTAAAAATACATAAAAAATATCATATAGTGTAACACTGTAGGAACAAACGTTTTCAAAAAAAATGCAATTTCCTAAGTAATATTTTGTGCCGCTAAAAATGTTAATTTTTAAAAGCCTATATCTCGTTTAATATTAAATTTAGGTATTTTGGTGAATAATACTTTTTTGCCTAGTTTTAAATAACGAATCGTCCTGCAGCATTAAAATTTTATTGTCAATTTTTTTCCCGATTCAATATGTCCATCTTCGAAGGACCGCAGCTCCCTTAGGGCTCATTTCCGGACCAACTTTTATAGGAACTTTTTTTTCATATTTTTTAACGTAGAATCACCCTTTAAATTTCTCAAACTTATTTCTGAATAACCCTGTATATATTTTTAAGGTCTGTAAAAGTGTCTTAAAAAAGCCGAGTAAAAAAAGCACTCGATGTGCACTGAAATGGTTTGCGTCGAGGTGCGTATACTATTTTTCCTACGACCTAGCACATTAAAAAAAATGTAAAAATTATCTTAAAATTAGTTTGTCAATTTGAGGTTATGTGGTGCCTATTTTCCACCCGTAGCCTATTACAACGGTTGGAAAGTGACAATCAGCTGATTTTACATATCTTTTGTCAGAAAGTAATTAGACGTCAAACATAACCTCAAATTAATTTTTAGACAATTTTTGCGTTTTTTTGGATGTTTAGGTCTTATGTCGTAGGAAAAATAGTATACGCACCTCGGCGCAAACCTTTTTCGACTTCGAGTCCTTTTTTTACTCGGCTGCGCCTCGTAAAAAATAAGCACTCGTGCACTGAAAACTAGGTTTGCATACTCGTTACGTAATATACTTTTTTAAGGGCTGTAAAAGACCTTTAAAAAAAAGCTAACTTCCCCACTCCGAAATCGAACCCGGGACTGCTCCACTCCGTTCCCTTCCCTAACTCCCACTTCTTTTAACATGTATTTTTTACTAAATCGACATAGTATTAGACTCAAAGTGTTGCCATTCAATAAAAATAAATGACAATTCACTTATGGGCGAATGGTAATATAGGGCGCCCTGTGGCGCCGATACGAATTCGCCGTGTCACTAAGGGGTTATTCTGAGCATTTTTCACACTGCACAAAATAGTTATTTATATGATCAAATTTATTTTATCTGTCAAATAATATATAGAAGATCAATGAAATACAATGTTTCTGAAAATTTGGACTTTTCGTTCAATTTTTTACTAATTCACCCAAAATTCGGGGTTTCCTCTCTTAAAACTCGATTTATTCTGCAATTTTTATATCAGAGGGACGCGTCCCGTCCGGACATCCCATTCTCAAGTTATCGTTTGCCCTAAAAATATCACATACAAAGCCAGGCGGATTTTTAAAAGTTGTTCACAATAAAAAAACACGTGTAGGGTAGGTCCAGCGTTGCTTACGTTACATCTTACCCCTATTTTAACTTTTAAATGTATAAATTTGTCAATTATATTAAAAGACGTAATATTTAAATACATTATTTATTTTTAGTAAATAACAAAGTAACAAAACATATATTTTTAATTGATATAATGAGTTTAATTTGTGATAAATAAAATAAAATTTTATGTAACGTTGCTTACGTTACATTTTGTGACATAGATTTTGAAATTTAAATATACATGTACTTAATGTATATTTAAATTTCTGTTCTATTTCAGGATATAATTTTTACTAAATAAATGTGCATTTGAAAATGTTTTATAAGTCAGGCTAAACTGTTGTAAATATTTAACATTTGCTGAATTATTCATTTATGTTTATGTTTATTTTTAACCTCTTACTATTCTACTTAATTAAGCATCCCCTAAGTCCAGGACTTGTGTGGGCTAGTAGTAGAGGGAACCACCGGCTTTAATTGACTTTCAAACCAATATATCTAGGGAGTACGCCTTCGCCAAATTTCAATTATTAATTAACTGAAAAAGGCAATCGGCGCCAGTGAGGTTTGAACTCACGATCATTAGCTCAGTGTCAATGCTATATCGATGCCTTAGACCGCTGAGCTAATTAAAAGATGAAATATATGTTGCTTAAGTTACAAGGCAGTTCGTTGCTTACGTTACATTAAAAGTCCCTATATTTGTTGCATTATAAACTGAATATCTTGACAATGTATTAGAATATCGAGAGTGTACTTTGCTTTCCCATTTTAATGTTTTCAAATTTTTGGCAAAGCCTTGTATTCGTGCAAAACTTTTTTTTAATTTTTTTTGCGTACCTGTTCGTTTTATGACGTTTTATGTCGATATAAATCAATTTGAGCAAAAAAAAAAAATTACCGTCGGTGAATCGGTCGGTCGATCTTTGGGTCGATCGATCGATCGGTCGATCGATTTATTTTTGTGGGTCGTTCTGCATTAGAAATCTTGAGGGCACGATAACTTGTGAACGCCTTTAGCTAGCTAATAACAAAGGGCCACAAAAAAAAATAAAGTTAGTTTTTTGTAAACCAAACTATATTTTTTCTACGTATTTTGGGGCGCTGAAAACGTATATGGCAATAAAAAAAATTCCTGACCCTCAAAATCTTGAGATATAATAATAATAATAATCCTTTATTCCAGCCCAGAGGGCCATATACAAAAAATACAAAAAAATACAAAACACAAAATATTTACAAGAAAATTAATAATTAGCCAATATACAAAAGTTCAAAAGAGCTACCGTCCCCCCATTAAAACTCTACTCCAGGTTTGTCATAGATTGGAACGCCATAGAATGTACTCCTCAGCAGAGCCACAATAAAGAGGTTGGAAGATTTATACAGGCGATCACGGAACCCAAAAGCCCGAAATCTACGAATAGCGAGGAAGTCATTAACACGAGCCGTAGCAAACATTTCACTAGCACTAGAAAATCTCGGTATGTTATTTAAGAGTCTAAACGCATTATTATAGCACACCATCCCAGTGTATAATTACACCAAATTACATGAGCAATATGTTTGAAATAACAGTTTTTTAATGTCAGAGTTACACTTGGAGAAACGACGGGTTAACATATTAGCACGGACGCAAAGGGCTTTGTACTGTCTCTGAATGTCGAGATTATCGGAGAGATCACAGGTTAGAATATGCCCTAAGTATTTGAATTGCGACACTATACTTATAAGACTACCGTTAAGTTTGATCGGGGGCACCACTAAGTCTTTATAATTAGAAGGTCTGATATAGCTCACATTGGTTTTTTGTATGCACTCAAGGCAAAAAAAAAATCCGCAAGATATCAGAAAAAGTTTTTTATGAAAAAATTTCTAAATTAAAATGATTTATGCCATAATTGCAGATTTTAAATATCTACCCTAGCTAATTTCTTACAGGGCTACAAACTTCAAATATGGCAAATTTTTCGTGTTTTTCCGATATATTTCATTAAAAATTTTATATAAATAATACAGATACAGCCAAAAATTTATATATGTAATACTCCTACATACATAGGCTTTATAAAAAATTACATCTATTTTTTTATCTCCAGTAATGGGGAGTCTGCGGGGTTTAACGTTGCACATTCAGTCAAAAGAAATATATCATAAAATTGTCTGATACCCTTAACCAGACTTTTTTTCTCAAGTTTTTTTTAGCGATTTAAACAAATTTGACAATAAAATACCTCCATAATACCTAATTTTCAAAACCACACGCACAGTGGTATACTATCTTACTATCATAGTGCTGGTAAAACCGATAATAATCTTTTTCTGCAAAACTGGTAAACAATCGTTTAAGAAGACGTCCATTTTAAAAGTAGTAATAAATTTTCAATAATTAAAATTACAGATTCAATATAGTGACAAACAATAATTAGTTATAATTTTTTCATTAATATATTTATGTATAGTTTCCGATTTTAACATTTCATTTTTACGGGAAAGCATTTTTGCACTTTTTGTTTCTTTATTAATGAAAAATAAGATAGAGCCTTTTAAGTATTAAGCAACGCACTATTTGGTAAATTTTGACCCCATCCGACCCCCTGGTAAAGAACTGTAAAGTTTTATGTTTTTACAGGCTTTGTGATAAAATTTTTCCACTGCGCGTGTAGTTTTGAAACAAATTAAGGATCAGGGAGGTCTTTTATTGTCAAATTTGTTTATATCGCTAAATAAAAACTTGAGAAAAACAGTCTGGTTAATGGTATCAGACGATGTTACAGAGTCGTAACTAGAGCTGTTTGCACACGTGGCAGGTTATCACTTTGCGCCCCTATCCAATATATAAACAACTTAAATATTGTTTTTTATTAGGTTAAGTGACAAAGAAAAAGTAACAAAAAAAACGCCTTCTCATTTGACATTATTAATGAAATACCACCTTCGCTACGCCCTAGTTACGGCTCTGCGATGTTATGATATATTTATTTTGACATGTGCAACGTTAAACCCCCCAGACTCAGTACCACTGGACATAAAAAATATGTGTAATTTTTTTATAAAGCACGTAGTACAATGAAATGTATCGGAAAAACACGAAAAAAGTTTCATATTTGGAGTTTGGCCCTGTAAAAAATTAACTAGGGTATATATTTAAAATCTGCAAGTTATGGCATGAATCATTTTTATTTAGCAATATTTCCAAAAAAGTTTTTCTGAAATCTTGCAAATTTTTGTTTTGAATGCATACAAAAAAAACAATGTGCGCTATATCTCAAGATTTTGAGAGAAAGAATTTTGTCATTGTCATATTCGTTTTCAGCGTCGAAAAATACGTAGAAAATATATAGTTTGGTTTGTAAAAAACTAACTTTATTTTTTTTGTGGTCCTGTTTAATCTGTATTTTATTTAAATCCAGTCAGGTCACGATTTTCCGGAATAACCCTGTAGATAAAAAAATCTAGGACGTTTTTTCTGGAAAATTGAACGCCATCGTATAATACTCTTGTTAGCTTTAGCTGTGAAGCGTATACAAACAGACCATACTAAAATATGCAACAGAAAGTACGTTTTTCTGCTCATAATTTTGCTGCCGGTTGGACCAGTTTGAAAAGAACCGTCTAATTTGCTCGAATGCGCATAATGACATATGTCAATAGTTTAGTGTGAGGTTAGGTTTTCGGCTGTGCAATCGCGTTTTGTGGCAGATTTTGAGTAGTTTTCGAAAAATAGAAGAGTTTGGAAAAATTATCCACACGGATGATGGAGAGACCCTCATCTATAACGAAAAGCGTAAATTTTAAATATTGTAAGCTTTTAGTAGATCGATTATTTTTGATATACACATTGGTATCCAGTTTTGGTACCATTAGAGTTACCATGATAGAAAATTAGATAGAAATCAAACTAAATATATAGGTATATTATGTATATAAAGCAGAAATTAAACTAGAAACCTAATTAATCAAACAAAATTTTAGCTAGTGCTATCTACAGCTGGCACAAGTAGGCTGTGCAGCAAGATATCTGGAGGAACTAGTTTTCCAGTCATTTGGCTGCCTATTCAACCCACTTCATTATATAACAAATCAACATCAAGTTTTTCATCTGAAAATATTAATTCCCTAATTCTTTCATTATCTTCTGTTATTATTCTTAAAAAGCCTTGTGTTGCTAACTGATTCATTTTAAAAATATGTGAGGTTATGTTTCTTATAAAATATTTTGACGTTTGTCATTCTGTCCCGTTTTACTGCTATTGATAAAGTCGCCAAACTTTTCATTCCGGCGACAGTAGAAATCGACAGCACCAAGCGGGGATAGCGACAACTTGCAACAGAGGTCACTACTTGTTTGGTAGCGATACCACAGATCTGAGCGTAAAGGACGGTCGTGTCGGAATACACAAGTCCGATACACAAGGAAGGACCGAGGGAAGGACAAAGGCCTAAGAAAACTGAAAATGAATTATGATATGTCCTAGGCCTAGTATTTGTGTTTCAGTGTATATGTCACGTTTTACAATTTTTTTTTTTTTTGCTTTGGCTGTTACCCTTGATAATTAATTTCGCTGTTATACTTGATAATTAATTTGGCTGTTATACTTGATAATTAATTAATTAAGTGGTAAATATGAAGAAATAAAGAATATATCTGAAGCCTTAAATATATGAAGTATCTCAAAATTGTAGACTGAAAATTTCTAGATAACGCTTCAGCAGCATCAGCAACGAACAAAACCAGTTGACCCATATACATATAATATTACTCATAAATAGTACATAATATCTATATTGTGACTTATAATGTAGTATAACAAGATATTTATGGATATGGTTGCGACCTCTTAACTCTAACGGCTAGAACGTCGTAAGGCAGGATGCGTGCAAGTGAAAAGGACAATACCGCATCCAATTAAATCGTCGTATATTTGTAGTATTTGTGTTACAATTTGTGTTATATAACAAGTTTTACAAATTACAAAATCTACCTGGGGCGAAAAGATCAATCAAAATTATTATATTATTATTTATACTATTTGTTACAATTCATGCTGAATATGACATGATTTTCTCTTTTTTTGTTGTTGCTTTGGCTGTAAAATTAATAAGTTAGATGGTTTGGACTTTAAAATGCAGGTTAAAGAAACCTAGATAACGCGTCCGCAAATGAAGTGGATATTCCATTTCTATGAATAATAAAAATTAGACTAATTAGATAAGGCTTTTATACTAACGAACAAAAATAGTTGATGTTTATATAAGTCGTAAATGGGAGATGTTACTTAAAATATCTTAAGTATTTGTGTTACAATGCTTGCTGCATATAACACGTTTTACAAATTACTTACAAAAATCTACCTAGAGCAAAAAAAAATAATCAGAATTATCTATATATCTTATTAATAATAAGTTATTATTTTTACTATTTGTTATAATTTTTTAAGTTAAATGGTTTGGACTTTAAAATGCAGGTTAAAGAAACTTAGATAACACGTCAGCAAATGAAGTGGATATTCCATTTCTATGAATAATAAAAATTAGACTAATTAGATAAGGCTTTTACACTAATGAACAAAAATAGTTGATGTTTATATAAGTCCTAAATGGTAGTTGTTACTTAAAATGTCTTAAGTATTTGTGTTACAATGCTTGCTGCATATAACACGTTTTACAAATTACTTATAAAAATCTACCTAGAGCAAAAGAAAAATAATCAGAATTATCTATATATCTTATTGATAATAAGTTATTATTTGTACTATTTGTGTTACAATTCTTGCTGAATATGACACGCTTTTCTTTTTTTTTTGTTGCTTTGGCTGTAAAATTAATAAGTTAAATGGTTTGGACTTTAAAATGCAGGTTAACCCTTTCGTGGGCGCGAAGTTATGAGTAACATTTTTATGATAATTTCGGCACCAAAAATTATAGTTAGCTCTAAAGAAATAGATAATGAATAAATTTTTCAAATTTATGACAAGCGTGAGAAAAGAGGGTTTTTGGGAAGATGACTTCCCAGCGCCAACAAGGGGGAATGAGAATAACGGGGTAGTGGGAAGATATTATCCCAGTGCCCACTAAAAGATTTTTATTTATTATATACTTTTTATAAATTATGAACATAAGAAACAATTTTAATACGAAATAATTCTTAAATAATATTTAATCATAAACTAAATGTAATTTATTTTCCGTGAAACTTTTTGAAGCATGGATTTAGGCATAAAGGAACATTACAGCAGGAGCATAAAATGCGTGTTCTTTTTTCTACGCGTGCAGCTGAGCATAATCGGCATCTTCTGTAGTTTACTATTTTATTGGGAATATGACGTCCTACTCCAGTTAACCTTACATCATCGGGTACATGACGTTTGCCCTCCAGAAAAGGTACGACTTTATTTCTCCTCTTTTTTGATGTAAAGTTGGAAATAAGTTGCCTTGCTAAATTTATTCTAAATGTTAGTTGTTCGGCTTTTTGTGTTTCTTTATCAACTTTCATAAGTATAAAGGCATTTATTATAGCCATATCTAGATAAAAATAAAAAATCCTATGTCACCATTTTGTACTGCGTCTTCCTATTTCGAAGCATTCACGTAACTGATCGAAGCGATCAACACCACCCATAATTTCATTATATTTTGATACCACTTCTGGACAAGACACTTCCAATTTAGACCCATTATGTGCTTTCCGAAGTACTTTACTTGTGTTTTTCGGAGAATAGCAATTCGTTAAAAAACAAACAGGTTTGTTGTCTATCCACTTAACAGCAGCAACTGTTTGCTTTGCTTGGAACATAAACTCTCCCCGATTAAGCACGTTCTTCTCTTTGTTACCCATCATGGCTGGTAGTCCCTTCCTATTATTTCTTACAGTACCCAATGCATATATCTTCCATTCTTTTAGCGTTTTCATAAGTGGGTATGTTGTAAAAAAATTGTCGAAAGCGACCAAGTTATTCTGATTTTTTATAACTGATGTCAAGTTTAACACCACATTTTCTCCAGTAATACCATCCCCTGCGGCATCAGGATGTCGCGTGTGGTGTGCCGTAAAGCGCGCACACGCGTCGTACATCCAACACGCTCCGACGTTTCCCGTCCAATATAAGTGTCAAAGTTATAAATATAACCTGTAGTGGCATCAGCTAAACACCATACTTTGTATCCCCATTTAATGGGTTTATTTGGCATGTATTGTTTTAGCCCAGATCTACCTTTGAAAGGTTTCATAGATTCATCTACAGAAAAAACTTCAGATGGTTTATAGGAGTCGATGTTGTTTTGACGCAATGATTCTAATAATGGTCGCAATTTATGAAGTTTATCAAAACCTGGTTGTCCTTTTGGAATTGCAGTTTCGTTGTTATTTATGTGTAGGTTTTCAATTAATTTCTTGTACCTTTTTGAAGGCATTATCTGAGAAATTTGAGATACTGCAATCATTGGATCACTTGACCAGTAATTGCATAGTCGTGGTAGGCGATGTACACCCATAAGTATCATTACTCCAAAGAGAGCTTTTATTTCGTCAGAATTAGTATCAGTCCAATTTTTTGATTTCTTTTGTGCTGCGTATCTATTAGTTTCGATAACTAATAACTCAATAATTTCGTCTGTGAAAAACTTTGAAAAATAATTAATTTCACTTGATCGTGTTTCAAAGTTAATCTGACAGTACGATTGCCGAGAAAAATCTATATTGGTATCAAGAATCGTAGTATCGTAAGACCATTTTAGATTAAGATCATATTTAATGGCATCCGCTTCCTTCTTGGCCGCTTTCTTGGTTAATTTTTTTTTGTTACTATCTAGAGAAAACGGAATCTGATTTGGTTTTATATTTTCTTTATTAGATTCCTCAGGTTTTAACATTTCTTCTTCTTCATAAGTAAATGATCCCTCCTTTACACGACAAAACATCTCTTTTTCATGATAAATTACGTCATTAACTTCATTAAGCTCATTTAACTCTTGTATGCCACCACAATCTTCATCCTGTTCTGACAATGTTTCATCATCAGGCAGGCTAAAATAAAAGGCCAATGCCGCTTCTGACTGCTTTGGATCATCTAGATCGAAAAGTTCTTCCATACCTTAAAAATTAAGCTAATTATTGTCAGCATACAAATATCTAAAATATCTCGCAAACAAAAATTGTCGTGGGCGGTGGGAACGATAATTCCCATGCCAAAAAGTGCTTTTATTGGAGGTCCTATAAATATTTACTAAATTATTTTTAGTTAGAAATGTGAACAAAGCACCAAATAAAATTATAAAAAAATACACTTAGCTCTTACCTTCCTATAAAGTTATGGGATTATTTTTTTAAAAATACCGCTATTTTGCACTTATTTACACAAACTTTATGCTATCAACAGTTTTCTAATATTTTTTAGATAATTTATAGGTGGCTGCATCAATCATTTTGACTTTTCTAAACTTCAAATACTTAATACTAGATGGCACTACAATTTAACTCTCGGTAAAATAATTTTAGTAGCCATGAGAGTCAATCAAAGTAGTGGGAAGAATACTTCCCTCGGCCTACGAAAGGGTTAAAGAAACCTAGATAACGCGTCAGCAAATGAAGTGGATATTCCATTTCTATGAATAATAAAAATTAGATTAATAGATAAGGCTTTTACACTAACGAACAAAACTAGTTGATGTTTATATAAGTCATAAATGGTAGATGTTACTTAAAATGTTAAAAGTATTTGTGTTACAATGCTTACTGCATATAACACGTTTTACAAATTACTTATAAAAATCTACCTAGAGCAAAAAAAAATAATTCATCGATCAAACGAACTTACGAAGTTCGATCGGAATTATACAGAATGAGTCTCGTTCCGAAGATATATTTGTTAACTAAGTAGTAGTGCCATCTAGCGCTAATACAAGCCAATAATTTTACAGACAGATTCTAAAATACCGCCACTATAGCGCCACATCTGTCGGTAAAGTAGATATCTTCATTACAGTTTAAAGAAAAACAAAATTGCAATTAAGAAAAGGGCTGGGTAATACAAAACATATTATTTGTAATTTTCTATTGGGTAGGGTCATATCTCTTCCGAACGAGACTCATTCTATATAATTCCGATCGAACTTCGTAAGTTCGTTTGATCGATGAATTATACACGAATGAGTCTCGTTCCTTCGAGATATTTGTTAACTAAGTAGATGTTTAAAGTATTGCAATTTTGTTGCCCTGATTATGAGCAATTAAGCAAAGTAATTCTTCTGTATTGTATTGTATTTATGTAATTATACAATAAAATAATAGTATTTTATTTCCTTACCCTCTTCAAACTAAACTAAACAACTAAATTCTTAACAAACAATACTGAAATAACTCCTTTTTTCCAAAGGATGCTTATTTCGTATTTTGAGGTTATGTGGGATTCTATAGGTGCGTTCCTTTGCACAATAAAAGAGTTGTTTTCCTCAGATGCACTTTATTTGGGAACCAACGTTCGGAATTCAAGCGGACACAATCATTTATCTTACAATCAGGTTTTCTACAGGCAGGGCCCCAATACTAACTAGAGAACGGCTGGACGGCTAACAAGTGTAACGGACAACACGCGTGGTACGGACAACATGAACCATGATCAACTGAGCAATAAAAGAAAACTACGTTAAATTCAGGATTAATTGGAGTTTAGAAGTTTAAAGAATATTATAAATTAAAGAATAGTAATTACCTGAGCGGCAGTCTGATATCGAAATATGTTAACTAAGCCGGAGCTTCAGCTGATCGGACGGCGGCAAATAAAATGGACGAAGGCAATGGATCGGCGTGCTAAGTGACCCGCGTGGCGCTACCTGGCGGGAGGTGGGACCGGAACCGCGAATTTAAAAAGGCGCGGGTTTCAAAAATGTCTCGTTACAATACTATAAATTGCTTCTGCAAATGTTCTAGATTCTTCCACTGGCCTGTTATAGAACTTGGCGAAAGTCTCTGATGATTTTGACCATCCTGCCGTCTTCCTAATAATATCCAGGGATAAACCTCTCTTGGAAACTGCCGAGGTACTGGCATACCTTGTGGAGTGAGCCGTGAATATGTTAGTGTTCTCTCCACAACTGGCAAGACATCGTTTAACCCATCCACTTAGGGTCTGTGACGAAGCTCTTCTGTGAGGGCTTCTAATAGTAATAAATAAATATGTGTCCTCATTCCTTATTTCTGAGGTCATCTCCAAATAGCTTTTTAATGTTGATGCAACACAAATTGGCTTCTCCTTAAAGAACGGAATGATAATGACTGGTTGTGGTCTTCCAACCCAAAAAGTTTTTATATTTTCATCGATTAGGATCTGTTATAATATTTTCAATCTTTATTAGACTCAATGTTTGTAGTCTGTGCGCTGATACTAATGCTAGAAGAGTTATGAGTTTGTATGAAATGTCTTCTAGTGTTAAAGATTCGTTGGGATAAAATGTTGATAATTTTACCAGAACTGGTCCTGGATCCCAGGTTATGTTATATTTCGGTCGTTGTGGACGTAACTTTTGATAAGCCTTTTAAAAAACGTTTTATCTGAGGATCCGTGCCAATGTCTTCACATAAAATAAGTGATAATGCAGATCTGTGTGTATTAAAAGACCCATAAGCTAACTTCTTTGTATTGTATTGATTCTGTATGAAAATCATCACTTCGGCCTTCTCCGCCTTATAAACATCTACTTTATTTTTACTACAATATTCCCACCGTAGCTTGTATGTGACTTCATATTGTTTTATTGTTGAGCTCGTTAATGATGCCATTGATGTGTGGACAGTAAAGTCTGGAACCCCTTTAAGTTTTAATGCTTCCCGGATACATAACCAGCCACCAGGATAAGGGACTGTCCCATTGGATGTTCCTGCCTGAAAGGGGATGAAAGTAAATTATTACCTAACAATTTTATCAAAAGTTTTATCAAAAGTTTTTGAAATAAAGGATACAAAGCCTGAGTAGTCCAGAAAGGCACCACAAGAATACCTTCAGATCTTTCGTCACAAATTTTTCTCAGAGTTCTTAGGATCAGTGAAATGGTGGGAAGGCATAAAATTTTAATTCTGACCAGTTAACTGTGAAGGCATCGACAGCCTCTGATCCAGGGTCTCTACCCCATGAAAAATACCTTTTACATTTATTTGCCTGAGAAGCAAACAGATCGACCTCTGGAATCCCAAATTCTCTAATTATTGTGTTATATGCCTTCTGATGTAATTCCCATTCAGTATTTAATGATACCTTTCTGGAGTATTCATCAGCTTTATTAAATTTTTTGTTCACATATTTAGCAAATAACCATATATTTCTAGCTTCACACCATTTCCAGATATCGTTGGCTATATTGTGCAAAAGAGGATGTTGCACACTACCCATTCTATTAACATATGCTACCGCTGTTGTATTATCTATATGCAAACAAATATTTACTGAATTTAAATCAGCCGCAAAACATTTTAGGGAGTAAAAAGCCGCAAGAAGTTCTAAGGCATTAATATGAAGTAATTTCTGTTGAGTACTCCACCATCCATAGGAATGGTTTCCATTACAGAAGGATCCAAACCCTTCCAGAGAAGAGTCCGAGTAAATTTCAAGGTCATAAGAATCTCTTTTAATTTCGTTAAATGAAGTTAAAATATGATTTTCCCACCAATTTAAGTCACCCAGTACTGTCCGGTCAATCGTAATAATACTATCAAAGTTCTGATTATTCTTGAAAAGAGCCGAGAACTTTACTCTTTCAAATTGTCTAGTATACAATAACTCATACTTAATAGCTGGACACATGGATATTAAGGATCCTATAAATTGGGCAAACTTATCTTATCGTACAGGTTGGTAAATAAATAAAATATTTTATCATATATAAAATCTTTTCACGTTTTTCGTTACTTATTCGCATTGTGCTGCTGTCTAGAATAAATCCTAGAAAGGAGCACATTTGCGAAGGTATAAGAGAACTTTTCTCGTAATTTATTAAAAATCCCAAGGATTCTAAAAATTGTATAACAATTTTGTGTTGTTTAAATTCCTCAACAGAACTACTAATTATTAAAAAGTCGTCCAAATAATTAACACAAATAATACCCATTTGACGCAAGGTTGCCAATACTGGCCTTAGTAATTTAGTAAAATAATAAGGTCCCACTGATATACCATTCGGAAGACATGTAAACTCATAAAGTTTATCACCAAATCTAAATTTCAAATATTTTCTAAATCTTTTATTTATTGATACAAGAAAATAGGCATCTTTAAAATTAATAGTGACCATAAAACAGCCGTTAGTAAGTAATTTTTAAGCAGTTCTTAAATCTTAAATTTAAAATGCGTTGTGGAAATAAATGTATTTAATTCTTTTAAATTTAGGATGAACCTCTCCTTATTATTGGATTTTTTAACCAAAAAATAAGGAGATACAAACTGCTCAACTTCATCGACAGATGGAACTATTGCACCAATCTGTAATAAATCATTAATCATAATGTAAGTTACATCTTCCACTGCCTTGACTGAAAATTTAATTATTTTTTATTGTGGTTTCATTAAAAGGAATTTAAGGACCTTTAAAAATATCCAAAATTATTTTATTATTGGTTATCGTTTCCCAAACATGTATAAAATTTTTAAGTCTTCCTGCGTAACTTACTTCTAGTTGTATTTCCTTTGCCTCCGATAGTCGTCCTTCTGGTAATTTCTTCTGCGGTAATTTGTCGGGTTTTGGCGCTGAAATGGAGGCTGTTGCTGATGCCCTGGTACCTTCGCCCCCCCCCCCCCTGGACGAAGTTTTTTGAAGCCTGATTGGTGGTAACCGGTCTCTTAATTTCAGTGTTTGATATCTCTTTGCTGGTTCTTTTTAAGGCAATCGATGATTTTATTTGTTCCTCTAAATTTGCTCCAAACAAATGCTCTGCTATGGAATTATCCTTTGTCAAATCCCTGATATCCTTCGATAAATTAGGGGAAATTAAATATTTACGTCTAACAGACATTGAGTGAAAAACCTCTGCAAATAACTTGCCAGCATCAGAAAGTTTGGTCAAAATATCTTCAATGTTTAAGTTCTTTTCAAGAATCTGAGACATTGCTAGGCTCAGTGCAGCTAACCCTGCACCTTGAAGATTTTGTTGCGGTACATGATAATAATTGTCCGTCTTGGCCAATGCTTCACTCATCACTGCCGTAATCTCTGAATTAATTTTTGGGGCAGTCAGGTTAATATTAGAAGGAGGGGGGTACGTTTTAGTCAGATCAGACTTCTGATCTTTTGTCAATCCGTTCTTTAAAATATATTCCAACCTACTCTTTAAATGCGGGTTAATCAACACTCCTTTGACCTGATCTTCCTCAGGAACTGCACCCAGACACTCTATGTATCATCTTCATCGTATGAATTTTCACCACAATTTTCATGGGCCTCATACTCTGGACTTTCAGATGCTCCGTTACCTGAAGAATTTGGTCGACCATCTAACACAAATTTGTTTGTATGTTTGTCAGATAAGAGGATTTTGAGACCTCCAGCATTGGTGAGGATTTTATACCTCATGCTTTTTCATTTTAAACATTGCATCTGGGTATGTATTCTCGGGCTCGAGAGAACGCATTCCCGGGAGAAAGGTAGTGTGGGTTGCATATTCTTTCTCTCGAAACGCAAAACTACTTATTCTTAAACTTCACTTCGCACGAAAATTGAGGAACTTTACTTCTACTACTCGAGATCGTGAGAAGCGGTCGTTCACGGAAATTTTGACATATAAGTTAGTCGCGCGCATTCGAACATAACCCTATTTTTGCTTTGGTTTTGTGGAGCTCCAGTGCAAAACATCAAACACATTATGCTAGAATGCCCTCAATACAGAAACGAAACAAACCAGCTCTATAGAACATTGGCTCACCATCTTGGAAACCCCCTTGATATTTCCACTATTCTCGGCAACCCAACATCCGCTGTAATTAAAGCAGTTAATTCATTTTTCGCCTCAATCCATTTAAACATCTGACAACCTTCCATTTTATCTATTCTCTTTCTAGACTTACACCACCCGCAATATAAAACACAAGTAGAAACAGTAGTAGTACTGGTAGTATCGCTTAATTAGACAAAACATTTAGTAGTGTAATAGAAAAAAAGTAGTGTAATAGAACAAAAAGTAGTGCAATAGAAACAAATAGTGTAAAAACATAATAAAATTAGTGACATATACCATTTCAAGGCCTGGACCACGAAAAACAATTTAGCATATAAATTTCACGACCGGACCACTGGCCGATATGGTTATCGTATGACCAAGGCCAATAAGAAAGGAGGAAGAACAAGAAGAAGGTTTTGTGTTGTTAATTTGAATACCGTTTTGTTTTATAATAGTTAATCGTAATTAATAAAAGATTTTTTATATTTATAAATTATTATACATATTATGATAATAATAATATAACGATGGATTGGAAATTGTGGGGGCTGTTGCCTTTTGGGAGATCTGCAAGATGCGGAAGATCAAATGGTGAAAATTTAGAAGGATTTTTTTTTGCTGACTGCTAGTTGGCGCAGATCTTTTTCTGGTTTTATTTTTAGTAATTTCTTACTAATAATATATTATACTTCTATATATTAATTAAACAAAAATTTAAATCCCAGCAACTTGTTTACAAATAATGAAAATAATGACAGCCTGCGCACGCAAACTCGTGTTGCATAATCTGATTGGTTAAAATCAGCTAAAATACTTGGCAACGCTGCAGCCGGCTGCAGAGATCCCATCACGCTCCCTGCTCTTCAAGAATAGCATTTTTTAACTTTGGGGAACTTTGATATGATGTGATCAGTTCCCTTCCTACAAAAATTGTTCACGTTCTCTCGAACCCAAGAATAGATACCCTGGGGATTTTGAAACCTCAGGCATGCTTAAACAAGGTAACCCAATTTTGGACTGTTTTTTTGGAGGATTTTAAAACCTCATGCGTTTTCGAGGATTTTAAAACCTCACGCATATTTAACTTCTGATTGTTATGGGCCGAATATGCCGCGGGAATTCTCCCATAACCGTACATTTATTTTATTCCGGAAGTATGCCCATTGTTACCAACTAAATGTTGGCGCGAATATTTAAAATTGTGATTGTCCTCAATCGTAATAACATAAAATAGTAATATACAAGTTAACTTATACATAAAAAAGTATGTAAAATATATAATTATACCTAAACTACTGATATTTAATAATAATAATAATAATGCTAAATTTAAAATACAAAATGAGAATAAAATTAATAATTAAAAATTATACCTAAAATATACAGGGTGTATCAGAACTCACGTTAAAAAATTACATGTGCGCACAGCAATAGAAAAAAATTGAGCAAAATTTGAGTGTGGGTGTATGTATGAAATTTTGAGATAAGAACGTTTCGTTTTCACCAATCCCAGAAGCTGTTACAATTACCTATAAAAGTGGGTAAATCGCCCAATTGGTTTCTATGGAAACATACCAGTAGCTAAAGGTATCCATTTTGAATGTTTGATGACAATGTCAAGTTAAAATCTTTTATATGAAAATTTGTCAAAAATAGATATTCTATCGGCCACATCTGTTCGTACTTTTTCTAGGTCAAGTTTACTTTCAATTTTACTGCTAAGAATTTCTCCCACCACGTCTTTAATTTTCGTTTTCTGATAGAGACCAAAGAGCAGTTTTAAAGGACTTTGGCCCGTTGTGCTGTTTACAGTATTAATTAAAACAAACTCTACTTCTGCTAATTTTCTGTCCCACTTATTTTTATTTTCACATAATTTGGCTAACATGGGGGTGATGCTACGATTTACTATTTCTATTTGCCCATTGGCCCTAGGTGTCCCAGTCGCTACAAGAACTTGTTTTACCCCATATTCTTGTTTTACCCCATATTCTTTGAAAAAGATTTTTATTTCCTCACTGGTAAAACAGGAGCCCTGATCTGATATGACCCGAGTAGGTCTAGAATATGATCTAAAATAGTCTGTCAAATGTTTGACAACTTCTTTTGCCGATGTATCCTTACAAGGATAAAGTCTGACAAATTTGCTGAATGCGTGAATAACGCCTAAAATATATTTAAATTGTTTGCCAGTTTTTTCTAAAGGTCCATAGTGATCTATGTATATAGTCTCTAATGGAAGGTCTCCCTTAGGAATAGGGTGTAAAAACCCTTCTTCCTTGCCATACTTACGGGAATATGTAATACATTTAAGGCAATTTAAAATGTAAATTTTAACTAAATCTTTACTACTAGGGAACCAATAATTTCTAAGGACAGAAATTTTTAATTTTAAACAAAATTATAAAAATGTTAATTTATTATTTATTATTTATTTGACTCTTGGTACTGAAGAGGGCCAGCACCCCGAAACTGCCAGTCTACCAATATCACTCTGTACGATAATTAGAAAATAAATTGATGGAATAATAAATTAATATTTTTATAATTTTGTTTAAAATTAAAAATTTCTGTCCTTACTAATTTTACGTCTAACCACCCGTTAGTGGTACTATGTGCTTGAGACACAAAAGTCTTCAACTTGCTACCATTCAAAGTCTCCAGATTAGGAGAGGTATGAGTAGTTGTCTACATCTAGAAATAGATGGCGCACGAGTCTACATCAATCTAATGGCTACTTCGCAAGTTTTATCTACCCCTATGTGCCCCATGTCATCATGACAAGTTTTAATGACCTTTTCAACCATAGACTGTGGAACATAAAATAACAGAGCAAAACCTACCTTCCTGTAAACTAAACCCTCCCTAAGCTCATAAAATTTTGATTGTTTTTTCTCTAAATTATCCCTAACTTTACAAGTTAACGGGTCTCTATCTTGTACGATTGATAAATTTCTCTCAAAGCTATTTTCTTCTAAAATATACACTGAAAAAGCTCGACTTAAACCATCTACGTGATTCATTCTAGAAGCAGGTCTGTGTTCTAAAGTGTAATCGTAATTTCTCAAAATTAGGGACCACCTTAATATTCGGGGGTTTACTTCTTTTCTAACGCTAGTTTTAAACTGTCTGTAACTATTTTAAAAGAAATACCTGTTAAATAAATTCTAAATCTCTCCAAGGAACATACTATAGCTAAAGTCTCTAATTCTGTGATACTTAGATTCTGTATCTGTAGTTCTTCTACTAAAGTAGAAAACTGGGTGAAATTTGTTATCGGGCTGTCTCTGCAAAAGAATACCTGCAAGAGCAATTTTACTTGCATCACAATGCAATTGTGTTTCATTATGTGGTGAATAAATGCTTAAAACAGGAGCTTTTGATAACAGTTTTTTTAATTTTTCAAAAGAAAGAAGTTGTGATTCCCCAAATATAAAAGATGTATCTTTTTTAAACAAACTATGTAAAGGACTGGCTATTTCTGCATAACCTTTAATAAATCTTCTGAAGTACGAACATAAACCGGTAAAAGCTCTAAGCTCCCTAACTGATTTTGGTATTGGAAAGTTAACTACTGACTCGACATTTTCCTGTGACGGTTTTATACCTAAAGCTGATATATAGAATATCCAAGATACTTAATTTCTTGCTTAAAAAAAACTACATTTATCCAATTTTAAGGTTAACAAATTTTTAAGTAAAACTTCATAAACTTTTCTCAAAACTATTATGTGACGTTCTATACTTTTAGTGGCTATTAAAATATCGTTCATGTATATAACAATTTTGCCCACTGACAATTCATAAATTAGAGGCTCAAAAGCAAACATAATATAACGCATAAAAATTGCTGGACTATTTTTTAGCTTAACATATTCAAATTGGCCAAAATGGGTAACAAAACTTGTTAAAGGAATATATTCTTTCTCAATGCCTATATGATAAAATGCATCTCGTAAATCAAGTTTTGTAAACCAACATTTACCCTGTAGTTTTTCTATTTGCTCATCTATCACAGCTATAGGAAAATTGTCACGAGCAGTGATTTTATTAAGCTCTCGGAAGTCTATACAAAGTCTAGTCTTACCAGGTTTCCTTAATAAAACTATAGGTGAAGCGTATGGTGACTGGCTCCTTCTAATGATACCCCGCTCAAGAAGGTCTTTGATTATTTTTTCTACCTCCAACTTATCAGCATAGGACATCCTACGTGGTCGAAAGAAGAATGGGCTCTCTGAAGACTTTGTGATGATTTTCATTTTTAAGTTGACAGTCGGTTCTGATGGTCGTACTGCCTCCTCGTAAAGCTCTTTGAAGTCTTGAATCACCGTACTGCGTATTTCTGATGGAAGGTTCTTATTCAAATCTAAAGAGAAAGAACTATTAGAATCATAATCAATATTTAAAATTTCTCTGACAAAATCATTATCAGATTCAGACTTACTCTCACTCTCATCATTTTTTTTTTACAGTGACATTTTTACTTAAATTAACA
Source organism: Brachypterus glaber (assembly GCA_958510825.1). Taxonomy (NCBI): domain Eukaryota; kingdom Metazoa; phylum Arthropoda; class Insecta; order Coleoptera; family Kateretidae; genus Brachypterus; species Brachypterus glaber. The sequence goes on along the minus strand of OY294052.1, from coordinate 21,286,295 downwards.
TAAATGGTTTCATTAGAAATAAAATTTCTACCTAACAAACAGTCGTATCTAATGGTGCTATCAGGCACTACATAAAATAATTTAATCTCAATATCATTTATTTTTACTAAACTTTCAAAACAACCTAAAATCTCTAATTTTGTCTTATTAATACCCTCAAAAGACATACTGTTATCGTAATTTTCAAAATCTTTACATAAAACACTAACTTTAATCAAACTAATTGGGCTTCCTGAATCAACAATTGCCCTCAATGACTTTTTAACAAATAAAGGTATACTTAACTCAACAGTATAGGATGGTATGGGGTTCTCGGCTGGCTGGACCAGATGACCGGACATCACTCGGCAGTCTTTCCTCTGATGTTGGGTTGAACCACAATTATAGCAGGTGCCCCTGTCACGGCGTGGTTTGGGACATGATGCAGAATAGTGGCCAACATCATTACAATTAAAACATCTGACTTGGAGTGGCTGTACAGGTGGAGGTACGTACCTCGTTCTGGGGGCCTTGCTGCTGCTGCTGAAGCTGGGGCCTCTCTCGTTGGCTGGAATCTCATTCGTTACAGATAGTAGGTCTCGAAGAGTCCGGAACTGTTTCATTCTTGCTTGACATTGTAATTGTGGGCTCTTAAAACCATCTATAACATAGCTTATCATAGCTTCTTCAGAAACATCTACTTTATTGCCCAAAATAACTTTTTCTTGGAAGTATTTGGCAAATGGTTCACCTTTTTTCCATTTTCTGGTCTCAAATTTATGCATACTATTCACAATATCGTCTTTAGTGCTAAACATAACTGTCATTTCGTCTTTAAGTTCTTGAAAACTAAGAGTGGCATATTCTGGTCTCGAGTAAAACCATTCCTTAGCATAACACCTTAGTCGATCCAAAGTTACCAATAGCATGTCTTCGTTGCTCATTTTATGTGTATTTTTAATTATTTCTAAGCGCTGAAACCATGACCTCGTGTTCTCATTTCCTTCAAACGTGGGCACCAGTAACGTAATTTTTGAAAAATCTATATTTCTAGGCTGCGAAAGTTGCATAGCCCTAACTGTGACTGCTACAATTTCTTCTAGGCTTACCCTTTCTGGGCTCTGGGGCTGATGCATGCTATCACCCTCGCCAACCATTTTCAATAAATTCCGAATAAAATTGACAAAATACGACTAACCTGAGGTTTCTCTTGGATGAATCCCACTTCTGATAAACTGTTATGGGCTTTTTTTTAATTGAATTAAAAGCGGATGACTTCGAATTAATACTTTATATTAGAAACTGGTTCACATTTACAAAACAAGACGTTACATTACATTTCACGACGATGGACAGGACAAAAGTGGCCGAATATGCCGCGGGAATTCTCCCATAACCGTACATTTATTTTATTCCGGAAATATCCCATTGTTACCAACTAAATGTTGGCGCGAATATTTAAAATTTTATTTTGAATGGTAACATGATAAAACCGTTTTCTTTTCAACATGGCGGTCTTCAAGCGATCTCTTTATTAATGATTCAAGTCTATCCATCCTCTCATGCAGGTCTTCATCATCCACCGATGTACTATACTTTCTCTTTTTTGACATAATAGTCGTTGAATGTTTTCACAATATTAATTAGAAAGAAATAACTTGATTTACAAAAACCAAACTAAAAGCGTGGCTTCTTGCTCGCACTAGATAACAGTAATGAAAATATCTACATTACCGACAGATGTGGCGCTATAGTGGCGGGATTTTTTAATCTGTCTGTAAAATTAGTGGCTTGTATTAGCGCTAGGTGGCACTACTACTTAGTTAACAAATATCTCGAAGGAACGAGACTCATTCGTGTATAATCAGAATTATCTATATATCTTATTGATAATAAGTTATTATTTGTACTATATGTGTTACAATTCTTGCTAAATATGACATACTTTTCCCTTTTTTGTTTTGTTGCTTTGGCTGTTAAGATTAATAAGTTAAATGGTTATAACGAAACAAAGAATAAGTATATCTTCAGCTTTAACACAACTGTGAACAATCTTTAAAATGCAAAAATGCAAAATAAAGAAACCTAGATAAAGCGTCAGCAAATAGGTCGAGTTTTTTCATTTCTATGAATAATAAAAATTAAATGGGATGACATTTAATTCAAAATCTCTAAAATAAAATAAATACAGCGCCACACAAAAAAAATGGATCTCCGACGGACTCGACTAGTCAATTCCTATATATTTTTAGCCGCTGAATGCGAATCTGAGGTCGAAATTTAAAAGTTTTTAAAAAGACCTCAAAAAACCTAGCGAAAAAGTACAAAAAGGATCTTTTTTTGAATGCCATATTTACCCAAAAGTAGGAGTTAAAATATTAGTTAGGTATAAATTAAAACGAGGGTCTATTTTCTCCTAGTTTCTTTTTTATTGAGGACGCGTTTCGGAGTCTAACACGACTCCAACTTCAGCTCCAAAGACTAAAATAAGAAAAACAATAATGTAAAGACTAGTATAACGAGTCTAAAAGTGTAAATAACCTCTAATCTACTTAAAAAATCTACTTACAATAGTTAATCAAGATTTGTCACAAATAATATACATGAACATTTGTAAAATGTATACGACACATTTAATATCTATTTAGCACAAAAACAATTTTACGAAGTTTATTTATTAATAAAATAGTTGCGGGAAGCGCTTGTCAAAAAATCAATTTAGGTTATGTTATTAAACCAGTGTTGCTAAAAATGTTTTTAAAATTTCTGCAAATTTCTAACTTTTAAAGTTCTTTAGTTTTTAAAGTTTTTAAAATTTTTAAAATTATTTCAATAAAATTTTTAAAATTGGTTTGGTTCTTGAAATGAATTAAAATAGGGATACCCTTTGAATAACAGTAAGAAAATGTATCTAAATAATGCAGTGTAGCAAAAACGAGTCAAACCTAACCTGTGCGTTGACTATAGACTTTGGCGAGTTTTTAACTGCTTTTATTATTTCAAATATTTCAATTTTATCCAGAAAACCTCCTCTTCCTGCCACGTGCAGCGCTGTGAAATCCTCTTCTATGTCGAACGTGTGGTCATTCTCAATAAGGTGGTCGGCAAAATTGGAGTTTCCCAACCTTGCATACCTTACTTCACGCATGTGTTCTTGTACTCTTTTTCCGAAATTTCTTTTGGTTTTTCCGATCTAAAAACAGCTGCAGTTTGTACAGTTCAGTCTGTACACTCCGCTTCTTTCAAGGATGTTGCGTCCTCAATAAAAAAGAAACTAGGAGAAAATAGACCCTCGTTTTAATTTATACCTAGCTAATATGTTTTTTTGAGTTTATTTTGAGAATGGGACCCAATTTTTAAACTCCGACTCGGATTCAGCGGCTCAAAATACATAGAAATTGACTAGTAAAGTCTGTTGAAGATCCAACTTTAGTTTGTGTAGCTGTGATATTAATAAAAACATTTTTTACAACTTTTCCACCAATATTACCGCGTCCCACTGAAATATGACATAAGTAGTACTTCTGGTGTACCACACCTATAATATGGATGCTTTTGTTTCGGCAGTTTAAGAGTTACAATATGATGTTAACCTATGCTACTGAGAGTAGCCGGTGAGGGAACATTCAAATATTACATAACTAAACCAAAATTCATACACTTCATACCCCGGCTCTCGCGTTATTATAGATTATAGAGATTTCTTATTTTGACTACCCCCCTAATAGGGGGTGTGTTAGGGGGGATAGCCAAAATATGAACTCTCTACAGCCTTAAATAACGCGAGAACCGGGGTATGAAGTGTATTAATTTTGGTACAATTTGCGTTACATAATACTTAAACGTTCCCTGATACACGTGGTACCAATGTAAAAAATACCGAGAGTCGCCGGTGACTCTCATGGTAGCCAACATGTTAAATTATTTAATATTTCGGGGAATTTCGCAAGATTTCGCGAGGGTTGTATACAAGATTTCGCAGAAGATATAGCTCGCAAAATACATTTAGAACAAGTTTTAGTTTTCTTCCAGTACACTCGGCCTTTTACAGTAGGGATCCCAACTCCTTGAGGATAAATAAATAAAAAAGTATATCTCTTTTTCATCAAAGCTGTGACATAGAACCTGATAATTCTTAGCAAACGGCTTACCCATAAATATAGATTAACATACCACAATGACTTCAAATGTTCTCCATTTATTTTATCTGTCTGTTTTTATAGGTAATAGGTACCTTTTTTTGCAATTAATTGGGAAACATTTTTTGTGTTGGGATGCATCATCCAACCCATGGGATGGAATCTCACTGACGTCATCATTTCCAACAAACGACACAACTGCATATTCCATTTTACTAAAAAAGTGTAATCCATTATAATTTGAAATATTATTTTGAGGTTAATTTAAAAAAAAAGTATTACGATTATGTAGATTATAAAACTTGTATAAACTAATAATTAGTTTTATTACACTATTCCTATAACGGTTAATTATGACGCCATACTCCACTACTATTGGCCAAAGGATGTAGGCTAGATTGCTTGGCGGGAACTTCAAAATTTTAATTTCTATTTCCACTGAAATCACATTTCTGTATTTTATACCTAGCTAATATGTTTAATATGGGACCCAATTATTAAACTCCGACTCGGATTCAGCGGCTCAAAATACATAGAAATTGACTAGTAAAGTCTGTCGAAGATCCAACTTTAGTTTGTGTAGCTGTGATATTAATAAAAACATTTTTTACAACTTTTCCACCAATATTACCGCGTCCCATTGAAATATGACATAAGTAGTACTTCTGGTGTACCACACCTATAATATGGATGCTTTTGTTTCGGCAGTTTAAGAGTTACAATATGATGTTAACCTATGCTACTGAGAGTAGCCGGTGAGGGAACATTCAAATATTACATAACTAAACCAAAATTCATACACTTCATACCCCGGCTCTTGCGTTATTATAGATTATAGAGATTTCTTATTTTGACTACCCCCCTAATAGGGGGTGTGTTAGGGGGGATAGCCAAAATATGAACTCTCTACAGCCTTAAATAACGCGAGAACCGGGGTATGAAGTGTATTAATTTTGGTACAATTTGCGTTACATAATACTTAAACGTTCCCTGATACACGTGGTACCAATGTAAAAAATACCGAGAGTCGCCGGTGACTCTCATGGTAGCCAACATGTTAAATTATTTAAGATTTCGGGGAATTTCGCAAGATTTCGCGAGGGTTGTATACAAGATTTCGCAGAAGATTTAGCTCGCAAAATACATTTAGAACAAGTTTTGGTTTTCTTCCAGTACACTCGGCCTTTTACAGTAGGGATCCCAACTCCTTGAGGATAAATAAATAAAAAAGTATATCTAGTTACAAGCCTGGAACACCTAGTTAGCCCTTATTATATTTCTGCTTAGTAAGATCTAACAAGTTTATAAATATATGTAAAACGCTTTTTAACATTAGATCTTTGTTGTTTGTAGACTTGATATAATTAAAATTATTGTACCTTTTTCAATAAAGTCTCCTGTATTTGTTTTTAAAAAGTTAATTGGAAAATCCAATTCCGAAACTGGCGCAGTCGTAACGGATCGTGAAAAAGCGTGAAAAACTTTTCGTGTTAACGATTAATTCGCGAACGAACATAAAAAGACAGTGAAAAGTGGGTGGAAAAACAATTGCGAAGTAAAAATCAAAAACAGCAACTGGTGGAGGACAAAAATCGCCAAAACCAGACTGGTAGAGGACACACATCGCCAAAACCAGAACCAGCAGAGGACTCGCATCGCCAAAGCTGTATAGGATTAAGGAGAATATATATGTAAGTGCTTCCTTCATTATTATTATTCACTTTATAGTACGAAATTCTACTTTTCTTTTGAGTTTTTGCAACATAAAAATTAAATATTATTTAAATAAGATTTACAATTAAGAAACATTTTAAACATAAAAAGTACTTAGTACACTTAACACACGGTCACCGTCCATTATCGTGTACGCTTAGGCGTAAGATAAACTCGAACGAACAACGTCGCTTTATCTAGTTTAGTAATATTAAAAAATCACGTTTACCTATTTACGAGTGTTTAATCCAATTAAAAATTAAAACTAGTAAAATACATATACACTGAGAAAAATTATTCACAATTTAAATTTTTATGACCGACTCTGACGAACTCGACGAAATTTTAGATAGGCTTAGTAACATAAATTTAGAATATAGAAATAGGACTGTTAATTTGAACCCAAATAATCAAGCTAATAACCAAGCAATGGCACAGTCCGATTTACAACTTTTAAAACTCTACCTGGACACCATTCCCAAATATGAGGGTGACCCACATACTCTCAACATTTTTATCGATAATTGCGAAAACTTAATTTTAAAATTTGCCAAACCACAGACTCCAAATGACTCAATTAACGATTTTCTTGTCCGTTCAGTTATCTCAAAATTATCCGGTAGAGCTATGATTTTAATCGGTTCACGAACCGATATGACTTCATGGACTAGAATTAAAGAATCTTTAACATTAAATTTTTCCGATCAAAGAAACATTGACTGTTTGGTCCAAGACCTCATTGGACTTCAACCAAATAAAAATGAAACGCCATACAATTTTGGAATCAGGTGTCAAGATTGCCGATCTTTGGTGATTTCCAAATTAAAATCTTCAACCGATTATACCCCAGAACAGAAGGCCTTACATGTCAACAATTACGATGAACTAGCTTTAAAAACCTTTATTGGAGGACTTTCCGGCCAATTACAAAATAACATACGCTTGAGAAACCCAGACACTTTAGAAAAAGCCATGAGCTTAGTTATTGAAGAAAAGAATTTTATTTACGCACAAAATAAGTCTAACGCTCAAAATTTACAACCATATTACCAACCGCTATCTAGATTACAACCAAATCAAACGAGACCGCAAATGCAACCTTTTTCTAGACCACCACTACCACAATTTTCACGACCATCCTTTTTTGCTCAAACACCAAATTTTTCTCCACGATCTAATTTTGCTCAACAATCTTTCTCCAGACCAAACTTTTCGAATACGTTTAGCCAGCCTCAACGTTTTCAAAATAATTTTGGACAGACACCACGACCACAAGCAAACGTTTTTAATAGACCCTTTAACTCTTTCAATCAAAATATGCGACCCTTTGGTTCTCCAAATTACTTTAATAATAGAAACACTTTTAGTCAACGTACAAAAAATAGTTATAGACCCACACCGATGGAAGTAGACTGTCAACACGAAATTAAACTACATGTCTTAAGATTATCCTGATTTCGATCCATATGTTAATCAATATTATGACCCCAACGAATATTATGACCCGAACCAATATTGTCACCCAAGTCACTTTTACGAATCTAACCAGTACGAACAATATGCAGGAACGTCTCAAAAAGAAACCCCTGACGAACAAAACAATCCAAACAACGATCAAAACCCCCCAAGATATCGAACAGACAGACAACTTAGATTCAAAAAATTTAAATTTTCCCATGGACCAATCAACAAAAACACAGATGATTTGTGTTAATACAATTAAATCTGATTTGCCTTTTATATATATCCCCAAACTTAAAGCAAAATTTTTGATTGATACTGGCAGTACTAAAAGTTTAATGAACCCTTCATTGGCATATAAATTTTACAAAATTTTTATTTTTAACGAAAATTTTAATATACAAACTGCCCACGATACGAGCTTTCATAACGAAGTAATTTGTATTCCTCTTTTTCCAAACCAAAACACAAATAAAAATACTTGTAAAGAAAATAATAATTTTGAAACGTTTACTATAAAACTAGAACCTAGAATAAATAAACTCACAAAAATACCAGTAAATATCAAGGAAGGTGTAGGCATTGTGCCTCACACAAAATTTTCTGATGAAGTCATGATGCCTTCTGCATTAGTAACTATAGAAAATTACTTTGCAACAACAACAATTTTAAACTCCAGTGAAACAAGTATAAACTTTAATATTAATAAGCCTTTAGAAGTAGAAACAATCCATATAGTAAACAGTATTTTTATGAATGATTTAAATGAATATAAATACAGCAAAAAGTCAAAAGAGGACGACAAAAAATTAAAACAAAACTTAAGCAAACTTAGACTTGATCATTTAAATAAACAAGAAAAAGACGCTATCGAAAAATTATGTTACGAACACAGACATATTTCAATGTGACGGTATCCCCCTTAGCTTTACAAACAAAATTAAACATAAAATAAGGTTAAAATCAGATTCCCCAATTTTCGTTAAATCGTATAGGTATCCCCAAATCCATAAACAGGAAGTAAAAACCCAAATTAATAAAATGTTAGACCAAAATATCATTCAGCCAAGTGTTAGTCCATTTTCTAGTCCAATTTTGATAGTTGGTAAAAAGGCCGACGCTTCTGGATGCAAAAAATGGAGAATGGTCATAGATTATAGAAAGTTAAACGACCAAACAGATAAATTGCAGATAAATTTCCACTTCCCAATATAACTGAACTTTTAGACAAATTAGGAAAAGCAATGTATTTTACAGTTATTGACTTTTTCACCAAATTGAAGTCGATCCAGATGTCGAAAAAACGGCATTTTCTACCGACGAAGGTCATTTTGAATTGTTGCGTATGCCCTTTGGACTTATTAATGCTCCGAGACCTTTCAGAGACTAATGAATAACATATTGCGTGGTTTACAAAATGAAATTTGTCTAGTTTATCTGGACGATATCATCATATTTAGCACTTCCCTAGAAGAGCACATTGAACGACTTAAACAAGTTTTCAATAGGCTTAGGGACAGTAATTTAAAAATTCAATTAGATAAGTCCGAATTTCTCCAAAAAACCGTTCAGTACTTAGGTCATGTCATAACCCCCGAAGGCGTGAAACCTAACCCAGATAAGGTATCCGCCATCAAAAAATTTCCTATTCCAAAAAGTCAAAAAGAAATAAAATCTTTTCTTGGACTTTTGTGCTACTACAGACGTTTCATCCCTGATTTTGCTAAACTTACCAAACCTATGACAAAATGTCTCAAAAAGGCCCAAAAAATCGAACATACCCCAGAATTCATACAATGCTTTGATACCCCCTACTACAATATCCCGACTTCGAAAAGCCTTTTATTTTAACTACAGACTCTAGCAGCTTTGCTTTAGGGGCTGTACTTTCTCAAGGCAACCTACCTAACGACCGACCTATAGCTTATGCCTCTAGGACTCTGAACGAGTCTGAGTGTAAGTACTCAACTATTGAAAGAGAATGTCTTGCAATAGTTTGGGCGTGCAAATACTTTAGGCCATACATTTAGGGTCGTAAATTCACTATATACACAGACCACAGACCATTAACCTGGCTTTTCAATTTAAAAGAACCAAACTCAAAATTGGTATGTTGGAGACTAAGACTAGAAGAGTTTGACTATGACATAATATATAAAAAAGGCAAATATAATAGTAATGCAGACGCTTTATCCCGCATCAAAATAAACTTTACTGACCAGCAAAATTTAAATCAAAACTTGTTAGAAGAAATCGTAAATAAAAAAGTCGAAATTAAAAATAAAAATGTTTGTAATGTAAAAGGCGATTTATTTAGTTCTCGAAACTCTCTTGCTCATTGTGTATCGCGAGATTTTGAGATGAATAAAGGAATCGCTCTGCAGTTTAAAAATAAATTTAATAACAAAAGAATATTTTATTTGATAACCAAAGAAAACTATTATGAAAAACCATCCTATAAAACAGTATATCAAACATTACAAAATCTTAAATTACTTCTTTTAAAATTTAATATAAAAACTATATCAATGCCAAAAATTTCCTGCGGACTAGACAAACTTAACTGGACTACAGTGTTCAACATAATAAAAGCAGTTTTTCAAGACAGTAACATAATAGTTAAAATTTACGACACAGAACCAGACTTACAATGCCATGCTATAGAAAACGAATCAGTAATAAATAACCCAGGTGACATTGACATTGACATTGACAAATTTCTCGACGCACTACTTAGCCCAGAAAACCCCTTAAATGAAAAAATTAATGAAATAATTGAGAATCTCGAAGAAACCATACAACCAAAACCTAAGATCAAAATTCTACAGGATATACAAATTGGACCACCCCTTGACTCTATAAAAACATCCCACTCTCACAATTCTAACACTTTAAACGAAGGTATACCAATTTTGGACGACATAATAAATAACAAATCCCATCAAGTTTATATTTCCCCTAATGTACATAATGACTTAAAAGTCAAATTCGATCATTTCCAACACTTAAAAATATTGCTACTTAAAATCCCCAAACATAACGAAAATTTAATAATTGAATTTTTGAAAAAATATACAGCAACCGGTTACACGGAGGAGGAGAAGGAAGGTGGCATATTCGATGTGGGTTGGGTCAGAGCCTATGGCTCTCTTACCCGTGTTCTTTGGGTTTTTGTCCTGTGTATATTTGTTTGGTGATTGACCTTGAGGTCTGTGCTGTGTTGCTTAGATAAATCATAAACCGGCTCTCTCCAGATTTTTTTTTTGTCTTATTTTTTTTTGTCTTATTTTTTTTTTTGTCATTTGTATTTTTTTTTTAAATATTTTTGGCCTACTTAACCTACTTTACATGGAGTGAATAAATAATTAAATAAATAAAATAAATCTGAAAACAAATAGACATATTATTAATTGACATAAATTGACAACCGGTTACACATTTTACCTATATTTCTTAGACAGCGAACAATATAAAATTTTTAACAAGGTTTACATGGAAAACTTCTATAGGAGCGGATTAAAATTAGTAAATTGCAGTAAAATAGTAAATACAGTACGCGATAAAGAAGAGCAAAATTTAATAATCAAATACCAGCATGAAGGAAAAAGCAATCATATAGGCATTAACGAAACTCTTGAAAAACTAAAACGAAATTATTATTGGCCAAAAATGAAAGACGGCGTAACGGACTACATTAATCATTGTGACACGTGTCAAATAGCAAAATACTCAAGAACTCCCCATTACACCCCTATTCTTTTAACAGAAACTCCATCTAAACCCTTTGAAATAATACACATGGACACCTTCACTTTCGATAAACAAAAATACTTAACTATCTTTGATAAATTTTCTAAATTTGCACAAGCAATACCCATAGGTAGTACATTGGCAACTGAAACGTGTAATGCCCTAATAAATTTCTTTTCATGTTGCGGAATACCTTCAAAAATTGTTAGTGACCCCGGAACTGAATTTAAAAACGAAACCGTAAAAGATATTTTAAAAATGCACAATATTAATATACATTTTGGAACTACAGGGCATCATGAGTCAAATTCTCCAGTGGAACGTCTTCATTCCACATTAATTGAACACTTAAGGCTCCTAAAGATTAAACACCCCCAGGACCCATATTTAACCCTTATAAAATACGCAATAATAGCATACAATAGTACGATACATTCCTCGACGAAATTTACCCCTTATGAATTAGTTTACGGACATACGGACTCACGTGACGCCTCTGAACTTTTGACTGCTAATTACTACACAGATTACGCATATAACCACAAGGAAAAACTTAAATCCCTGTACGACTCAGTTGCGGAGAAAAATAAAGAACTAAAACAAAAAATAATAAAAAAAATAAATACTAAAGGTCCCGATCAAGTGGACTTTCAGTTAGACAATATGGTTTATAAATATACCAACGAAAGAAATAAAAAAGAAAACAAATTTACAGGACCCTATAAAGTACTTGAACTTCTGGAAAATAATAAAGTAAAAATTAAAAATATTAACAATAGTAAGGAAGAAATTATACATATTAAAGAATTAAAAAGACCCCTTGTTACAGACTTGTCCAATGCTTCTTCATCTTCACCATCGCAGAATATCCCAAATACCACGACCTAAATGACAAACCAGGGCTTCTACCGATCAAGTTAGGAAATGCACAAATATACAACGACCACTGGACATTTGTTCAGATTTATGACATAAACGATATTTACGACCAATTTAAAACACTTAAACAAACATATCATCAAATCAAAAATACACTTAAAAATCAGAGCTTACAAAACAGCTTTCACTACGATTTAGAATTTTACAATACATACCACTTGGAAGATAATCTAATACACAAAATTACCACTCAATTAACGCAAATAAACCCTCAAAGTTATGATATAAACAAAAATAAACGAGTTATAATCGATGGTTTAGGATCAATAATTAAATCAATAATCTTGACCAAACGGATGCTCAAAAATACGATGAAGCAATAACGACCCTTTCGAATAATCAATTTAAAATTAAAACTTTGTTTAAAGATCAGATAACCTTATTTCAAAACTCCATTGAAAAATTTAAAAATAGTACAAAATCTTTAGCTCATAACCAGAAAATTATGCAATCAAGAATAACTGAAATAGAGAAAATCATTAATACTACACATTTAATAAACACAGAGTCACGGCAATTTACAATTATATTCATGGTACTTTCATAAATAATCACTACCTTTCGAATTATCTCTAATACTCTAGAAAATATTGAAGTAGCTATTTCAAAACTTAACACTTTTCATAATTCAATTATCGAACCAGAAGATCTGATATTAGAATTACAGTCAGCGCACAAACAGTTACTTAATAACAAACTACCTTTTAATCCAAATTTACAAAATATTCTGTTATATGAAAAAATAATGCAAATTAAGAGCTATTCAAAGTTAAATAAAATAATTTTTATGTTGGAGATGCCAATAGTAGAGGTAGAAAGTTATGTTTACTATAAAATTCATCCATTTCCCACTCCTGCAATAAAGTCTTTTAAAACAATTATTCCTAACTCCAAATACCTTTTAAACAATGAAAAATCCTACGCACTTACCAACGAAAAATGCCAAGAAATAATCCCTGAAGAATATTTATGCCAAAAAATCAATACTCCTTGTGAGCTACAAGTCTTAAAACATATTTACATTTCCAACTGCCAACAAATACCAGTTACCCTTCAAGAAATCAACATCCAAAAAATCGAAAGAAATCAATGGATCGTCATCGTTCCCGAAAGGACTGTTGCAATACAAATATGTAAAAACGACAAAAATTATGTACCCTTAAGTGGAAGCTACATTATAGAACTAAACAATAAATGTGAGGTTCACGTCAACAACTTCGTTTTAAAAACATACCAAAATAACAATAGTAAATTTAAACAATTTGATTTTCCAATGATAAATATAAATCAAAAGCCATCAAACAATATACAAACAATACTACAAAATAAAGAAGAAATAAATCAAATCGAACCAATAAGTTTTCGTTTGTTTTTGTTTGTGGTTACACAGTAATTCTATACATATTTTTGGCAATTGCAGTAGCTGTTGGAATAACTCTACACATAAGAAAAATCTACAGGAAGCAGAATTTAAAGAAAGAAGAAAGAAAACCAGAAGTGTTTGACATCGAACTCCAGTCACAGCCCGGAGTTCTCAACTGAGAAGGGAATTACATGCCTGGAACACCTAGTTAGCCCTTATTATATTTCTGCTTAGTAAGATCTAACAAGTTTATAAATATATGTAAAACGCTTTTTAACATTAGATCTTTGTTGTTTGTAGACTTGATATAATTAAAATTATTGTACCTTTTTCAATAAAGTCTCCTGTATTTGTCTTTAAAAAGTTAATTGGAAAATCCAATCCCGAAACTATCTCTTTTTCATCAAAGCTGTCACATAGAACCTGATAATTCTCAGCAAACGGCTTACCCATAAATATAGATTAACATACCACAAGGACTTCAAATGTTCTCCATTTATTTTATCTATCTGTTTTTATAGGTAATAGGTAACTTTTTTTGCAATTAATTGGGAAACATTTTTTGTGTTGGGATGCATCATCCAACCCATGTGATGGAATCTCACTGTCGTCATCATTTCCAACAAACGACACAACTGCATATTCCATTTTACTAAAAAAGTATAATCCATTATAATTTGAAATATTATTTTGAGGTTAATTTAAAAAAAAGTATTACGATTATGAAGATTATAAAACTTGTATAAACTAATAATTAGTTTTATTACACTATTCCTAAAACGGTTAATTATGACGCCATACTCCACTACTATTGGCCAAAGGATGTAGGCTAGATTGCTTGGCGGGAACTTCAAAATTTTAATTTCTATTTCCACTGAAATCACATTTCTGTATTTTACAAGATATTACATAATTAGTTATACCACGAATGCGGATACTCTTATTCAACGATTATAGGAATTTGTCGATTTCCAAAATAACTTTAAGAAAGTAAATTTGGCTAACTTAACTTATTTGTTTATTTGTTTTATCCGAGTCTAACCAAACTGAAGTTTTAAACAAGCAATATTAAAAAAAAATCATAAAAAATAAAAAAAATATGTTTTTTTCAAGATCTTTTTTGAAAAACGAAAAATTATTGAAAAAAAAAATGTAAATTTAATTTCTCAAAAAAAGTTTTCAAAAAACTTTTTCAAAATTTTTAATTTTTTTTATTTTTTTTTGTAGAATTTATTTTTATAATAAAAGTAATTTTTCCTGAAAAAAATACGTTAATTGGAATATTCTTTCAGCTTTTTTCGATTTTTTTTTAAACTTTATCCCTCCATAACTTTTTTGTTTTTGGTTTGGATTACTTTCAAAAATAATAGGAATCTTCACCTCGGAAAACTTGATTTTTCCTGAAAATTTCAAGTCCATCGGATTATTATTATTATTAACTTGTACATATGGTCACCATATTATGGTGAATTCATTACATTTTATGTATCTGGTATGTTCTCATACCATATATTTGATACATGCAATATTGCATGTTATGTATCATACATATGTATGTTACATCTTATGTAATTAGGCACATGTAACTTAAAAAATATTTCTATTATAGGGCATGTTATGTAGCATACAGTGGATTGGGCTAAATGTGACACCCAGGGTAATTGTGACATGTCCTGTTTTAATTCTTTTAAACTGGTTTAGATACAATCCAACCGTGGCATTACGTTTTTGACAGTATTAAATATTGCGCGTAAAATTTCGATTGGATTTAAACTTGTTTATACGAATTATAACAGGACATGCCTAACCTACTGTACCATAGACAAAATAAACAAATAGATTGATTTTTGACCGTCTGCGCATACTTCGCGTCCCGACTAAATGCGTCCTCCATTTTGATTCCAATTGTCCAACATAAAGTAAAAAAAATATATATTTTATGTTGGTAACACTGTGTTGCGTTAGATAGGAATATTTTCTTTGTTAGAGATGTGTCTTTTCATTTCACTTCAGTAGGCAGTAAAAGTTTCTTTTTGTCGTTGTTTTGTTGCAACAGTTTGTTATATATGTAAAAACTAAATCAATATGTTATACTACACAGATATTTATTTTTACTAGTAATTTAAATATATAAATATAATTCTTCGCACACACCTCTAACATATTTGTGCAACAGGTTAACATAACCTAATTTATGTATGTTTTGAATTTGTTTTCGAGGTTTTTCTGTTATTTTTTCTACGCGTTTGGTGTTTTGTGCTAGAAGGGTGAACATGTTATTTTATTATAGACTATATAATAGCGTTTTTGAACTTTTAAAGTCTTTCTATGTTTTTTGTATATTTTATAGTGCTTTTTCAAAGAACTAGTAAAGTCTTTGCAATGAAGTGTTTTATAAAAAGTTGTAGAAACAGCAGTATCATATTTTTTAGGTAAGTTTGATTTTTTTTAATATAACATAAGAAACAAATAAAATTTTATATACCTAACGCTTAATAAAAACAATTAACTGCCTGTGATACAGGATAAAATGTAGGTAATTTTTAAAAAGTAAGGTTATGTCGTTTATTTATTTACATTTTACCCACTAATTTAAATTTCCCGGCTGATTTCTGATGTAACTTCCGATCAAAATGGAGGACTCGTAAAGTATATAACCTTGAGATGACCTCATCTATGTTCTTTGTCTATGTACTGTACATATGTAAGTTACATCTCATGTAATATGGCACTTGTTACCTAAAAAATCTTTCTTTGTGATGTTGCATCCATGTGCGGACAGGGTATTTCTTAAACTTGAACAAATTTTCTTTGGCTGTATTTAATTTATTAACAATAGAGTAAATTCATAATCTCTAAAATGGAGTTTGAAGAAAGCTAGATAACGCGTCAGGCACTAAGTTGATTTTTCCTTTACTAAGTATAAATTTGAGCTATGTAATTGGGTAAATCCTGTATAGTTTATAAAAAAATAAATAAATAAATTAGCGTTGCATAATGCTCATAAGCACCCCAATGAGCGATATCAGTGGACTCTTAGATAGATAGATAGATATTTATTTTACGGCAAATTCCATTTTAACATTAAAATATACATTCTATTAATTAAATTAATTTAAACTATTATATCACATTCACTATATATCACATAAATAAATAAATAAATAAATAATTGGTTACAATGTATTTAAAATAACATTGCTCAGGTCCCTACATTTAGGATTAGACTTGAACCTACCAAAACTTGTAAAAAAATCTAGTTCCAATTTATTGACCTCCCTAAAGACCCTATCAATGGGACTATTATTACCGTAATTAGTTCTGTGTACATTAGTATAAAATGTTCTAGCCGATCTATTACCATATGGTAGTAGGAAGTAAATTTTTGCCAGAACTTCAGGACAATCCACCATACCATTTACTATTTTAAAAAGAAGATATTGGTCCAGTTTAACACGCCTGTCCCTAAGAGATTCAATGTTAAAATAAATCCTACGGTATTCCGGATTGCCCCCTGACAGCAAAACATAAGTTTTAAATGAGTTATTTAGTCATGAAAGTCTATAATGGTAGATAAAACAAGTTGGTCGATGTAGAATTAAGTCGAGAATCAGCGTTAACAATTGAAATTAAAGGTTACAATACGGTTATTTCCTACGTTTTAAAGCTTTAATACAAGTATGGTAATCTGTAACATATACGAATTTAATGCATTTTGATCGTAGGCCAATTTTACGGAATTCTCTGCGTTATGCCCTTTCGATTTATTATCAGATCTAAAAAAAAACAGGAATTTCTAGTCCTAAAATCCTAAAGTTTTGCCACTGTCCTAAAATTTTGCTCAAGCTCGAAATGTCCTTAAATTTTTAACAAAATGTACAAAAGTACACATATCTTCAAAAAAATGTTCAAAATAGCATCATAAAAATTTATAATGAAATACCATTTTCAGTTAGAGACCTCCCAAACGACAATCTTAAAAGAGTATTAAAGAGATATCTAATAAATAAAGCCTACTAGACATTAGATGAATTCTTTGAGGACAAAAATAAGAATGAAATGCTCTAAATTATATTTCTTTATTATATTATTATTGTAATTAATTTTTAATTTACATTTTTACATGGGTAAATTTTACTATGTAATATATCAATATTTATTTGTTTAAAAAATTCTGTAAACATTCTTAAAAAGAAATTCTTTTTTGACTGGTTCCACACCCGAAGGGGTATTTTGAACTAATAAATGATTATCTATCTATGTCCATATTTTTATTTATCTGCTCTATTTATTTTTCGAAAGAGTTGTCTGTAGGTATTAAAAAAAATAATAACTGCTTTTACTTGTTTTCTTCTGCCATCTTATGATAACTAAATAACGCTTTTTGAAGCTTTCTTAGCTTAAAAGCTAAAGAGAGCTTAGAGCTTTGGACTTTAGGATAGGTTCCTAGAAGTTCCCGGATGGGATTGTTTTTAGTGAAAATCGGGGCGGAGTAGTAAAGTGAAAACTATTTTTTCTTTCATTTTTTTTTCTAAAAATTTCAAAATTTTGTCCTGAATTTGCCCTAAAATTTTATTTTTGTTTGTCCTAAAATTCTGTAACGAACTGTTTTATTTGAAGTTGGGCGCCTAGTTCGTTTATACCAGTAATTTCTTTATTAAGGATGGACGGTAAGAGGTACCACTCGCAGCATTAACAATTGACCCAACAAAATACTACTACTAGTATTTATCTACTGTAAATAATAAATTCAAGTTAGAATAACTACTAAATTTATATTAAAGCAAATTCTTACCTGCACCAGGATTATGCTTAACTAATAAACACTTAGAAATCCCCAAGGATGCAACAGATGATTTAGGATAACTGAAACACAGCTATAGTATATTCAACTTCAACATGAAGTAAGTGTAAACAAACGTACGTCACAACAACGGATTTAGTGACAGGGTAGGACTCAAAACAAACTATTTCTATATAACAGTCCATTGCAATGCATTGTACGCTTCATCGCAAGTCCTCACGTACTGACCTGTTGAAACTTCTACATCCCTACTCTCGCAACATTCGAGTGCTTTAACCAATGAAACCACGCGCCAGCTACCGCGTGCGCGTTTCTTTTATTTACTTGTACTGAATCTTACTTAAATATACTATAAGTAGGGACCCTAAATAAAGTGACATTTAACTTCACACAAAGGGTTGAGACACCAATTTAGTAATTTCTGCAGGGTTATGTTTTTTTTGCGAATTGGCACTATTGATATAGTAGAAGTGACATTACTTGTCAAAATATCCATAGACGTGTTTTTTGAAAAAATGTCACGACAATGTTCAGTGGTAAACTGTCGTTATTCTATCCATGCAGGATATATATTATTTCCATTCCCCAAATGCAATGCATTATTAAATGAATGGAAAAGAAGCACGTATCTTCCGAATTGGAAGATTTTCGATAAATCAAAAATTTGCGAAGTAAAAATATGAAAAAATGAACTTTAAAAATTTTAAATTTGTAACTTTTGTAGGCACACTTTTCAGAGGAAGATTTTATTTTAAAATTAAAAGAAACCGCAATTCCAAAAATTCAAAAAAATTGTAGTTTTAATAGAAAATTAAATGTTCTAGATGGTAATCAAATTCATTCTAAATTATCGAATTATGAAAAAATTATTTTTGAAAAGGAACAAATTATTTTGGAGAAAGATAAAAATATTTTGGAAATTGAGAAAATACTTGTAGAAAATGAAGAAAAATTTAAAGCACTTAATATATACATAAAAACCTTGGAAGAAGAAAATTTTAGTTTGAAAAATAATCAAAATTTGCGCAAAAATCAATATAATAATTTAATTTTATCATTGGGAGGTACATTCAACAAAAACCAAATAGAAATGCTTTTGATTAAAGATAAAAACAAAAGAAAATGGTCTAATAATACCATCGAAAAATCGTTAAAAATTAAGTTTGTGTGTGGTTCAAATGGTTACAAATATTTATTAAAGTTAAATTTTCCGTTGCCGTCATTAAGAACACTATCTAGAAAAATAGAGCATGTTAACTTTTTACCTGGTGTATTATATGAAATCTTTGATTATTTAAAAATCAAAAGTAATAGTATGAACGATTTTGAACGTGATTGTTGCTTATTATTATTATTATAATTCCGAGATTATTCGAACACTGACGGTCGTCAGTATATTCCATAAGTAAATCTTGATGTAAATTGTACAGGTATTTTCGTAGGCACTTTAAAAAAGTGCAATAATAAAACTATAAACCATAATTTCGTAAATAAATAAATTTGATGACCAAATATTCAGTTTGACACTGACACTTAAATATGACAATATTATTATATTAATTAATATCGACACCTCTGTTCGGGTTGACATTTAACTATAACCTCAGATTTTGTATCTGACAGAATTATATTAAATTTAGACATAATTATTACTAGATTTAGATTTGGCACCAAAGCACTTAAAACCATTGTCTTTCATTGTTTAACAATACTAGTGCTTGGTTGCCATTTTAACCTCAAAATCAAAGCGTGTCTCAACCCTTTGTGTGAAGTTTAATGTCATTATATATAGGGTCCCTAACTATAAGTGGCTTCTTAGTAGAAAGCAAATGGCTGCAGAAAGAAAGTTCTTGAACCTGTCAAATATTTATTCTACCAACCCAACAATTAAGCAATTTAATTAGGGATTTCACTAGGTCAAGGTCATGATGTGGCTGGTACTTTGTATATGTAAAAGTACACAAAAATTTAGGTTACCTAAGTATGTAAATTATAAAATACGATTTATCTCAATCCTAAAAAAAATATTTGATTTTGAATCCCTGCACTGTGAACACAGGCGCGCCTTCGCCATAATTGTAAATATTATTTATGAATACCAATTCGTCAACGATGGCTTAGGAACTCTATTTAAACTTTGTCTTCATTTCTAGTTATAAAATATAACTAATGTTTATCTAAGTGAATTTTATAACCATATACACTGCCGCATATTAAATTCCGGACACCTAAAAAATTAACATTTTTTAAATTCAAATATTTCAAAAACTAATTAATGGATTTGACTAATTATTTTTTAGTTTTAAAGCTTAAACATTCTCTGCTTTTGTTTGTTTTAAGAATGATTACACTACCCGACAATTTGAAACTTTTGAAATATACTATTTATGATATATATTGGGTCTAGAAGTGTTTTTCCCCTGATTTCATATCCGTTTTCAGAATTTTTCTATCACATCACAGTTTTGATATACAGGGCGTTTTATAATAAAAAGAAGGCATTTTTTTAAATCTCGGGGGATTTTACATTTATAAATATTTTTTTTTCAAATTTGGTACACTTGTTAAAAATTTGTGTGCTTTTCGAATATTTTAAAATTTTTTTAAATATCGATTGTCATTTGTTTTTTATAATAAAAAGAAAAAGTTTTTTCGTTGCCAAAATTTCAAAAGATGGAATTTTTCGATGTAACTATGAAAAAAACACTGTATTTATCTGGCTTCATTTCGATTTTAATTGTTTTTTAAAGGACCTTCTGGAAGCGGCGCAATATTAATTTTTAGTCCGTTATGTCAGTTATTTTAACAGCAATTTGCATAGTTCAAGAACAATAAGTAGACTTTGGACCAGAATTTGACATTTTAAGTCAGTTCTATTTACTTCTTAAGATACAGTTTATTTATGTTTAAAAAGTTAACCTTATTTATTTTTATCATTTATTTGTTTATTTTATTACATCGGCACTTAGTGCTACTAAGAGTGCCGATGTATTGAAATCTTCGCCGAAAAGTCAAAATCTTTAACCACGTTTTTTTTTCACATTTCTCGACGTTTAAGACCATTCTGAGTCGAAAGCAGTAAAAAAATGTCCGTCTGTCTGTCTGTCTGTCTGTCTGGGTGTAAACTCTCTAACTCCATTTCTACATGAGATATCGATTTGTGGTTTTTTGCATATTGTTTCTTATCGCTGATTAGATTTTGGGGGTAAACGATTGGGGGTAAAGGGGTAAAAATAGGGTAAAACTCCTATTTTTAGGGTTTTTTTGTTTAAAACACTAGGCAACACGGTTTCTTGCCCTGATTGGATTCATATGTTTTTTAACTAATTTTGGGTCGCTGAGGCCGCATCTGGCCTCAGAATATTTCTATTACCTAAGCTTTCTGAAAAAAATGAGATAAAAGTGGTAAAAAATCATTATTTCAGCCCTCTTTTGTTCTAAAATCATGGGAGATACAAATATTCCGAGGACAAATTTTTATTCGGCGACTCAATATTAGTTAAAAAATACCCAACTTAGACTATGTAATATTTAAATTCATAGGTAGAATAAATAGGGATATTATGAAAAAAAAATTAAAAAAAATGGATCCTGTGACAAAAATAAGTAGGGGTAGGGGGTAAGGAGAAGGGTGCATAAGGGGACAAGCTTATCGCCACATACTCATGCTAAAAATCGTCAAAAATCATCACTAGGGGTCAAAAATAAACTAAAAAATTTTTACGTAATATGGTTCTTAGGTAATAAAGTAACATTTTTATGATGTGGAACCATTAAAAAACAAAAAAAATACACAGTATGTTGTTTTATAAATTATTTTTAAATTGGCATAATTGCCTGTACTAAAATTTCAAAAATAAGATGTGCTGGATTTTTTTAAGGTCAAATTTGGATTCTGGGCCTTTAAATTGATAAAAAAAAATATATTTCTTGGAGTCGGGAAAAAAGTTTACACTGTCTGCTTTAATTTTATTTCTTTTTCATTTATTTACTTTTTACGAACAAACTAAGCAAAATAAAAAAATATTTGTATAAAAATTTGTGTAGAGAATTTTATAATCTACAAATTAAGTCCTATAAAATTTTTATACAGATTTGATAGTTTTTCCACAAAAGAGCAATTAAGTAAACTCTGCACTTTCATTTTAAGCTTTTTATTTTTTTTTTCGCGTACTAACTATATATATTTTTAAGTTCCTCGTATTTTTTTTAATAAACCCTAAAATTTTCAAAATCCTACTCTTTTTTTTAAGATTTTGAAAAAAAACGTCATTATTTCCTGGGCTTATATCTCAAAAATTTTAGGTGCTGAAATTTTTCTATGGTCAGATTTGGATTCTACGCCCTCGAATTAGTAAGAAAAATTTACTTTCCGATCGGGGCAAAAAAAAAGTTGCGATTTGTTGCCTAGTGTAATTAAGGCAATTATTATTGTATTTGGTTAATTTAGCACTTATATAAAAGATAATTTTAAATTGGTCAAAAAATGTTATAAACAACGTTTTCCTAAAACGCATTGTTTAAAAGATATTGGCGTTTAAAGCAGTAAAAGGTTTTTTTAGCATATTTCACATATTTATAACCCGATTTCAAAAAATTATATTTTAAATAAAAGCTCTTTTTAAGTTTTTTTTTTAGTGTTCAATAGTGCCGATGTTTTGACAGGGTGCTTGCAACGTTTCATCTAGGTAATTGATTGAATAATTTAACTTGAGTTAAAACGTCAAATTTTTGTACAAAGCCTACTTATTGTTCTTAAAGTATGCAAAACGCTGTTAAAATATCTGACATAATTGACTTAAAATTGATATTGTGCCGCTTCCAGAAGGTCCTTCAAAAAAAAAAAATTGAAACCAAATTGAAGCCATATAAATACAGAGTGTTTTTTTGTTAGTTACATCAAAAAATTCCATCTTTTGAAATTTTGGCAACGAAAAAACTTTTTCTTTTTATTATAAAAAACAAATGAAAATCGATATTTAAATTTTGTTTAAAATATTCAAAAAGCACACAAATTTTTAACAAGTGTACCAAATTTGAAAAAAAAATATTCATAAATGTGAAATCTCTCGACGTTCAAAAAAATGCCTATTTTTATTATAAAACACCCTGTATATCAAAATTGTGACGTGATGGAAGAATTCTAAAAACGGATTTGAAATCAGGGGAAAAAATACTTCTAGACCCTATATATCTCATCAATAGTATATAAATCATGTCGGGTAGTGTTATTTTTTTTTCGTATTAACAGCAACAAATAATGTAACTATGTTTCTTACCCCATCTTCTAGGAACTGCATGGTACGCCACTGCAACCGTTTATCAAATTATTAAAGTCTTTCTTATTGCCGCAGTTTTAATAAATATTTTCTTTTTTATTTTTTTACTTTTTTACTTCTAGTTTAGGAGATATCAGGATTTTCCTGAAAGTTGTCATTTTTTCATTCGGCTCAAAAAGTACTAAATCATCAGAGTTTTTATTTGAAGCTCATGTCTTTTACTTCTTCTTCTACAGTTTCTTCATCCCGGGGCAACTTATTATTGCCGTCTGACGGAGGCTTAACGGTGATTTCGCAGAACTGCCGCCGGACGGAGTGACCCTATTTTTTCTTCTACTCAAGTTTTTCAAACCCAATTTATGTTTTTGATAAACTTGATTAGAAGAAAAACGTTACTCGGTTAAGCTTCAAATTTAAATCACAGCATCAATCAAATTCATGTAGTACTTTTTAAGTTAACTGAAAAAATGACAACTTTCAGGAAAATCCTGATATCTCCTATACTAGAAGTAAAAATGTAAAAAAATAAAAAAGAAAATATTCATTAAAACTGCGGCAATAAGAAAGACTTTAATAATTTTCAGTGGCGTACCATGCAAGTCCTAGAAGATGGGGTAAAAAACATGGTTGTACATTATTTGTTGCTGTTAATACGAAAAAAAAAAAATTAATGATTCTTAAAACAATCAAAAGTAGAGAATGTTTAAGCTTTAAAACTAAAAAAGAATCAGTCAAATCCATTAATTAGTTTTCGAAATATTTGAATTTAAAAAACGTCAATTTTTTAGGTGTCCGGAATTTAATGTGCGGCAGTGTATATTTAGTAAAACTCGAAATACTTCCCATGCCTTAAGGCAAAAAATGCCTACCCATTTTTGACATTTTTCTACAAGAAAGGCTTCGGGCCTACTGCCTGGGGATAACCAGTGACAGACCTACTTATCCATTTGGATACTAAACTTTACGTTAAAAAAAGCTGTAGTGAGAATGTAGATAGCTAGGTATATTTAGTAAAACTCGAAATACTTCCCATGCCTTAAGGCAAAAAATGCCTACCCATTTTTGACATTTTTCTACAAGAAAGGCTTCGGGCCTAATGCCTGGGGATAACCAGTGATAGACCTACTTATCCATTTGGATACTAAACTTTACGTTAAAAAAAGCTGTAGTGAGAATGTAGATAGCTAGGTATATTTCTTTGGTAAGGGGCTGTCCATATATTACGTAACGCAATTTTTCAAAAAATTGACCCCCTCCCCCTCTGTGTAACAAACTGTCACATTTACCAACCTGTGTAACGCGTAACAATATAAAAATTTGTATTTTTTTTTATATCTTGATACAGAATTCCGCATTATGCAAGACGGTAAAAAGACAGTGTAAAAATGATACATATTTATTATAATAATACATATAGCACTTAATGTACTTAAACGAAAAAATCGCTCAAACTTTAAAAAAATATTCATAATCAATATCACACAGGGAAAAAATACTAGGTACCTCTTTTTACACTGAGTGTCACATATAACACGTATATTGCTTATGCACAGGTACACAAAATAGTACAAACATTGGTGTTCTGTGAGTACACATTCCGCGCGAAAATGTATCATCGCCGATGGTTCATCGGCAAGATCACGCAAGAACAGGGCCGTAAGATTTTTTTTTAATATTAATGTCAACAGTTTTTTTACTGATTACAATATTATTTAAATATGCATAGTTTCGTCAATTTTTGTGTGAAAAGCCAAGCTTAGGAAATAAACATTAAATTTATTAAATTCCGTTACGTAACGTTTACCTAGATCCCTCCCCCTCCCCCCTGTCACAAACTGTAACAATTTCTCTGACCCCCTCCCCCCCTAGGCGCGTTACGTAATATATGGACAGCCCCTAACGTCTTGATATTTTAATTATAAGTTATCTCTATATTTTTTCTCTGTAAATTAAATAACCATCATTGGAAACAAAAAGGGAATGGTAGGCTTTGATTATAACTGAACTAAACTTTTTGTTTTAAATTTATTGCATTAATCGAATTGTTCCATAAAATTAATTACGCCGCAAAAAATATGTTCCCCTGTTTCAGTAAAACGGTTTTACCCGTTTAATTTATGTTTAGTAAAACGCTCCCACGTATATATAACTTTTACAAGATTATTTTTGAGTCACAGAATTGCAATAAGGGGTTGTAAAGCGTCCCGCATTGTCTGTTGACACTGAGGGTGCGATTATTAAAACATATCGCCACCCCAGGGACGGTTTCATTAAAACCGCAACATTTAACCTCCAGTATTCGGATATTAAAACAACATCGCATCGCGTAATTAACACGGTTAATTAGGTTATAAAGAATTAATTTTTTGTATACTGATTTACAAAATATATTATACTATTATCTATGTAGGTACCGTGAGTGGGGGATACTTTGAACTGTGAGGTAAACTTTGAGCAATTGGACTAGTTTATTTACATTCATTTAAAAACTTGATTAATATTTTAAGTACTTTAAGTTTCCTATACATTGTCCCCGAAAAAATTTCCGTTTTCCCGTTATTTAACGTTGAATGCTTCGACTTCAGTTTTCGGCGGACAAAAAGTGACTTCAACCAGCCATAACTCGGTTTGAATTACATCTACAGAAATAAAAAAAGAACAATCTTCTTGTTTTGTTATGAGCTTAATTTTTGTTTATCACAATTTGTTTGTTAAAACGTAAGGTTTTCGAGTTATTCGTGAAAAATTGTCCAAAAACATGCATTTTTTCGATGAAAACCGAACATTTTCAATCACGGATAACTCAAAAAGTATTGACTTATTGATATAACTTTATAGGAAACTTTTT